>LR543224.1:0-59319 GCA_900536305.3 Caenorhabditis sp. 40 LS-2015 | reverse complement strand
CTCTCTCTCTCTCTCTCTCTCTCTCTCTCTCTCTCTCTCTCTCTCTCTCTCTCCCTTTCGGTGCTCTGTTGACCCGAGGGGAAGATTTATTCGTTGGTACGTCTCTGGCTTAAAATGTGTATTCGAGTCTCCCGAGTCGATTCGTGGTCTCAGAATATCGAAATATCATCCTTGAGCCAAGTTATGACGACAGGAAATTCATGGCCTAGTTTTTTCCAGACCCAAATTCCTCGGCCACCATCTGGATCTGCCCCAAATGGAAATGGTAACGCAAATGGAGCTCCATGGCCCACCTATCACCCATCCTACTTTCAACAACAAGGACAATGGAGTCCTTATCAGCAGGTGAGAGAGGCGACTAAACTTTTTGCCAGAGTGCCAAGAATAATGTTGGCAGTTTTCGGTGGCCTAGAAATCCAAATTGGCAAAAGTTCGGTCCCGAAAAACTTGGCAAGATAAATTCTAATAAAAATTCTGATAAAATGGTGAAATCGGGTCTAGAATATCTCAACTATGAACGCAGATACGAGAAGTTCAGGATAGTGGCCTAGAAATCCAAAAATGGAAAATTTCGGCCACCAAAGTTGAATAGGATCAAACATTTGTATTCAAAGCTGCTGAGTTTAATGATGGTGTCAGATTTTGAAAATCTCCATTTTGAACCGAGTTATGTCTGTTTTAGTGGGCGTGGCCGATAAACTCGAAAAATGGAAAACTCGGCCACCAAAAGTCTGTAGGTCAGAAATGTGCAGCTTGAGCTGCTGAGTCCAATGGTGGTGTCAAAATCCTGAAATATCGTCTCTAAATCGAGTTATGTTCCTTTTAGTGGACGTGGCCTAGAAATTCAAAAATTGGAAAACTCGGCCACCGCAAGTAAGTAGGTCAAAAATGTGTGTTTTGATTTGCTGAGTCGATTTTTGGTGTCGAAATCTCAAAATCTCGTCTCTAAGCCGAGTTATGTCTGTTTTAGTGGGGTGGCCTAGAAATCTAAAATTTAGAAATTTCTTCCATTTTCAGCCACACCCCTACCAGAAAGGAGGTCAACCACCCAACGCTGCTCTCATGATGGATGCCAACTTGCCGTGCAGCGCATTCACAGACGACATTTGTCATCAACAGGTTTTTGTTCATTTTTTGAGATTCAGAATTCTGGAGACGTCGATGCTCCTGAATTTAGAATTCAGAATTCAGAAGCCGAACCCCAAAAATTTTTCAGCGGGAACAAATGGGATCTCTTGTCTCGAAATGCTGCAACAAGGGCATCTACCTTACCGACGTCTGTGTCCCCGGAAAGTGCTCGAACAGCACCACGCAGCTCTGTTGTTTCCAAAAGTTTCTTCAGGTACAGTAACCTACAGTGGTCCATGAGTATTTTCAGTTTGAAATTCAGAATCAGCATAAAATTTGAGATCGAATGCAAAAAAGTAGAAGTCTCTAGCTCAATTTTGAAAATTTTGCAGTTTTTGGGTTACTGTAGCGTGAAAAGTACGCAAACACCGATTGTGAGATTTTGGGCTGCAAACTCAGGGATAGAGTAATAAGAGGGCGAGAAACGCGAATTTGACATCAGAATTGAGTGAAAATGCGCCGAAAATCAAGAACCCCGGCCTTTATTCGAAAAATGACCATTTCATTTTCAGCGACGTCTTCGGTTTTTGAATTTTTTTGAGCACCATAATCAGAATCAGCATGAAATTTGAAGTCGAATGCAAAAAAGTAGAAGTCACTAACTCAATTCTGAAAATTTTGCAATTTTTTGGTTACTATAGCTTGAAAAGTACGCAAACACCGATGGAGAGATTTTGCGCTGAAATTTTCTACGCAGGGTAATGAAATGGTGAGAAACACGATTTTGCTGTCAAAATTGAGTAAAAATGCGTCTAAAATCGAAAACTTCGGCTTCCACTTGGAAAATGACTCTTACAATTTTCAGGGCCCTATTCGGGTTTTGGGTATTTTCGAGTACATTATTCAAAATCTGCATAAAATTTGAGGTCGAACACAAAAAAGTAGAAGTCTCTAGCTTGGTTTTGAAATTTTTCGAGTTTTTGAGGTTACGGTAGCGTGAAAAGTACGCAAACACCGATGGCTAGATTTTGAGCTGAAATTTCCAGACTAGGGTGATAAGGGGATGAGAAATACGAATTCGCTATCAAAATTCTCTCAAAATGCGCCAAACTTTCCAAACAGGCTAAGTACTCCTGCTGCAACGACCCGACGCAAGACGAGAACGCGCCAAAGATGACGAACCAGTTCAACAAGTGCTGTCATAATTTGTTCATCAGTGATGTAAGAGTACAGTAAACCCCGTCCAAAGCCACGAAAAATTTCCAGGACCCGTGTTGCCCGGAGGCGGCCGCAAAACGCTACTGGTCGACTGCGTACGAAGTGTGCATGCCTACCGTAGTCGTCGACTTCTCGCCGGTTCGGTTCGAGGTAAAACTGGTGACCGATGATAATACTAGTTTTAGAAAGGTAGATCATTCTGTATGTGGTCTGAAAACAAATTTCACGATTTGCAGTATTTTCTTCTTGTCCGGTTTCCTTGCACCTCCACTATTATCCGTTCAACTATCAAACCCTTCCTTTTTACAGGTCCACTTCACCGAGGGCGTCCGTGTCATCGACCTGGCCGTCGACCGTCAATGGGAGTTCAATTGTACCCATGGAGTTAAACAGCCGCAATTCGCCTACCTACCATCCGATCATATCGTGCAGGCGGATTTTATTAGGGGATTATAGATATTTTTTTTTTGAAATTTTTTTTTCCGAAACCTTTTGTGTGTATATCTAGAAGTTCGTCTGCTATACTGGCCGTCGAGAATGAATCATTTCGATCTAGTTTTTATTACTATATCTTTTGCTGAAATCAAATTTGAAATATCTCAATTTTGAACCGAGTTATGAGAAATTGAGTATGGTGGTCTAGAAATCCCAATTTGAGGAAAGTTCGGCCACCAAAACTCAATCATGCCTAAAAGATGTATTGCAATGGGCGTGGCGAAGAAACTCAAAAATCTCAAGAAATGCCCATAATATGGCTCGGAGTGAAGATACTCAAAACGCTATTAGTAGCCTGAAAAGCAAGAATTCACATTTTCCACTTTTGAAATTTTTGATGGCCGAGTTTTCCTATTTTTGGATTTCTAGACCACCTCACTAAATCCCCCAAAACTCGGTTCAAAATGAAAATTTTGAAATTTTGACACCACCACTAGACGCAGCAGCTCAAAATACACACTTCGAGTTTATTCATTTTCTGTGGCCTAACTTTTCTCAATTTTAGAATTCTAGGCCGCCACATTAAAATGTCTATAACTCGGTTAAAAATGGAGATTTTCAGGTTCTGACACACCGCTAGACTCAGCAGCTCGAAACACACATTTTAAGCTAACTAACCGAACCGGTGGCCGAACTTTCCTCAATTTCGGGTTTCTAGGCCACCACCTTCTAACGGTCATAACTCGCGCCAAAAATTGGATTTTGATATTCTAAAGCCATCACTAGACGCAAGATGGTCCACTACATCATTACAGACTACTAATGCTTTTCTAGGCCACCACATTCAATTGGCCATAGTTCGCTCCAAAAAAACCTTGGATTTCTATGCCGCCACTTCATTTTTTCGATTTTCATCTGAACCCCTTATAAGAATCTCTATGCCCATTTATGTTTAGTAAATTACTATAAATCTCTAAAAAAATCCCATGTTCTGCTCTCAAAGACCTCTCAAATCCTTCAATTTCCGGCTCAAGATCCCCCAAATTTCCGGTCAAAAAGTGCGCATCCCTTTCCCTCTCTCACCCATCGTTCGACCCTTTCATTTTCTCATTATTTTCACTCGAAAACTTACCAAAACAATTTTTCGTCAAAATTTCCACTAGATTCTACTAGTCTCTCCCAAAAACTTACCAACAACACCAAAAAAAATGGGGACATCAAGCCTGCGCATGGCACGATGTGGCGAAGCTGAGCGACGTTTTTTTCTCTCGAGTTCACGGGGGTTGTCATTCAGCTATGCCAACATCTTGCCTGGCTCGGGCGAGTCCTGGACGTCATCGGATAATAGAAGGAAACGAATAATAGTAGTAGCGGAATGAATAAGACAGTAATCATCAGTTCTTTTGGATTTGTGCTCTAGGGCTCCAACTCCATCAAAGAGGAGCCGCCGGCGGCGGTGGTGGTGAAAAACGAGAAGAGGGGGGAAGAGCACATAAAGCAGTCGGAGCAAAAAGAGCACACACACACAACCGACCGACCGACCGACCGACCCGATCGGCGCGCAATGAGAGGCCAAATGACGGGGCGGGGGACAACGAAAGAGACGACGAAAGGGGAGAGGGAGGGGACTGACTGACTGACTGACTGTGTGTGTATGTATGCACACTTTTGTGTGCTTACCTCCTAGGCTCCGCCCACTTTTCTCCTTCTTTACCTTGACATTTGAGGGGGAAGAGAGAGAGAGAGAGAGAAAAAGACGGGGCGAAGAAAGACAAATACGTCGCGCGTATACTCACGCCGCGGACGTACAGGTCGATCGGGTGGTTGGGGGGAGGGGGGAAGGACACACCCACTTTCACTACTTGGTTGATGGGGGGGGGGAAAAGACAGGGTAGAGAGAGAGAGGGAGAGAGAAAGAGAGAGATGGGGAAGGTAAGAAAAGAGGGCCAAAAATTTGGGGGTCTTGGAGTTTAGAAGGTACCAGAATGGCTGAATGGGCTGGAAAGGATTCGCCCACATACTGGGGCAGGGCGACGTTTTGATAGGGATGTGGGATGGAAAATGGGAGGTTTTTTTGAATTTGAATATGGATTACAATGATTCATCGAGAAAGCCAGGAATTTTGGGAGACTTAAGAGGTTCAAAAGGGGCGGAGCTAGCCCGAACCATGGACTTTTGGGATATGGACCCCTGATAATCTGGAATCTAACCAAACTCTCCCTACTTTTGGATTTCTAGGCCACCAAATTGAAATTGTCATAACTTTGCTCAAAGTGGATATTTCGAGAGTCAGAGGCGACCAATCGACTCGAGAGACTCGAATACACATTTTGAGGTGGTCCTTTTTTGGTGGCCGAGTTCTAAATTTGGTGGCCGAGTTCTAACTCTAGGGTTACTAGGCCATCTCACTAAAGTCCCCATAACTCAGTTCAAAATGAAAGTTTTAAGATTATTACACCGCTACTAGACTCAAGATGGTCAAAAACATCATAACATCATAGTGGACTACTAATTTTTCATGGCCGAGATTTAGGATTTCTAGGCCACTTCGTTGAATCTCCAATAATGGCCTAGAACCCGACAATGAGGCCCTCCTGCGGTATCTCAAATGGTGTGCTACCGTTTTCCTGACCTCGGAATTTTTTTGACGATTTTCAAAAATTTTATTTAAATTGGTGTTCAAAGTCGACTACAGTTATAGTAACTTATCACTCTAAACATCCCTCAGCTGGACGAGAAAAAAATGACGCTAAAATTTCGAAAATGTCGAAATGTCTCGCATGTTTTATACTCCTAGTATAGGAAGAAAAATGGGCGTTTTTGGGCGTCGTCCGAAATTTGATCGCGTTTCGTTTTTCGAAGGAAAAATTTCCACTTTTAGAGGGAGAAAAAGGAGGCGTGGAGAAGAATGGAAGAGTTCAGAAATCGAGGTGCAAATTTGAAATTTTTTGGGTTGAAAAATTAAATTGCAACTGGTTTCGAATCTAATGTGACTTTGATAATAGACTTTTGACCTAAACATCTTAAAATCAAAAATTTCGAAAAAAAAATTTTCAGAAATTTTTTAAAATAAGATTGTTTTCTTTGAAACTACCTAAAATCAATAATATCTTATGAAAATCCGCCCTTTTCTACTATATTAGACATTTTTATACTTAATATCGGAAAAATTTTTTTTCAAAAATTTTCGAATTTTTCCAAAACTTTCAAATTTTTATTATTTTTAGAGTTAAAACTTTTCGAACTTCTTTAAATCAGTTTTCGAGCCGAAACATCGGACGAAAACACCAGAAAATCGCCAAATAACGACGAGATTTTAGGCCAAAACGCATCGAAATAACGCGTGGCCGAAGTTTCTCCGAGTGGCCGAATTTTCGGAAAAACTCGGCCACCGTCGTTTTTCGTCGTTTTTCGTGGTTTTTCATTGTTCTTTCAGCCAAATAATAAGGAAAAATAGAAAATCATTCAAAAAATGTATTCATTATGAAAAAAAAACCAGTCAAAAATCACAAACAAATACATAAATCGGTCAGGAATTCGAAAATCGATAAATCGAAAAACCAAAAAATTAAAAAATCAGCTGAATAAATACGAACAAATGGTTTTCATGGCAATTTTGTTTGCAAATTTCCGATAGTAAGTTCATCAGAGCGAGAGAGAGAGAGAGGCGAGAAAAGTGAGAGACGCAGACACGAGGTTGAGGGTGGGGAATGGAGGGGTGTTCGGAAAACGAGGAAACGGATCAAAATAGGCAAAAATAGACCAAAAAATAGGGCTTAAATCGTGGAAGTCGGTCCAGAAACGTCTAGACGGGAGTAGTTGAGATAGGCGTAGATCATAACGCCGATCTCGCGGTGATCGTTCTCCAAGGCAATCGAGAGGGCGGTGGAGTTGTCCTGGAAGATTTTGAATTTGGCGGGGAGATTTTCGAAAATTTAAACATATATTCTGGTAGATCTTTTTTTTTTCGGAGATTTTAGGCTCAAAATGAGCGAATTCTGGAACGGGCAGGATTATTTGAATAGCGGAATCTTGTAGATAATTTGACGTAGATAATTTCTGTAGTTGAAAGTTTTTCAATAGGATTTTCGAGTCTCGAGATATAATCGATTTTCCTAAAGTTACTCGATTACCGACTTTTTTTTCCGATTTCGGAGTTTTTGGGCTCAAAATGAGCGTATTTTGAAATAGGCAGGATTATTTGATTGATGGAATCTGATAGATCATTTTATGCAGATCATTTTTGTAGTTGAAAGTTTTTCAATGGGAATTTTAATTCTCGAGATATGAGCGATGTAAGAAAGGTGCCTCATTTTGGGCAATTTTTCGTTGATCTCGGCGTCTTTAGGCTCAAAATGAGCGGATTTCGAAATAGGCAGGATCATTTTGATGGAAAAAAAATGAGAGATCATTTGATGTAAATCATTTTTGTAGTTGAAAGTTTTTCAATTCGATTTTCGAGTCTCGAGATATAAGCGATTTTCCGATCGGCGACTTTTTTGTGTAAATTTTCACTGATTTTGGAGTTTTTGGGCTGAAATTGAGCGGAATCTTAACGGACAAAATTATTCAAATAACAAAATATGAGAGATCATTTTTGAAGTTGAAAGTTTTTCGATAGGATTTCCAGTTCTTGAGATATAAGCGATTTTCCAAAATCGATGGCTTTTGTGCCTATTTTCACAGATTTTGACGATTTTTGGCTCAAAATGAGCGAATTTTCTTGAAAAAAAAACTCACCACATCAGTCAACGACGCGTTGCAATTATTCTCCGCCAACAACATCTTCACCAGCTCCTTGTGACCGTGCTCCGCGGCACACATCAACGCCGTCGAGCCATCCTGGTCCTGCTCGTTGACGTTGGCGCCGCACGCCAGCAGCAGCTCCGTCGTTGTTTTCTTTCCATGCGAGACTGCCAGCATCAGCGCCGTTTGTCCGTGTTGCGACGCTTTCGCGTTGACGTCGCCCATTTGGAAAAGTCGATGGACGACGGCTTTCTCGAGCTCATCGTCGAGTTGCGAGAGCGCAGCGAGCATGACGGCCGTGTAGCCGGCCTGGAAATGGATTGTGAGATGTGTTACTAGCATGAAATTGTAGGAAATTTTGTGCTGATCTTTTTTGTAGTTGACCATTTTTTGATAGGGTTAACGAGTCTTGAGATATTCTTGAATTACTGAAGCTTGCTCAATTTTCACCAAATGTGGCTGATTTTGAGACGTTCTTTGGCTTAAAATGACCATTATTCAAGCTGGGTAAATAATTTCGGAACGGTATCCTGTAGATCATTTTACGTAGATCATTTTTGTAGTTGACAATTTTTTGATAGGGTTAACGGGTCTTGAGATATCGTCCGTTTTCTTGAGCTTGCTCATTTTGGGCATCTTTGGCTGATTTCGACGTTCTTTGGCTTGAAATGACCAGATTTTCAGCTAGGTACAAAAATTATTCAATGGATTCTGGTAGATCATTTTTGTAGTTGAAAATTCATTGCTTGGGTCCTTTTCCTCTACAAATACGTCCATTTTCCATTTTCCCACGACACCTTCTCTCGGTCTCAACAAACACTTCCAAGAGCCTATGAACGTAGATTACTGTCACTCACTTCAGACCCCTTAGGTACACAATAATTGACACGTCATCATTAGTCTCTGTCTCCAGGGGAGGTCCCCTCTTAAGATCCCGATCTCACCCCCCGTTTATCCCCAGGAGACTGCTAAAATGTCAAATCTCTGTGTTGACATCTACATCTGCTTGGATTACCTAGTATGTACTCTATGATTGTCTGAGACCGGTGGACCCAAAAAAAACATATGGTCTAAAAAGAGATTTTGGGGGTGCTAACCTGGGAGTAGGGGGTCTGACTGGTGAGGGTTTGGGGTGGAGTGCGAGGTTTACGGAGTCTAAAAAGGTCGAAAATCGAGAAAAAAAAACGCTTTTAGGGCTTTCAAAGTGAAAAATTGATTTAAAACCGGTAAAAATAGACCTGGAATGTACTTTTGTAAAATTTTCAAAAATTTCGAAAAAAAATTTTTTTTGACCAAAAAAAATTTTTTTTTTCCAAATTTTTGAATTTCTTATAAAAATCTTTCTTATATATAATCCGCTAGAAAGTTTGTCCTTCCGTGGCTTGGTCACGATGTCCGCTTTCACGTTTCCGAATGAGAGTGACAAGTTCACGAAATTACTTTTTCAGATTTTAAAAACTTTCGAAAAAAGTTTCATACAATTTGAGCGCGCCGGAGGCGCCCAGCAACGCTGGTAGTTAAATAATTTCTAAAATTCGGAATTACGTTTAACATCTTATATCTTTTCCCTGGAACCCCTAAAATTAGAATTTTTTCAAAACTTGTGCAATTTTTGGTCTACGGAGCATTGGAGTATGAGAAATGGGAAAATCAAGGGGAATCCATGATTTTTAACGGTGAAAAGTTGAAAAAATGAATCTAAACTGTAAAAATACCCCCTGTAACCCATAAATTTACGTTTTCCAGAAAAAAATGTTTTTTCAAAAAATTACAAAAAAAATTATTTTCTTCGAAATTTAATTTTTTTTTGTAATTTCAAATTTTCTTTCAAACTTTCACTCACCCGATTCGGTGCATCCAAATCACACTCTCCACTATCTAAAATCGACGAGACCACAGCGAAATTGGCATGAGATACGGCGTAGTGAAGGGCGGTGTTTCCCTGTAAGACGGAATGTTGAATTTTTTGACTACAGTAACCCAACTCACATTTTGATCACAAAAATTGACGACCATATGAAGAATCTGAGGTCCCAAATTGCTCAGCTCTTGCACAAATCTATCCACATTTTCGTATCTTGACGATGAGTTGCCGGCTGTCGTCATCCACACGTGCCGCACTAGTTTTGCGGACCATTCCTGGAAAGAGTACAACATTTAGCGGTAATGTATTATATACCAATCGACGTAAAATCTTAAGCTGAGCAATTCGTTAGTTGACAGTTTTTCTCTAGCTCTTTTGGCTCTCGAGTTATAGCCTAAAACCTCACCACAGTCTCCTCTGGCACACTGCCAGGCTCCAGAATCGACGAGTTGAAGTTTTCGAGTGCCTCTCGAAGACGGTCGGAGACTTCAAATGGAGCAGCTGAAAAGGTATTAGGTTACAGTAGACCAAAGGATTACTGTATTTGACCTACCATCAAACACATCGTCGTTGACCTCGAACGTTGCGTCACTGTGTGCTGAGCAATCGGATTCCGCGTCCGAGTCACTGCAATGAGAATTGGGTAATAAAGGGCTAAGCAGGGCAAAGAAAGACACTAGTAAATAATTGGAAAACTTTTCGGTCAGTTTTTCGGAAAAAAACGGTTCAAAAATCGTCATTTTCGACCTATTTTCTCAAATTTGGATCCATAAGATATACTTTTTTTTCGCTCTGAACCACCCGGGCATAGTCCAAATGTGCTCTATGGCTCAGAAAAACAAAGAAAAAAAATTGGATATGTTGGGGTTCGAACCCGCGACCCAAGATTACTTCCAAAATCCCACTGCGCCATGCGTCGACTTTTTTCAAAATAGGGGGAATTTCGTTATTTTTGGGGGTTTTTGCACTTTTTCGATTATTTTGAATGATTCCGACGTTTTTCGAGTAGTTTTTTGGGCTCTTTGGAGCAGTTTGTGATTTTCGACAGCTTCGAAAATTTTTTTCAAACTTTTTTTTCGAAAAATTTATCGAACGATTTTTCGTGCTACGACACTCCGAAATAACGCACTGCGCTCATTTTCACAGAAAGTCGAAAATTCTTCGAACAATGATTCGAAAAATTTATGTCGAAAAATTTTTGTCAAAAATTTTTTTCGAAAATTTTTTCTTAACATTTTCGAATTTCGATGTTTTCGGAGAAACATTTTCTATAAAAAAAAAGGCAAAAGGATTTAACCCGGTTGAGGTTCGAACCCTCTACTTCTCGCACCAACCGAAAAACCTAGAAAACCCACTGCGCCATGAGTATAATTTTTTTGAAAATGGCTCAAAAATCGTCGTTTTCGATGTTTTTTGTTGCGTTTCAAGATTTATAAAGGGGATAAGCTGTTTTTTTTACCTATTTTCTGTTTTTGGACTCTTTTTTGTCTGTTTTCTCACCTAATATCTTCCTGTTCTGCTGGATAGGGTACATGTTGAGTGTTGGTTGAGGTGGTGACTTGGTTGCGGGACCATCTGAACCAAGTTTTTCGTACTCTGCTTTTCCCAATTTCTAAATTTCCACCCACCTATTACCCAACTGCCTCATGTCGCTTCTCAACGGCGTCAAACGGTCTTGAGCCTCCTCTTGCTCGTCGGGGGTCTCCGCAGCCTCCTCTTCCTGAGTCACCGCCCACTTGCTAATCTTCGGACGTGGAATTCGAGCCGGAATCGGGTCGGGCAGTGATTTTGGTGGCGGCTCGATGATCACTTCTTTCTTCAGAATCACTTTGGATTTCAGTGGGGATTCTGTGGAATCGGGCACCGTCGGAGGCGCTTCTGGAGCGGCAGTTGCTGGAGTCGTCGCGTTTTTCTTGTCGACAATGTAGTCGAGATCATCCACAGACCGTTTGCGGTCGAAACGAGCGGATCTGGAACAAAAATATTTTTTTGGTGGGAAATTTTTTTTTCAAAATGTAAATTTTTTTCCGGATATTCAGTTTCGGAGGGTTCTAAAAAATGAAAAATTGTCGAAAAACGTCTTAAAAAATAATTTGAACCCAGTTGGGTTCGAACCCCGGACCCCCGCACCTAGCGAAAATCCCACTGCGCCATTCGGTCACTTTTTCGAGAATCGCTCAAAATCAACAGATTTTAATGGTATTGAATCGATTTAATAGATTTTCAGAGGTGCTAAGCTTGATTTTTGAGTTTTTAGACATTGAAAATCAATTTCAGAAAAAATTTTGAAACTTTGAAAAAAAATAATTTTCAGAATTTTTTTTCAAAACTTTTGTTCCAGAAGGTCCCAGGGTAATTAAACCTTGTTGCTTAATAAAAAAAATCTCAAAAAAAGATTGTGACCTCTTGGGGTTCGAACCCCGGACCCCCGCACATGGCGAAAATCCCACTGCGCCATTCGGTCAGTTTTTCTAAAATTGCTCAAAATCGACATTTTTCGATCGTTTGGGAGCCATTTTCTAGGTTTTCCGGTGTGCCGAACTCGATTTTAACATTTTCAACCAAAAACATTCACTCACTTTGACACCGCCGTCCCCCTCTGAAAGTTGCTCTTCTGCTCATTGGTCAGCAACTTCTTCACCGCGTTTGCTTTGGCTATCTCGAACTCTCGTTGCTTTTGGTCGTCTTTCGGATCCGTCTGAATCACAGGATATAATTTTTCAATTCTCTGGGCCAATTGCTCACCTTAAACCCGGGCGCCTCATTTTCATCGGCCTCGTCCACCTCCTTATCACAGTTCACACAGATTTTGTCGGCAATCGAGCACGCTCCAACGCCCACATTCCTTGTGAACACATCCTGTCGCTTCAGGCATTCTTGGCACTCCTCTGGTTCAGTCTTTTGGGTCTCGGCAGGAACTACAGTAACCACCTTCTCCACTATCTTCTCCACCTCCACAATCTTCTCCACCTCCTTCACCGGCTCCTCGAATCCGATCGGACTGCACCCCCTGTCCATCGTCTCCTTATTATCCGTCTGTGTGTCTGTGTGAAGCTCTGCGACTCGGTCTGGCACGGTGCCAACTTCATTCGTGGAAGTTGGCTCGGTGCCAAGTGCCACGTGGCATTGCTCAGGCGGCTCGCAGCCCACCGACTGGTCGACCAGCGCGATGGTTACGGTAGATGTGGACACGTGGCACGTCTCGGCAGGTGGTGGGGGGATTCTGGAGACAATATTTGACTTTTTTTTTGGAAATTTGAAAACTTTTCGGAAAAAAAATTTTGTCGAGAAATTTTGTCGAAAAAAATTTTCGAAAAAATTTTTTTTCCGGATCAAAAAACACCGCTGAATTCAAATTTCCCGGTCTCCAGTCCTCAAACTTACTTTTCCACTGCCAAAAAGAGCTCTTTCCGAAGACCGGCACACTCTCCGCATGGCTTGGGCGCCGGAAGGGGTCCCGTTGAGACAGCGATGGATCTAGTGACCACTGGTTTTTGAATGATGGGGTGACCATTGATGAGGGCTCCGTTTTGAACTGGTTCGAACTGCAAAAAAAATCGATTTTCAAAAAAAAAAACTTATGCTGAGCAAGTGCTCAGTGCTCCATCAACGGGGCAAATTTTTTACGGGCTGGTAGGTCAAAATGACTTCGAAATCGAATTCAGAATAAAATTTGAGGTTGAATGCAAAAAAGTAGAAGTTTCCAGCTCAATTTTGAAAATTTCGCAGTTTTCGGGTTACTGTAGCGTGAAAAGTACGCAAACACCGATGGTGAGATTTTGGGCAGAAAGTTTTAGCATAGGCTAATAAGGGGACGAGAAACACGAATTTGATGTCAGAATTTAACAAAGTGCACTGAAAATCAAAAAAATTCAGATTTTTGGTTGGTTTTTTACCGCTTTCCGAAAAAAAAGGATTTTCATTTTTAGCACAAAAATAGAGCATAAAAGCAAAAAAGTTGAAGTTTCTAGCTCAATGTTGAGAATTTTCAGTATTTCAGGATTACTGTATCGTGAAAAGTACGCAAACACCGATGGAGAGATTTTGGGCTGAAAATTCGAGGATAGGGTAATAAGGGGGTGAGAAACACGAATTTGATGTCACAATTCAATGAGAAATCACCAAAACTCGGAAAGAAACTCAAAACTTTTTGGGTCAAAAACTCTTGTAAACCAAAAATTTCGATTTCTTCCGATTCAATGAGTTTTGAGAACCTAAATTTTCCAAATTCTGAATCTACTGGTAGATCAAAAATCTGATGCTGCGTTCGTTTTTAATTTACCAGTGAAAATAAAATAAAAAGAAGTCGATCAAAAAATCTCACCGCCGACTTCACCAAGGGCTTCTCCTCTGGCGGTGGTGGTGGACTGGTGCTCGTCGATTGGGTCCTCGCCAAAACCTTCTGACCGTTTTGTGTCTGAGCGTAGGTGAAGTGCGACTCAACATCGATTGATGGTCCGGCGGTTTGCAGGGCTCTCTGGAATAACGAAATTTAGATAGATAGACTATAAACTACAAACTACTTACCCTTTGAATTTTCGGTGACGCCGAGAAAAATCGTCTATGATGGTCTTGTTGTTGTTGCTCTGGAAGAGCGAATTCTCGGCCACGACGCAAACTGGCAAAGTCGCCGGGGCCGGTGCTGGCGGCCTGCATCGAGTGGCCACGTGGCAAATCGCCTGAAATTTGAAGCTCTGACATCGAAATCGTGTTTCTCATCCCCTTATTACTCTATCCTGAAATTTTCAGCCCAAAATCTCGCTATCGGTGTTTGCGTACTTTTCGAGCTACAGTAACCCAAAAACTGCAAATTTTCCGAAATCGAGCTATGGGCTTCTACTTTTTTGCATGTGACTTCAAATTTTACGCTCAATTTGAATTCGATGTTTTCTTACTTTATCACTGGCAAAATTTTCAACTTTTTGAGAAGTTTTTTTCCGAACTTTTTTTTTCTTTCTAATCCCATTCGATGTAAAATTTTATGCTGATCATTTTTAATGTTGATAATTTTTTGCTAAAACCAACCATTTTTGAGATATGAACGTTTAAAGCTTCATGATTATTATCAAAATTTGAGTTTTTCCGAAATCTTCAATATTTTGAGTAAAAAAATTATTTTTTCGAAATTGAATCTAGTTTCATTTTGTGCAGAATTTTATGCTCGTCATTTTTGTAGCTGATTATTTTTCAATAGAACCATCCATTCTCGAGATATAACAGTTTAAAGAAACCCACCTTGGGATGGCGCCCGTCTAAAAGTGGGCGTGGGTGTTGGCGGCAAATCGTCATATCTCGGGTTAGCCAATCTTGACGGGGTGCTCGGGTAGAATCCGTTTTGATGGTGTCCACCTCCATTCTGTTGATGAAGTCCCAAGTCGATAGGGGTCCCGACACGACTGTCCGGGAAGGGGGACTCGGCGTTGCGGGCGCGGATTTCCGAAACGGTCTTGGCGAGGGCCGTGGAGTAGCCTGAAATTTTTTGCTTATTTTAGAGGTGAACATATGACTTATATATCATTCGAAAGCTGAAGGTTTGAGGATTCTAAAAATGTAATTGGCTCGTTTTGAGTGATATTTTGAGCCGAGTTATAAGCTTTCAAAGTTTGAAGACAACATTTTTTTCTCGACTAAGTTTTTAAAAGGCCATAACTTTCCTCACAGTGGTTGCATTTCTGTAAAACTATCATCGAATGATAGAAAATTTTCCGCTGAACATTTTTATCTAAATTTTGAAATGTTCTCTCTTATTTTTCGGGCTCAAAATTTCCAAAATCTCAAGACTCACCATTCGCCGATCCATTAACCCCTCCCAACCGCTGTTGCGTCGGCGTATGGCTCCGACTATTTGAAGTGAATCCCAAGTTCAAATTACCCGGCCGACTGATTGGTGATGGTTTGGCTAAAAAGTAAAATATTCGAGTTTTGGTGAGATTTCATCGCATTTTGATGTCAAATTCGTGTTTCTCACCCCCTTATTACCCTATTCTGCAGTTTTAACCCAAAATCTCGTCATCGGTGTTTGCGTACTTTTCACGCTACAGTAACCGAAAAAACTGCAAAATTTTCAAAATTGAGCTAGAGACTTCTACTTTTTTGCAGTCAACCTCAAATTTCACACAGAATTCAAAATTTTCACTCAAAATAGACTCACTTGGCTCAAAATGTGCTCTCCTGGGTGGCTCCGGCGGGAAATTCTGACCATGACCATTTTGTGCTCTTCTATACGTAGTGTAGTCCGAGTTGTAGCCACTTTGCATTCGATTTCGAATGTCTTGGACTGTCTTTTTCTGAAACTTTGAAATTTTCAAAATTTTTGATTTTCAAATCTACAGTACCTTCTCAATCTCCTTGTGTGGTTGTGCTGCCAGGACATCATCAAAATCGCTCATCAGATTGTCCAATGAGTCACTGAAAATACTATTATCCAAGAGAGGCGACATCAATTGACGATCCACGTTGCGAGGTATCATGCTGGTTGGGGTGCCTGAAAATAGGGGGAAATATGCATTTTCATGAAATTTCATTGTCAAAATCGTGTTTCTCGTCCCCTAATTACCCCATGCTAAAAATTTCAGCTCAAAAGCTCTCACTCGGTGTTTGCGTACTTTTCGAGCTACAGTAACCCAAAAACTGCAAAATTTTCAAAATTGAGATAGCAGCTTCTACTCTTTTGCATTCAACCTCAAATTTTGCGCTGAATCTGAATTTGATATTTATAAAATCCTGAAAACCCTGTGAAAAATGACCAGAAATTGAGACATGGGTGCATTTTCACAAGATTTTGATGTTGAATTCGTGTTTCTCACCCTCTTATTACCCTATGCTACAATTTTCAGCTCAAAAGCTTTCTATCGGTGTTTGCGTACTTTTCGAGCTACAGTAACCCAAAAACTGCGAAATTTTCAAAACTGAGCTAGGAACTTCTACTTTTTTGCATTCGACCTCAAATTTCAAGCAAAATTCGAATTTGCAATTCGAAAAAACCAACCTTGCCGCGAGACGAAACCATTGCTGACGTTTTGAGCATAGGAGACGAACTCTAGTCCGATGTGCCAACCGAACGGACAACAATCG
Source organism: Caenorhabditis sp. 40 LS-2015 (assembly GCA_900536305.3). NCBI lineage: Eukaryota > Metazoa > Nematoda > Chromadorea > Rhabditida > Rhabditidae > Caenorhabditis > Caenorhabditis tribulationis. The sequence continues at coordinate 42,914 of LR543224.1, read as the reverse complement.
CACTTTTTGTCGTTCTGATTCTGATCGTGTTCGCCTCCAGACGATGGCGACGTCATCGAGTTTGGCGACACTTCTGATGAGACTCCAGAAGACGTCGAGTTGTTGTTGACGTTCCGTTTGACGATGGTGGTTGAGGTGCCCGCGGAAGACGTGCTTCCGCCAAAGTCACGCATTTTTTTCGGCTGGTGTTACCTGGAAAATGAAATTTTAGAGAAACTTGGAGACTTGAGAATGGAGAGAAAAAAATCAAGACGGCTTGGAAATCGAGAGATCATTAGAAGAAAGCCAGAAAAAAATGGAAAAAGTCGAAATCCAAAAATCAAATTTTCGATGCATTTTCATCTCATTCTAATATCAAATTTGTGTTTCGCACTCCCTTATTACCCCATTCTGAAATTTTCAGCCCAAAATCTCTTCATTCGGTGTTTGCGTACTTTTCACGCTACAGTAATCCCGGAAAACCCGAAAAAGTTAAAAATTGAGCTAGGAACTTCTACTTTTTTGCTTTCGACCTCAAATGTTATGTGGAATTTGGTCTTGATGCTTGAAATATTCTATAAATGTTTCCAACTGACGAAAATTTCGATTCTGATCATCAGACATTTTCGACGAATTTTTATGAAATTCTGATCACAAATTCGTGTTTTTCACCCCCTTATTACCCTGTCCACAAATTTTCAGCCTAAGATCTCTCCATCCGTGTTTACGTACTTTTCACGCTACAGTAATCCCGAAAATCGGAACATTTTCAAAATTGAGCTAGAAACTTATAATTTTTTGCAATTGCACTCAAATTTTATGCTTAATCCAAATTCTGTACTTGGAAATGTAGGAAATTGTGGGTGGAACCTAGATTTTCTGAATTTCTAAAACTTAAGCAAAAGCTACTTTGCATATTCATCCCGTTGCACAGAAGGAGTGAAACTTGAAAAGAAGAGACCACACCCTTATCATTGAAATGTGAGAAGAAGAAAACGAGACGATCGGTGTGGGTGTCCTTGCGAGTTCCTCTCTTTCTCTGCGTCTCTCGCCTCCAAAAATTCTCTTCACACTCCTCTCTCCGTTTTTGGGCGCCGCGCCTCTTTTCTATCAATCAAGTTGAATTGTTGAGGAATCGCAAAATGAGATGATTTCATTTGGAGAAGAGACACACCACCACCCCAATATGACACACTATGTTTTTGTACACTTTTACACTTTTTGGGAACTTTTTTCGATTTTGAAAAAAAAAATTTTTTTTTTTGAGATTCTTCGACATCATCATGGAAGAAGAATCTGAAGCCGGGAGGATTCGCAAGTTAAAAAATCGAAATCAGCATGAAATTTCAGGGCGAATGCAGAAAAGTAGAAGTTGCTAGCTCAATTTTCAAAATTTTGCAGTTTTTGGGGTTACTGTAGTTGGAAAAGTACGCAAACACCGATGGAAAGCTTTTGGGCTGAAATAACAGGGACAGGGTAATAAGGGGATGAGAAACACAAATTCGACATCAGAATCTTGTGAAAATGTACCCACGTATCAATTTCCGGTTATTTTTCACTGAGTTTTCATGATTTCGTGGGTGTCGAATTCAGAATCAGCGCAAGTTTTAAGGTTTTTTTTGGAGCTGGAGTTTTAGTTCAGCGTGAAATTTGAAGTGGATGGCAAAAAAGTAGAAGTTGCTAGCTCGATTTTGAAAATTCTGCAGTTTTTGGGTTACTGTAGCTCGAAAAGTACGCAAACACCGAATGGAGAGCTTTTGCTCTAAAATTTCAGGGTGATGGTAATTCAGGGTGATGGGCTAGAAACATGAATTCGCTATCGAAAATTTCTTTAAAGTGATTTGAGAGTCCTAAAAATTCAAAAGCCGGAAAACTTCAAAACAAGAAGCAAAGGAAAATAGATCGCAATCCTTATCAAAATGATCGATCGAAACATGCGATAGATGGATAGAGAGAGGGAGGGAATAGTGATTCGAATAAAGATGATATCTACGAGATATTGGGTCATTCATCTTATATGGCGTAGAGGAGAAGAAGAGAGACAGGGAGGAGAAGACGTCGAAAACGAAACTGTGTACCGGAAATATCGGAGAAGAAGTTCTGATTGGGAAGGCATAAAAGACTATTTGAAAATTCAGCACAAAATACTCAAAAACCTAAACTTCACAAAAAGTCGTCAACATTTTCCCGTCAGTTTGAGAAGTCTTGAATAGTCGCCTTTTCGAAACTTAAACTCTGCGCAAAATTCCAGGTCGAATGCAAAAAAGTAGAAGTTTCTAGCTCAATTTTGAAAATTTTGCAGTTTTTGGGTTACTGTAGCTTGAAAAGTACGCAAACACTGGATAGAGGGATTTCGGGCTGAAACTTCGAGGGTAGGGAAATAAGGGGGTGAGAAACACGAATTTCAAAGTAAAAACTCATGAAAACTGTCAGAAAATTCAAAATGTTCAATTTCTTGGCCTAAAATGAAGTTTTCTCTATTATAACCACTCGAAAAAGGTCAAAATCAGTACAGAAGCATAGCACACAAAAAGGAGAACACATCACTATTCCAAATTTGAACGGTGGGGGGTGAAAACTGGACAAACAATACATTACGTATTAGGAAAAAGGAGCGAGGGGTCAGTCAGCTCTATTAGACAGTTTGAAGCGGAAGGAGACAATCGGAAAGAGAGAAAGAGAAAGAAAGAGAAAATGATGTGCACATAATGAGCAATAATCGCGGGGAGGGAACAGTGTGCAAATATAGCATGAGCAACAGGACAGAAAGTTTGGTGGCCTAGAAATCCGAAATTTCGGAAAAAGTCGGCCACCGGAAAAGGAACGTGGAGAATGTGTATGTTGAATTCCTGAGTCTGGCGGTGGTATCAGAATCGAAAAATCTTCATTTTGAGCCGAGTTATGGAAGATTTTATGTGGTGGCCTAGAAATCCAAATTTCGGAAAACTCGGCCACCAGAAAATTAATCAAGTTGGAAATGTGTACCAGATGCTGCGGAATCTTATGATTGTCTTGAAATCTCGAAATCTCTGCTTTGAGCCGAGTTATGGAAGATTTTAGAGATTTTATGTGGTGGCCTAGAAATCCAAATTTCGGAAAAGTTCGGCCATCGAAATTTCAGAGCTTCTAGAATGGTTTTTAGTGCGTTCCCTGACGCAGAAACAAGTCGAGAAATACCAAAAAAAAAATTCTGACAGATGGTAAATTTTTGAGTATCTGCACTTTCTTGAAGAGTGACAGATGTTCTCCATACATTTTTGACTGTTTTTAGAAACAACGACACTCCGCTGAGTCCTGTTTTTGGCCGACATTAAATTCAGCGTAAAATTTGAGGCTGAATGCAAAAAAAGTAGAAGTTTCTAGCTCGATTTTTAAAATTTTGCAGTTTTCGGGCTACTGTAGCTCGAAAAGTACGCAAACACCGAAAGAGAGATTTTGGACTGAAAATTTGGGGATAGGGTAATAAGGAGGTGAGAAACACGAATTTGACATTGAAATCTTGTGAAAATGCATAGAAAATTAGAAAAATTGAAAACCTTAAATATTTTGAAAAAGTTTTGAGCCTTATTAACTGCTAAGAATACCAAAAGCTATTTGAAATCTGTTGCGGAAAATTTCGAGGAAATTTGCATTGTTTTCCCTTGTGGGATGTTGATTTGTTTCCGAAACCGTTCTCCTCCTCGATTTTTCCCGCGCAGGAAATGCAAATAGGATTATATCACAAGCAAAAAAAAATGAGCTGAGAGGGACCGTGAAGAAGAAAGAGACGCAGAGAGTTTTGATGAGGTTCGTCTATTCGGAGAAGAGCGAGGAAATGGATGGAAAAATACGAAAATCATTTTGCTCTCTTTTGAGATTGAAGATAGGGGGGGGGGAGGCATTGGAGGAGACCGGAAATGCGTGGGAACAACGAGGATTTTTCTGAGGTTCGAATTTGAATTTTTCGAAATTTTCTCGATGAACTTGGGTTTGAAATTTTGAGTAGATCATTTTTCCAGTTGGAAGTTTTTTGAAGGGATTTTTGGATTTTGAGAGAAATTCATTTTTTTTGGATTTTGAAGGGTTTTTAGAATTTGGAATATTCAGAATCTCAGAATCTCCAGAATCTCCAGAGTCTCCAGAATCTTCAGAATCGCAAAGTTTCAGAATTCGCAATCTCAATATCTGAAAATCTGTGAATCTCAGAAATTTTGGTTCAAAAAATAAAATTTGAACATTTTTTTTTTCGAAAAAATTTTTCTCAACATTTTTTTTCGAAGTTTGCTTGAATCTCGAAAGTTTTCATTTGACAATTCAGACTTCATCAGATTTTCCGAATCTAACAAAATACATCAGAATCTCAAAATCTCAAAATTTCAAAATCTCCAGAATCTGAAATTCCAGAAATTCCGAATCTCTAGAATCTCAGAATCTCAGAGTCTCAAACTCCAACTGAATCTCAGAATCCTCTCAGAATCTCAAAATCTCATAATCTCAGAAAATCGAAAATTCAGAATTTCGAAATCTCAAAATTCATCAAAATTTCAGAAACTCTCATAAAAAGCATTTTCCACCAAGAACACAAAAATAGAACGGAAACGAAGACAGATGTTGTACATGTTTTCACCATCTCGGGGTCATTCGCCAGCTGTTATTTTCCTTCTCCCATTAAATACAACTTTTTGGCGGGAAATTCCAAATTTTTTGGAATTTCGAAAATGCTTGAATTATAGAAAATTTAAAGCTGAGCAACTTCTCAATTGACCATTTTTCAATACCTATTTCGGTTCTTGTAATAAGATCAATTGAAAAAAATTTTCAAATTAAAAAAAAAAAATTTTTTTAAGTTTTTTTTTCAAATTTTTCATAAATCTCAAAAGTTCTAATTTAACTATTCTTATGTAAAATCTTCTCCTCTACATTTTTTCAGTTGAAACTTTCTCTCCATCTCTTCTCCCTCTCAAGTTATACACAAATTTCTGACGTCTACACTAGTCTTTAAGGTGTAAGTTTCGTGAAAAAGTGAAAACTTGACGAAGAAACGAACACACCTAATGACATCGAAACCTACGACGAGAAGTCTACAACTAATAAACGGGGTCCCATAAAGCATTCAGAGACAAAGAGAGAGAGAGAGGGAGTGGAGAGAGACGCAGAGAAAAAGACATCGAAAAAAAAAACAGATGTGTTGAGGAAGATGAAGAAGATTGACCCTTTTTTTAGACACTTTAAAAGAGGGGGGAGGGGGAGGATATCTTTTTTTGTGACACTCGAATGAAAAATGGATTTGTTGAGGGAGGGCGCGCAACATCTGGACACACTCAGGGGACAGACGAGGCAATGGTGAGAAATTGGTTTTCGAGAAGTTTAGAAACACCCGAAACATCTGACCGTGAGAAGTGAGAAGAGGTAACAAAAAAAGTTGAGAAGTCGGACACAAAACAAATTTTCCGAGGATTTTAGTGAGTTTCTGACATCAAATTCGTGTTTCTCACCCCCTTATTACCCTATCCTGAAATTGTCAGCCCAAAACCTCTTCATTGGTGTTTGCGTACTTTTCGAGCTACAGTAATCCAAAAAATTCGAAAATTTTCAAAATTGAGGTAGAGACTTCTACTTTTTTGTATTCAACTTCAAATTTTGCACTGAACCTGAATTCAGTACTTACAAAATCATAAAAACTCGGTGAAAAATTATCAAAAATGGATAGGTGGGGCATTTTTACAAAATTCTGATCTTGAATTCGTGGTTATCACCACCATATTACCCTATATCCAAATTTTCAGCCCGAAATCTCGTCATAGGTGTTTGCGTATTTTTCGAGCTACAGTAATCTTAAAAACTCGAAAATTTTCAAAATTGATGTAGAGCCTTCTACTTTTTTGCATTCGACCTCAAATTTTACGCTGAATCCGATTTTGCAGACATCTATTTTCTCACAGACCTGTTCTTTTTTACAAAAATGAAAATTCTTTCGAAAAAAATTTCCAAAACAAAATTTTTTTTGTGAAAATTTGAAATTTTTAGATTAATTTCCAACTTTTTCAGTTCGAAAAAACTAGCGAAAAATTTTTGGCTCAGATAGGATTCGAACCCGCGACGCTCAGATCCCCAAAATTTTCATCGAAAATCCCACTGCACCACTTGGCCAATTCTACGAAAGCCCCCAAAAAATTAGGTTTTTTTAACTTTTAATCAAATTTTTTGGGTTTTAAGTCATTTTCAAGTAAAAAGCTTCAAATTTTCCATCAGTTTCAGGTTGAAAAAAAACTTCAAGTAAAAATAACCCTATACATCGACTAATCCCCTTCTTAACCCATATAAAAACGTACAAAAACGTATGAGAAAGACAGAAGGGAAAAGTAGAAGAAAAGTGAAAGAGAGAGGGAGAGAATTAGAGAAACAGAGGACAGAGAAGAAAAAACTGGCAACAAAAACCCACCATACGGCCTCGAGACATTTATTGTCTGTTATCAGTTTATGTCTTATCAGAGAGAGAGGGGGGTAAAAACTGGTGGTGGGAGGGAAAAAGGGGGTGATGGATGGGTTTGGAAGTGAAAGAAGAATAATAATCAATACAAATTGAGTCGTGGAACTGGAAAAAAAAACGTCGAAAAAAGAGAGGAAAAGTATGTAAAAATGGTATTTGTATAGAGAGAAGGGATAGGATAGATGGAGTCGTGGGAAAAATTGGGTGAAAATCGGAAAAGTTTGGAGGATTCTAAAAACTGTCAAAACCAAAAACGACTAAAATCTTTTAGAATCTTCAGAATCCATCAGAATTTCAGCAGCTCCGAGATATTTACAGAAGAAGACATCAAAATTTTAATTTTTAGTGCAAAATGGTTAGTCAACTTTGAGCAGTTGACAAAGTATGTTCCATGTACTCGATTTCTTTGAAACTTGGTGGATGTATCAAGCAACTCTAGATCTTCATTTTTGTAGTTGACAATTTTTAGCGAAAATAACAATCTAGTCAGTTATGTCGCGTTGAAGATCATTGGTCCGAAAGAGTTGGAAGTTTGCACCAAGTTTCATGTCGCGTATCTTACTTTACAGCAGTTTTCGCAAAAAGTTATCAACTACAAAAATGAAGATCTAAAGTTGCTTGATACATTCATCAAGTTTTAGAGAAATCGGATGATTGGAACATACTTTTTCAACTGTTTAAAGTTGGCTGTTTTGCACTAAAAACAGTAAAATCGTATATTTCCTTGAACGGTACTGTTACTTGGGACAATCGGGACACCAATCAAGTTTCCATATCAAAAATACTTCGAAATTTTCAGATTTACATGGACCTCATGAATCATGTTCAGTGCCAATAACATTGGAACGGGTGATACGCAACGTAACTCACTTCACAGCAATTTTCGTAAAAAGTTTTCAACTACAAAAATGAAGATCTAGAGTTGCTTCATACACCCATCAAATTTCAAAACAATCGGTTTATTAGAAATTGTTTAGAACCTGTAACAATGGCACGGGACCATCACCACCCATCGTCATGTCTAAGTCTCTTCTGCTTCTCTGTCACCTGACTATGAAGTGAACACATTCCTCCTCGAACCGATAAACTAAATCCTCTGAGCACCAACAACGTTATTTTTGCTTTGAAACAGAAATGTGTTCTTCTAAACATACGAAAAATCGCCTAATAGTAAAAGGAAGGTCGACTGTTATGTCTAGACTAGTAATTTTTTGTGACAAGGAATCCGTCAAGGTCCCCAAGCTTCAAAAGTTATGGAACATTTTATGGTTTACAAAAGATTTTTGCAGCTGGGGAAACTTTCAAAGATGAGGATCTGGAATTTCAAGTTCCAAATCTGAAAATCTGAAAGTCACATGATAGAAAATCGTACAACTGGGATGAAACACCTTAGAGCAAAAAATGTGGATAGAAAAAAGGGCTGAGAAGAGAGAAGAAGGGAGAAGGTGTATTGGTCAACAAGTTGTGTGCACCTATCTGCTCGGAGTCCCCCCTCTCTCTGTTTCTTTATGTGATTGATCGGAGTGTAAAGTTTGACCCCCTTTCTCTGGCTATATGGAAGACGGGGAGGAGAGGGGGTACTTCTGACTCTAACCTGTGGTCAAGAAGAAGAAGGAGGAGAATTGAGAGGAGGTGTTTAGGTAGATGGGTCGGAAATGTTTAGGGGGAGGAACAGAGATTGGATTTATTGAGATTCTTCTGAGAGGATTCTGATATTCTAAGTTTCAAAGATTCGGACGGTTTCTGCGATATTGAGATTCTGGAGATTTTCTGAGATTTTGGGATTCTGAAGGATTCTGAGATTCTGACGAATTTTGAGATACTGAGATCCTAAGATTCAGAGATTTTGGAGATTTTGGAGATTTTGACATTTTAGAAGTTTCTAGAGGTTTCTGAACGTTTTTGGAGGGTTCTAGCTAGAGAGACGATTCTATATAGTTTTGGGTCGTTCTAGAAAATAATTCGAAAGTCTGAAAATTGAAAATCTGAAAATCGAAAATTTCGAAGACCCCTAAAGCTAAGTTTTGAATTTGCAAGACTTCCTAAAACCCTGGGTAACTGGAAGTGACCCCTGAAATTTTCACTTTTTTAGAACTTTCAGAAAATTGCATTCTCAAGATCCCAAGTCCTCAAACTTTATCATTATCAAAATGAAAAAGTGGAAATTTTCTCAAATTCGCGAAAATTTCTAAATCAGTCGAAACAAAATCAAGAGAATCGAAAACTGTACGAAATTATGATGTCTCCTTCTTCTTCTTTTTCTTAGAAGAAGGTGTCTTCTTCTTCTTCTGTCTTTCCCCCTCCAAATCGTATATACATATAAATGAATGAATGAACGAGTGTCTGTCTCTGTGTTGCTATTGCCTTTTCTCAGAAACAGAGAGTGAGAAAGTTCGGAAATTAGAGAGACGCAGAGAAAGCGGAAAGATAGACATCTCTATCTAATTATTATCTGTGCGAAGAAGATGGAACGGAAAGAGGAGAGAAGGTGTTTCACGCAATTAAGGGGGAAGAAGTTTGAAGAGAGAGAGAAGATTCGAATTCGATAACAACGAAAATTTGCTTTTTAGTGGTCAAGACCGACCCGCCTGGACGCTGATTTTGTGGTCTTCGTAGTCATTTTCAAGCTCCGAAACTACAAAATTCGAATTCCTCATAAAATTTGGGATAGAACTCCAAAAAGTAGAAGTCTCCAGCTCAATTTTAAAATTTTTGCCGTTTTTGGGATACTGTTGCTCGAAAAGTACGCAAACACCGATGAAGAGATTTTGGGCTGAAACTTTAGGGATAGGGTAATAAGGGGGTGAGAAACACGAATTTGAAATCAAAATTCTATAAAACTGGGCCGACAATCTGAAAAAAAAATCGACGGGTGTTTCAAGTAGTCTCGGAACGTTAACATGAAATTCGAATTCTACGCAAAATTTTAGGTCGAATGCAAAAAAGTAGAAGTGTCTAGCTCAATTTTGGAATATTTGCAGTTTTTGGGTTACTGTAGCTCGAAAAGTACGCAAACACCGATGGAGAGATTTTGAGCGGAAAATATGGGAGTAGGGTAATAAGGGGGTGAGGAACACGAAGTTGATGTCAAAATTTTGTGAAAACGCATATGAATGCAGAAAAATGAGAGGTTTAAATTTTATGGTGGATGTCATTTCTCATTTTCTTCAAAATAAACGTTAATGAATACGGCCGCAGAATGTTACTAACAATGGATGGAATCTCTGCCTAAAGTGCCGAAACCTCAGTGAGACGACCAAAAAGTTTAACCAAAAAAAATTTTTTTCAACTGAAGTTCTAAACACTTCCATGCATTTTTATTCAATTCTAACATGAAATTCGTGTTTCTCACCCCCTTATTACCCTATCCCCAATGTTTCAGCCCAAAATCTCTCCATTCGGTGTTTGCGTACTTTTCGAGCTACAGTAACCCAGAAACTGCATCAATTTCAAAATCGAACTAGAAACTTCTACTTTCTTGCATTCAATCTCAAATTTTACGCTGAATTCGAATTGAGTACTCAAATTTTCTGTATTGTAAGTTCGAAACCCAAAAATCAGAAATAGTAGGAGAGGCGGAACGAACCAAAGTTGTCACATTCAATCACCATCAAAGTGCTTATTATCTGTTCAAAACACATCTCTCTCTCTCTCTGATATGATAATGATAACCAGAGTGTCAAAAAAATCGCGCAGATAAACAGTGAGAGAAGTAGAGAAAACTAGAGAAATCGTATATACATGAAATGGAAAGGAATTGAAGAGGGAGAGGAAGGCAGTTCCTGTCAAACAAGAAACACCGACAAAAAAAAAGAAGACGGCACGTCTTCTTGTCTCCAGAATACCGCGCGTCTGCAACCAGAAGAAGAAGAAGAAGAAGACATGATAATGGCGCCAAGCGCCATTCTGTATTCATTGATGAAAGGAGGGGGTGAAGGGCACCGAAAGAGAGAGGGGGAAGAATAAGGAGAAAGAAGATAGAGGGAAAAGGGTTAATAGGGGAACATCAAACGGGGCGAGGTTGGGTCCTGGAAGGTCTTACAAGGAGATTGCTCAGCTTTGTCTGAGCATTTTTTATTTTAGAATCTGAAATCAGAGCGTCGTACCTCCGGAACATGAGAATCCTTGTTACAGAGTCATGGAAAGAGGTGAAGGTTTAATGGTCGAGGTACTGGTGGGTCATGGAAGGTCATACAAAGAGATTGCTCAGCCTTCCCTGAGCATTTGTATTCAAAAATCTGAAACCGGAGGGTTGACTATATCCACTCTTGGATTATGAGAAACATTGTTACAGAGTCATGGCAAAAAATTACGGTTCAAGTACAGAAGTTGGATGATAAGGTTGACAGATTCAACCACATTTTTTTTCAAAAAAAAAAAAACTGTGGTTTCAGGGTATTTAACTCTTTTGAAAACACAAAATTTGGCGTAAAATTTCAGTTATAACGCAAAAAAGTAGAAGTCTCTAGCTCTATATTGAAAATTATGCAGTTTTCGGGTTACTGTAGCTCGGAAAGTACGCAAACACTGAACGGCAAGATTTTGGATTCAAAATTTCAGGATAGGGTAACAAAGGGATGGGAAACATGAATTTGACATTAGAAACCTGTAAAAATGCAGACTCGTATCAATTTTCAGTCATTTTTCACAGGGTTCTAAAGGTTTTATAAACATCAAATTCAAATTCAGCGCAAAATTTGAGGTTGACTACAAACAAGTAGAAGTCTCTAGCTCGATTTTAGAGCATTTGTAGTTTTTGGCTTACTGTAGCTCGAAAAGTACGCAAACAGCGATGGAGAGATTTTGAGCTGAAACTTTCAGGATAAGGCAATACGGGAGGTAAGAAACACAAAATTGAAATCAGTATCACTTGGCTGTCTTTCCAAAGTGGGCGGAGCCTATTGTTGAGCTATAATTCTTTGTCCTGCCCCAAATCTTTTAAAAAATAGGGAACATTTTCTTTGCCAAAAAAATTTTCGTCAATCAGTCCAACAAGCACTACTAACACATATATGTATCATCCTGTCGCTCTTATTGTCGAAAAAAAACTTTGTCAAAAAAAGAGGGGGGAACAACTGATTTCTGTTTGTGAGTAATGTTTGTCGTCTTTCGGACAGACAATGGAGACACCCCTCTACCAGGTCTACCAGGTTTATGTATGCATGCAAAAAAGGAGTAGAGGGTGGGTTTACGATTTTTACAGTTTCGGTGGGGAAGAGTAGAAAATGGATCCGAACAGTTAGGTAGATGGATAATAGGAACTCGGGTCAGGACCAGTGTGTGATTTTCGACGAGGTTCGAAAAATCTTTCGAGTGTTTTTTCCGAGAAAAAATTTCGAACATTTTTGTTCGAGAAACACACACTGGTCAGGGCACAGCTTGAACTGGTGTTTGTGCCTGTTTTTGTATGAACAGATGTACTCACTTTACCAGTTAGTGCACAATTCCGAAAAAACGTTTTCGACGACCTTCAGAAAATTTTTCGAACTTTTTTCCGAAAACTTTATGTTTCGAAAGAAACTCGATAGAAATTTTCAAGAAAAAACGAATCTTCAATTAGAAAAACCAATGCTCCTTTAAATTAACATTACTACATGGCAGAATACGACACTCCGAAATAACCCACTGCGCTAAATTTAACGAAAAGTGGAAAAATTTTCGAACAAACATTCGAACGATTTTCCGAAACACTTTCGAACAAACCTTCGAAAAAAAATGTTTCGAAATTTCAATTGAAAACTTTTCGAAAAGAAAGTTGGAAAAATTTTGGAAGATTTTCGAACAAATTTTTCTCGAAAAAATTTTTTCGGACAATTTCAAAAAAATTTTTTTGAAATTCGATATTTTCAAGAAAAGTTTTTCGAATAGCACACATTGGCTTAGATTATGAGGAAAGGTGGTTTTCCTGGATAAGCCGTTTTCAGAGTCCAAAAGCCGGCCTTCTAAAAAAATTTCTCAAAAAAAATTTCTGGAAAAAAATTTTCGAAAAAAAATTTCTCGAACCCTTATCGAAAAGATACACTGGCTGCTAATAAGAAGAATCAAGAAAAAAAAATTATCACCACATAGTTTACACACACAAACATACACCAACCCCAATGAAGAGAAGTCAAAGGGAAAGAAAGGGGGAACCAGTTTCAGGACTTCCTTTTGGAGGCCTAGAGATATACCGTAAAACCTGTAATAGAAGCACAAGTGCTTCTATTTTTCAAAGGTGGTCTAGGGTGTGCTACTATTAGAGGGTGTGCTTCTACCACAGGGTGTGCTTCTATTTTTTAAACTTTTTGTTGCGAAATTCAAAAATTCAGAAAACTATTCGAAACCATATTTAGACGGTTTTCGTAAGTAGCTTTTTTATAGAAATAGTCCATTTTTTTCTTTTTTTCACCCATTTTTGACATTTTTTTGGAAAGAACACTTGAAAATCCCTGAAATCGAAACAAATTCACGTTCACCTCGATGAAAACCGGACATCAGACTGTGCTTCTATTAGAGGGTGTGCTTCTACTAGAGGTGTGCTTCTATTACAGGTTTTACGGTAACTGTCTCATTCTGAATAGGCTTCTTCTTCTTCTCCGTCTGATATTCCATGCCCCCATCATCAATCTCATTATCATATGAAAAAGAAAGCCGCCTGTCTTCTTCCTTCCCTTGGGCGGGGCCGCTTCTGTGTATTAGTTCCGCCCGTTTCACGCCTTCTTTTCCCCTCTTCTTTCGCTTCGGAATCAGATTCAGATTCCTTTTTACACCATTCAACCATATCATCATGATCCTTCCTTTTCAATTTCTAACAGAAAGGAGGGGAAGTGATGTGGAACAAGGGGATATGAACTGGTGTGGTCATCAGAGTTCGGAAGAGGTTTACGGAAGAATGAAAAATGCTACGAAAAAGGTGTCAACAGATAAAATATAGATCTTAATGAGAGCTATCGATTGGTATAAAAATCGACAAAAAATATTACTGGGGAGCTGAGATACAGTGCTGGCCAAAAGTATGCGAATTTCGGTAATTTTCAGTGCAAAATGGTCAACTTTGAGCAGTTGAAAAAGTATGTTCCAATCACTCGATTTCTATAAAACTTCTTGAATGTATTGAGCAACTCTAGATCTTCATTTTTGTAGTTGACAACTTTTTACGAAAATTGTTGCGAAGTGAGTTACGCGACATCAAAACTTGGTACGTTTCAGTGCGAATTTCGATGGACCGATGATCTTCAACGCGACGTAGCTCACTCCACAGCAGTTTTCGTAAAAAGTTGTCAACTACAAAAATGAAGATCTAGAGTTGTTTAATGCACTCACCGAGTTTTATAAAAATCGAGTGATTGCAACATACGTTTTCAACAGCTAAAAATAGTCCCACTTCGCACTAAAAATCACCAAAATTCAAGTTTTTGGCCAGCTCTGTATCTGGAATTCAGAAGGGATCTCTGAACGCTGTCTGTCTGTGTATCTGTTTGGCCCTTTCTCGGGGTTAAACTGATCAATTTTATAATAACTGGAATTTTCTATACGACATTCAAAAATCGAACATATTGGAAAAAAATTCTCCAACTTTTTGGGTCGACTTTTAAGGTTGAAAAGTTTTCCCATAATCTGACCCAAGGTGAAATCGATATTAGAGATTCAGATTCCAAAAGAAAAATCGACAAAATGTTCCCGTGGTTCGAGTTATGACCAGGGCTGAGCGAAAAAAGACCTCCGAAAAAAAACGAGAAAAATTTTTTTTTCGGTTTTGGGGTACGAAAAAAATCGAAAAAAAATGTTTTTTCGTTTTTTTGGTCCGAAAAAAAACGAAAAAAGTTTTTTTTTCGGAAATTTTGACCGAAAAAAACGAAAAAAAAGTGTTTTGGGTCACCGGTCAAATTATGGTGTTTTTCCAACCAAAATATCGAATTTATCATGTTTCTGAAGGTTTTTCGTTATTTTGAACTTCTTATCATGAACTGAGTTCAAATTCATCCTGTAAATCGTATGAACTCACAAACCACACGAAATCTCAGAAAATTTACCTCAAAACCAAACAAAAAATTCGATTTTTTTTCGGTTTTGATGTCCGAAAAATGTTTCGCCCAAAATTTTTTTCGGTTTCATGCACCGAAAAATTTTTCGTTTAATTTTTTTTTCGGTCTTCAGTTCCGAAAAATTTTTCGGCCGAACTTTTTTCGGTAAATGACCGNTCGTTTAATTTTTTTTTCGGTCTTCAGTTCCGAAAAATTTTTCGGCCGAACTTTTTTCGGTAAATGACCGAAAAAACGAAAAAAATTTTTCGGTTCCGAAAATTTTTCGCTCAGCCCTGGTTATGACCTCGCCCACAGCACGGGGTGACAGGGTGTGCGGTTTTCTGTAGAGCCGCGCAGACGCGCCCCATGGCGAACGCCGTGGCGGCAATTTGAAGCGGTATTTTTTTCGGATTTTCGAAAGTGAAATTTTATCAAATCAAAGAGATTTTTGCATGTTTTTTGCAATTTTCTCAGGTGATTTCAAGGAAAAGAATGAGTAAACTCAGTTTTACTCACAGAACGACAAGAATTTGCAAAAACCGCTTGAAAAAAACACTTCAAAAATAGTCAGGAAGACTTTTGAATTTTCATTTCAACATTTATTTCGCAAAAAATATGCGAAAAAATGAGAAAAAATACGAAAAAACGAAGAAAATTCAATCAAAAAGGCAAACGCTCGTCGCAGAAACTCTCCGTATCGCGTTTTTCACTTTTAACGTTAGCCAGAGTCGCTACGCAGCGAATTTGATTTGAATTGCCGCCAACGTTCAGCGGAGCGCGATATATCAAAACCGCACACCCTGTCACCCTGTGTCTCCGTATCGCGTTTTTCACTTTTAACGTTAGCCAGAGTCGCTACGCAGCGAATTTGATTTGAATTGCCGCCAACGTTCAGCGGAGCGCGATATATCAAAACCGCACACCCTGTCACCCTGTGCCACAGTGATAATAAGTAGATGAGATGAAATATGTCTTTTCGACACGGCTTCGAGGAATTACTAGAATGATTTCTCGAAGAATTCTTCGAGATTTTCTTTCAATTATTATTCGAATAATTCCTCAAATATTTATTCGAGGAATTATTCGAAAAAAGTTTCGAGAAAATCTTCGAGAAATCTTCCAAGACGTTTTCTCGACATAGCTTTAAAAACTTTCTTGAAAAATATTTTCGAAGATTATTTTTGGAGGAATATCTTACAAGAAAAGTCTAGAGCCTCAATAGACTCGTCAGTTTCAGATTCACCATTTTTGGTGGCCTAACTTTCTTGATTTTGGATTTCTAGGCCACCCTACTAAACTTGACATAACTCGCCTTCAAATTGGAGATTCTGTTTGTTAAAGTAGAGACTTTTTTCTTGTCAATTTTGACAACCAATTTCACGATTCGTTTTCCGTCCCAAAACTCGACCAAAAACAAGAATGAAAGTTGAGGAAAATGGCTGAAAGTCCTGTGCAACAAAAATCTGCAAAAAGTAGAGAAACATGTGCACCATTCCATCAGAAACCCCCATAATAGCAATGATGAGACCACCATCCCACTAGTCAGGCGGTCTCCTCTAACCAACTTTGGAATTCATGGATATGGATACTCTCATAAGAAAGGTCTCATAAGAATGTGGGTCCCCAAGATGATGATCATCATGATGATTCTAATGTGTCAGGGGGTCGAGGAGATCAGGAGAAGACCAAAGAACAATCTAGAACACTTGTCAACGAAAAAAAAAATTAACTCTCAAAAAAATGCTTTCAAAATCCGCGGAAAAACGAAATGAAATTTCATGTGGAAAACTCTCCGAAAAATCATCGTCTGAAAATCATTTGAAGACCAGAAAGATAACAATGAAACATAATAACAATTTGAAACGAAATAAAAACCAAGAAAATCAACAACAAAAAAGGGGCTCCAAACAAGAGATTCCCCTCAAAACTTGATATGCTTCGGGGTCTTCTTGGCCGCCGGTGCCGTCTTCTTGAACGATGATGATGCTCCATCTCCATCTCCATCTCCTCCTCCTCGTCCGGCTCCAGAGCCCTCCGTCGGATCATAGTCGGCGTCCGCCGACTGCGTCTGCCAATTCGAGGCGGCTCGCGCGGTGAAATCTGCAAAAAGTTTTGTGTCTGTGGGGGCGGGGTTTCATCATGTGGATTCGGTTATTTTCCATCGATTTTCGACTATTTAGAGTGAAAAACGCCTATTTTCAGACAGGTTTCCCTTCTTTCTAGCTTAAATTTGAGTATTTTAGGTCGAAAATTTGGTTTTGAAAGCAAAAAATGGGTGATTTCAAGTCAAAAATTCAGCCATTTTAAACCAAAAAATGATCATTTCTAGTGGAAATTCGGCCATTTGAAGGCAAAAATCGGCCGTTTTCAACCAAAATTTGGTAATTTTCAGGTCGAATAGCGGGAGAATTCGATGGTTTCCACTCGCAAATTGGCAATTTTACCCCAAAAATTGGCTCGATTCCCGTCGATTTTCTCCAAATTCTGGTCATTTTCAGCTCAATTTCGATGATTTTCATCAATTTCAGCCGAATTTTTCGATGTTTTCAGTGATTTCATGTCAAAATTTTGATTTTTTTGAGCCTAAAATTGATATCTGAAAGCGATTCTCGACAATTTTCAGCCGAATTTAGGCTATTTTCAAGCCAAAATCAGGTCATTTTTTTCAAGTCAAAATCAGGTCGTTTAAAAATTCACAGAATGCTGTGCATTTTCAGACAAATCAGATCATTCCAGGTCAAAGTTTGGTCGAAAAACATGAAAATCGTGACAATTTTAGACAAAAAGTGGTCAGTTTAGGCCTAATTTCGACAATTTTCAGCTCAATTTTGATGATTTCCATCAACTTCAGTCAGTTTTCAGTGATTTCCCGGTCGATTTCGCTCAATTTTCGACATTTTTGACCCCCAAATCTTACGTTTCTTCTGATTGAACGCGCCGCCGGCCTTCTGCGCCGCCAACTCGGGACAGTCTCGTTTCAGATGATTGGTAGCGCCGCATACATTACAGGCTCCGCCGTCCGGATACACGCCGTTCAGATTCTGATGACAGTCACGGGAGATGTGACCGACCTGTTTGCACACGAAGCATGTGGCGTAGGGGAATCCTGGAAGTCAAAATGAGTATTATAACACCATTTTCAGCTCTTTTTGGGCTGAAATTAGCTGAAAAATTATCAAAAAACCAACAAAAATGGCTAAAATTGACCCTATAACGACTGAAAACCGCTCCAAATCACTGAAAAGCGACCGGAAATCGCCAATATTGAGTTGCCGACAAACTGACGATGTGGGGATAGTTTCGACTGAATGGAAAGATTTTTGAGTCATTTTCAGCCTATTTTCAGTGAATTTAAGACGTTTCTAGTCGATTTTGGCTCAGATTGACCTAAAATTTGGATTCTGAACACTTTGAAATGGTCCAAAACAGTCGAAACCACTCAAAAGTGTTCGGAATCTATATTTCGACTTCTGATAATTTTGATAATATTTTGATCATAGTGATTTCGAACGTTTTGGACCATTTCCAAGTGTTCGGAATCCAAATTTCGCGTTAATCTTAGCCAAAATCAGCTAGAAATGTCTTAAAATGACTGAAAATAGGCTAAAAATGACTCAAAAACCTTCACATTTGGTCGAAACTATCCCTACATCGTCAGTTTGTCGAAAACTCGATTTCGGCAATTTCTGGTCGATTTCCAGTGAATTGGAGCGATTTTCAAGCTTTGTTGGGTCATTTTTTGCCATTTTCAGTGGTGTATTGATCTATTTTCAGTCCATTTCCGACCCAACCACAAACCTTTGACGCCCTTCTTCTTGCACTCATGAATCGAGTGCTCCATGGAGCCGCACTTGAAACACACGCCGTCCGAGTGGCTGCTCGTTCGTTTCGGACAATCGGCGAGTCGATGGCCGGGTTCGCGGCAGTGGAAACACGCGGCGCCGCTGAAATAAACACATAGGTAAAGGTGAAGGTAGTCCGTTGCTTCAAGTGGTCTTTCTGTAGAATTTCCATTGCGGACAAGCTGCTTTCTCAAGAGGTTCAGGTTTCGGTCAGTTTCAGTCATCTTCCCGGACCAAGGTTGAATGACCCCCATGAAGAATGCTGCCAAGAGGTTTCAGTTATCTTCGAGAATACATTGGAAACCATCAAACTTCCATGATTTCTGACTCTAAACTTGTCTTTTTCCGAGAATAATCTACATTCGAGGAGATTGAAATTTTGAGGTTTAGACAGCTTTGACCGATTTTCACAGATTTCACGCTTCGTGTTTGCTCAAAATCGTCTGTTCACTTTATCACACTTTTCGACACCCCTCAATTTCGTGACTATCGTCTGCTCGAAACTTGTCAAAGTTTCCGTTTTTTTTTTTTTGGTTCGGATTGTTTTCTGGCTCAAAATCCTCCAGGTATACTCAGTTCTGGTCCATCAAAAACCAACAGAATTTGATACCAACTCCGAAATTTCGAGCTGAACCTGAATTGCAACCCTTGAGAACACCTGGAGCTTTCAGAAGCCTTCAAAACCCTTCAGAACACTCTGGAAGCCTTTCGGATTGTCCACAATTCTCCAGAATCCACCAGGAGTCTTCAGAATCAATCAGAATCCTCAAGGATGTTTTAGAATTTTCTTAGACCATTCGAAAGCCTTCAAAACACTCCAGAATCGTTCAGAATCCTCCATGAACCATCGCAATCAACGAGAATTCTCCGGAAGCCTTCAGAATCAACCGCAATCTTCCAGGAACTTTTAGAATCTTCCTGGAGTCTTCAGAACCTTCAGAACCTTCAGAACTCTTGAAATCTCCGCCCCCTCAAAAATGGGAAAAAAACGCACGTAATCTTCTGATCCTGTCTGTCGATCCTTCTACTCTCTCTCGTCTTCCATCTCTTCACCAAAAGCATCGCATCCGCCGCCGTCACCTTTCCCGCCGCTCGCCAATCGTTGATCTTCTGTTTGACAGCCTCCAGTGGGGCTCCATCGCCCAGAGTCAGGTTCAGCTTGTTGCGGAGACGCTGAAAATGGGTCAGATGTGGCTTAACATGGTCTAAAATGGCTGAAAATAGCTTCAAAATGATGAAAAATGACTCAAAATGAGCCAAAATTGGTGAAAATTGGCTCAAAATCAAAATTTCAATTTCTGGGGGCAGGTTTCACTCAGAAATTCAAATTTCGCGCTCAAAATCAGCAATATTAGAGCACAGAGCGTCTTGAGTCAAATTTCTGTCAAAAATGAATATTTTGGCGCAGAAATAGCTGAAAAATGAGCTAAAATTGGTCAAAATCGACTCGGAATCGAAATTTCAGGTTTCTGGCTCAGATTTGGCTCGAAAATTCGAATTTCGCGGTAAAAATCGAATTTCAGCGCTTTCTAAGGCTATTTTTTGGCTCAAACTTGGATTTTTCAGCCAAAATTGCCTGCAATCAAAATTTCAGGTTCCTGGCTCAGATTTGGCTCGAAAATTCGAATTTCGCGGTCTAAATTGGCTCAAAATCAAATTTTAGCCATTTCTAACGCTATTTTCTCGCTGAAAATCAATTTTTTCAGCCCAAATTGACTGAAAATCGAAATTTCTGACTCCCGGGTCGAATTTCTCCGGGAAATTCGAATTTCCCACTTTTTCCACCCGAAAATGCTCACCTTAAGCCGCAAATTGCGATTATAGACTCGGTAGAGTGTGTGCGCCTCGTCGGCGGTGATCTTGCCATCCTCGACGTCCTTTTTGATGATCGCCTCGCCCTGAAAATGATTTCTGATGATTTTGGAGGCGGAAAAATAGGTTTTTGAGGTGAAAAATGACAAAAAATGACCCAAAAATCGGAAAATTTGGTCCAAAACTGATTTTTGGTCGATTTCGGTCGATTTCTACGGTTTCTGGGTGGTTTTGGACCGTTTTTCAGCGTTTTTGACTCATTTTTCGGCCATTTTCAGCTCTTTCCAGCCACTTTTCCAATAAAATCGCACCTCCTTGAAGTTGTTGGTGTTCTCCGAGAGTTTACCGAGAAGAGCGCTGAACTTCTTCTCGATAGCCTCGAAACTGTGCGCCTTGTCCTTTCCCTTATGCTTCGGCTTCTCGTCCTTTTTCTCTTTTTTGGCGTCTGGAGCACCCTCGACGTCGTCTTCTGGATCCTTCTTGATGTCCGGAAGTTCGATTTCTCCATTTTCAAGCTGAAAATTCGATTTTTCAAGGTTCCGGACTTGAAAATCGGCTTTAAACGCAATTTTTTGGGTGGGAAAGTGCCAAAAATGAAGGTTCTAGGTCGATTTTCACTTTGAAAAAATTGAAAAATTTTTGGCTCAAAATTTCCGGATTTTCACCTTTTCCTTCCTTTCAATCGCCAATTTTCGCTTCAATTTACGCTTCTGCGTCTTCGACATCGGCTCATCCTCTTTTCCATTCGCCTTTTCCCCCGGATTCTCTGATTTCTCCCCCATATCCGAGATTTCCACCTCCATTTTTACTGGCGCGGACCTCTCGGCCTTTTTCAACTTTTTAATCGCATCTTTACGCGGTTTGACGTCTTCCAGATCGAAACACGGCTCGATTCCGATGTCCTCTGCCATTTTTTACCCTGAAAAGTTAAACTAGTGAAAAATGAGTGAAAAATGGTTGAAAATCCGGGATTTTCATGGATTTTTGTGACTTTTTAGCTAAAAATTCGTTTTATATAACAAAAATTACAAAATTTCATGGGGAATCCTTGAAAAAATCGAGAATTTTGGAGAAAAATCGAAGAAAATCGAAAAAATAGGTGAAAAATAATTGAAATAAAGATTTTCCACAGCGACTACGGTAGACAAGTCCGCAAACACGCTGTGCCCAAAAATGCACACAATGCACCACACCCGACGACACTTTAATGTTTTCGATTTTTTTTTTTCGCGATTCTTCGATTTTTGTCGGAAATTTTGTTTTTTTTTTCGGATTTTTTAAATGTTATCCAATTTCAAAGCGATTTAGCTAATTTTCAACAGTGTTTCCAGGTTTTATGAGCTCTGCAATCACGAAAAGCGCCTGGGTGAACCTCTACAAGCAACTCCAGAAAGAGGCTGAGAAGGTGGGGAGGTCTCAAGGGGTTTCCGATAGTGAAAATGATGAAAAAAGCGATTAAAATCATAAAAAAATGGCAAAATTTCAAGTTTTCCAGCCTCTT
The DNA here is from genome assembly GCA_900536305.3 of Caenorhabditis sp. 40 LS-2015. Classification (NCBI taxonomy): domain Eukaryota; kingdom Metazoa; phylum Nematoda; class Chromadorea; order Rhabditida; family Rhabditidae; genus Caenorhabditis; species Caenorhabditis tribulationis. The sequence continues at coordinate 21,308 of LR543224.1, read as the reverse complement.
TTTCGAATTTTTCACATGAAGATTGATTTTTGCTTAGAGTGCCCGAAAAACCCTCAATTTTGGCTCAAAATCTCTGGAATTTATTGATTTTTGGGTCATGTTTCATCGAGAATCCCAAAAAATTGGCTCGGAATCGTCCAAATCAAGATTTTCAGCTCCAACTTTCAAATTCGATGCTGGCTCAAAGCAAGTGGAAATTGACGTAAAGACCTCATTTTTGGGTCAAAATCATTGGAAAAATCGATTTTCATGACTGTTTCTTGCTCAAAACCACTTTTTCCACCCGGAAACCTCTCCAAATCAATGTTTTCAGTTCAAAGCCTCTCAGATTCGATTTTGGCTTAAACCAGGTCAAAATTGATCAAATTTGTTCATTTTTGGCTCAAAATCATCGAAAAAACATGATTTTTGGGTCATTTTTTGCGTATTTTCACCCTCAAAACCTCGAAAAATCGATTCCAGATCCCGCAATACAACTACCGCAGCTTCTACCATCGCCGCATCCGCGACCACTTCGTCGCCAACCGCGCCGTCACCGACGCCGTCGAGCAGCAGAAGCTCTTCGCCGAGGCTCAAAAGGAATTAGAGTCCATCAAGCGTCAAGTCGTCTTCTGTGGTCTCTATCCGCACAACAAGACCGTTGTTGAGCAGAAACTTGGTACGGGAAATCGAGAGGAGGCGAAAAAATCGATGAAAAATGGTCAAAAATGGCCTGAAAATCATGAAAATTGACCCAATATTCACTAAAATTCACTAAAAATGACCCTAAAATCATTGAATTTGAGTGAAAATTACCAAAAATTGTTTTCAACCAATTTTAACGGGTTATGGCTCAAAATCACCTGATTTTCCTGGTTTTGACTCCAAATTCATTGATTTCTCACGTTTTTCGGGTCAAAATCGTTGATTTTTAGCCGTTTTCAACCCAAAATGACCCTAAAATCATTGAATTTCGACCGAAAAGGACCGGATTCGACTATGGTGAAAAGTGATCATTTTTCGCCCGATTTTCATGGATTTTGGCTTGAAATTGCTATTTTTTTTTTAATTTTTTTGAACTCAAAACCATTAGAAACCAAAAAAATCGACAAATTTCCAGCCGAAAACCGTCTATTTTGGCTAAAATGGCCAAAATCGACTAGGGTGAAAAACCTTAGTTTTCGGCCGATTTTCATGATTATTGGCTCAAAATCACTCGATTTTTGCCATTTTCAGTGCGAATTCACTGATTTTTCAAGTTTTCCAGGTTAAAAATTGCTCATTTTCAGTCATTTTCGACCCAAAATGTGTTCATTTTCAGGTCATTAAACTCTCCGAATCCTTTCATTCTTCATTTTCATCTTCATCTTCATTTTCAACACCAAAATCTTCATTTTTAACGTCCAAAACATCCATCACCACCACAAAAAAAACCGAAACCAAAAAACGAAAAATGCGCGAGTGCAAGAAGTGCAAGAGCAATGAGTACACGAACAAGCAGCTCGTGATGATGATCAACGAGTGCGGTCATCCGTTGTGCAAGTGAGTTCTTTGGCATATTTTCGACCGGAAAAACGAAATTTGGAGATGAAAATGACCCCAAACACCGAAAAATTGGACTGAAAATGATGAAAAACCATGAAAAATGAGCCCAGAAGGGTTTTGAAGGATTCAGGAGAATTCTAGAGGATTCTGGAGGATTCTGGAGGTCTCTCGAGCTTTCTGAAAGATTCTGAAGAGTCTAGAAGAGCCTAGAGGAGCCGGAAGGATTCTAAGGGATTCTGAAGGAGTCTAGGAGATTCTGAAGGCTTCCATAGGCTTCCAGAGAACTCTAGAGGATGCAGGAGGATGCAGGAGGATTCAGGAGGATTCTGAAAGGTGCTGAAAGATTCTGAAAGATTCTGGAGGTTTCCAAAGAATCCTGGAGAATTTTAGAGGATACAGGAGGATTCTGAAAGCTTCTTCGAGATTTTATAGGATTCTGGAGGATTCTGATGTCTTCTGGTAGATTCTGAATACTTCTAGACGTTTCCAGAGGATTCAAAGGGATTCTGGAGGATTCTGGATAATTTTGAAGGCTTCTAAAGGATTCTGAGAACAAAAATTCACCGAAAATCGAGAATTTTGGCCAGAAATGTCATTTTTCGACTGGAAAATTTCGTTTTTGAGCTGCTTTTTTATCATTTTCATCGTGAAAAACCCCCGATTTTCAATTTTCCACAGCTCACTTTTCTGTAGTTTGACGACCATTTTCTCCCCCCAAAAAAACCACTCAAAAACTTTCAGAATGCTTTAGAAGCCTCCAGAATCCTCTAGAATCTTCTAGAACCCTTCAGCATTCATCAGAATCCTTCAGAATTCCTAAGAATCCTTCAGAATTCATCAGAATAGATCAGAAGCCTTTAGAATCCTTTAGAATCCACAAGACGCTTCCAAAATCCATCATAAGCGTCCAGAACCCTCCAGAATTCTTTAGAATTTTCCAGAATCCTTTTTTTCTCGTCGTTTTTTCATCATTTTCGACCAATTTTCTTCGATTTTCTGGGTCATTTTTAGCCTAAAATTTTGATTTTCCAACCAATTCCCATTTTCAGAAACTGCGTCGACAACATCTTCGCCCTCAACTCGGGCAACTGTCACGTGTGCAATCGTGTGCTCCGTAAGAACGGATTCCGCGAGCAAATCTACGACGATCCTCTGATTGACAAGGAGACGTTTCTGCGTCGAAAACTTCGCAAGGTCTACAATTTGAAGCAGGACGATTTTGAGTCGTTGCGCGAGTTTGGAGACTATCAGGAGAGGTTAGAGATGCTACATACATCGAATCCTGCTCATTTTGACTGAAAATCGCCGAAAAATGAGCCAAAAATCATTGAAATTCATTGGAATCGACCCAAGAATCACCAAAAGTCGACCACAGCTCTCCTGGGTGATCCATATTGTTTTTAGACCGTTTTCAGACCATTTTCAGGGCAGTTTTGACTGAAAAGCGATGGAGAAACTGAGAAAATTGGTGGAAAATGATTCTTGGAGCATTTTTTCCTGAAAATGGCTGGAAAATGAGCTGAAAATTGAGATTTTTGGGACGAATTGATGGTTTTTGGCTCATTTCCACCACTAGAAACCTTGAAAATTGGCGAAAAATAGATCTGAAATGATCCAGAATCCAAATTTCAGATTCGAGACCCTTGTCTACAACCTGGTCTTCGAGACGGACGTCGTCGAGACGAACGCCGAGATTCAGGCGTTCGAGGAGAGGCACAAGGAGCAGATTGATCGCAATAAGAGACGGTGAGGAGGAGGAAGCTTTTAGAGCAGAAAAATCGGCGAGAAATGACTGAAAATTTGGGAAAAATGAGCGAAAAACGAGTAAAATTTCGCCAATTTTGCAAAATTGAGCTGCAAAATGGCTGAAACATCCTCCGGAAGCCTCCAGAATCATCCAGAATTCTCTAGAATCCTTCAGAAACCGCGAGAAACCTCCAGAATCCTTCAGGATCCCCTAGAACCCTCTACGATCTTCCAGAATCCTTCAAAAGTCAAAATTTTGGGCTGAGAATGATCACTTTTCTCCTCCATTCTCACCAATTCCAAACATCGAATTCCACTCCCCCTCCAAATCCATATTTTCCTATTTCAGCCTCGACGAGGACCAGAAATGGATCGAGGATCAGTTGCGCGAGGAGCGACAGATGAAGTCGAGAGTCGCCGAGCACATGGAGACTGATGCGGTAGATACGGTTTTTGAAAGATTCTGAAGGATTCTGGAGGACTCTAGAGTATTCTCATGGATTCTGGGGGCTTCTAAAGGTGTCTAGAGGCTTCTAGAGAAATCTAGGAAATTCTAAATCATCGCGAAGGATTCTAGAGAATTCTGAAGAGTTCTGGAGGATTCCGAAGAGTCTCAGAAAATCCGGGAATATTGTAGACGACTCTGAAGAGTTCTGAAGGACCCATGAGGGATTCTGGAGGGTTCTAGAGAATCCTGGAGATTCTTGGAAGACCCAGAATGATTCTGCAGGATTCTGGAGGCCTGTAGAAGCTTCTAGAGGATTCTGGAGAATTTTGGGGAATCCTAGAGGATGCTGGAGGATTCTGAAGGATTCTGAGTATTCCTGGAAGATTCTAGAGGATTCTGAAGAACCCTGAATGACTCTGAAGGATTCTGAAGGATCCATCCTGGAAATCTGAGGGATTCTGGAGAGTGATGGCGAGTCATGGAGGATCCTGGAAAATCCTGGAAGATTCTGAACGCTTCTGAAGGATTCTGATTCATTCTGAACGATTCCGGAGAATTCTGGAGAGTGTTGGAAGATTGTGGGGGATTCTAAAGGATCTTGGAGGATTCTGAAAGATCCTGAAAGAATCTAAAGTTCTCTTGAGTCTTCTAGAGGAATTTGAAGAATTTTGGAGAGTCCTAGAGGACTCCAAGAGATTCTGAAGGATCCTGGAGAATACTGGAGAGTCCTGGAGGCTTCTAGAAGATTCTGGACATACCGAAACACAGAAATTCCACAAGTAGAAAGAATTCAGATATTTCATGTTTTGGCTGCTTAAAAATTGACGAATTTGGCTATTTTCAATCTCAATACTCCCCAAATTTTCAGCGCGAGAAAGAGAACGCCACTGCCGTCACGGACACCCGCAAGATCATGGACGAGCTGCGCGACTCGAACGTGGCGGCCGAGGTGATTCTGGATCGCGAGAGGAAGAAGCAGATCGAGAAGGAGCTGGAGGAGAAGGACGAGCAGGAGAAGCGAAAGCAGCGGAACAAGGAGATGCTGCAGACGAGGAAGCGCGCCGCCGAGAACATGTCCTTCAATACGGTCATTCGTATTGCCGGAAGGGCTTATGTTCATCAGGTAGGGCTCAAAAAATCGTGAAAATCGATGCATTTTGAGTCGAAAAACTCGAAAAATAGGATTTTTGACCCAAAATTGACCCAGAAACCATGAAACATGAGTCTGGAAGATTCTGAGGGATTCTAGAGGACTCTAGGGGATTCTAGAGGCTTCTGGTGGACTAAAGGGTTCTAGAGGATTCTGGAGGATTCTGGAAGATTCTGTAGGATTCTGAAGGCTTCTCGAGGTTCCTGAAGGGTCCTGAAGGATTCTGGAGGATTCCAAAGGATTCTGAAGGATTCTAAGGACTTCCAGAGGATTCTGGAGCATTCTAGAGGACTCTGAAGGATTCCGGAAGATTCTGGAGGATTCTGGGGGATTCTGAGGGATTCTAGGGGACTCTACAGGGTTCTAGCGGATTCGAAAGGGTTCTAGAGGATGCTGGAGGATTCTGGAGGATTCTAAGAGACTTCGAAGGATTCTGAGGGATTCTAGAGGATTCTGGAGCATTCTGAAGACCTCTAAACAATTCTAAACCCAAATTTTCCCCAATTTTCAGCCCCTGGAACTCGTCATCAACGGACCGCCGATGCCGAACGCGGCGCAAATCGAATCGATGGGCTACTTGGCGCACATTCGACCCGCCACAGTGGTGAGGCTTCGAATCTTGTTGAAAATGAGCGATTTTGAGCTGGAAAATGGGAAAAATGAGTAGTTTTGAGCCAGAAAATGATGGATTTCGAGCAATTTTGAGTCGTTTTGAGCCGAAAATCGGGAAATTTTGGACGATTTTCCACCAGGAAACTTTGAATCCCATTTCAAGGAACATTTGCCCTCAAAAATCCATCCGGAGACTGATTTTGACCGGAAAAAATGAATTATAGAGCTCCTACATGTTCCAAATATGGATTTTCAGCCGTAGAAATGAAAAAAGAAAAAAAATGACCGAAAAATTGATTTCAAAGCCCCAAAAAGTTGGGTTTTCAAGCCAAAACTTCACGGAAAACGACGATTTTTGAGGGCCAAAACCTTTCCCAATCAAAATTTAGCTAAGAATGATGATTTTTGAGCTCAAAACTGCTCCTAGACCTCAAAAAATGACACTTGAAAATTCAAATTTCCCGCCAAAAATCGTTCAAAAAATCGATTTTTGTCCTCGAAAATCCATCGACAGACCAATTTTCCCCTGAAAAATGAATTTTAGAGCTCAAAATGTTCCAAATATGGATTTTCAGTCCTAGAAATTTCCTTTTTCAAGCAGAAAACCGGTGCTGTTTGAAGAATGACGGAAAGATGACTGTAAAAGTGATTTCGAAGCTAAAAACTCCACTGAAAACGACAATTTTCAAGCAGCTCAAAACTGCTCCTGGACGTTGAAAATCGTCTCAAATCGTTCTCCGAACCTCAAAAATGCTTCCAAAACCTTTTTCCCAATCAAAATTTGGTTAAGATTGACGATTTTCGAGCCGAAAAACTGCTCTAGTCCCCCGAAAATCGATAGAAAATTCAAATTTCCCGACAGAAAATTCCTTAAATTTTTCAAAGCCTTCTCAGGAGCTCATCGCCGGCGGCTACACATCTGCACTGGGTTGCTCGAGAGCGCTGTTCGAGGCGAGGATCGATCTGTTCTCCTTCTTCTAAATGGTTTATCTCTCTATTATCTCTTCTATTTCTGGTCGTCCTTTTTTTTTCATTTCCAGCTCTATTTTTGTTGCTTTTTGACTGATTTTTGGCTCATTTTTGGTGATTTTCAGCCAATTTTCACACTTGATTGTCCCGTTTTTCGGTTTCTTTGGCTCATTTTTGGTGATTTCGGCTCATTTTAAGCCATTTTTCCCGTTTGTTTGGCTCATTTTTGATGATTTTGAGCCGCTTTTGACCCATTTTCGGCTCATTTTCGACGGTTTTGAGCCAGATTTTCCCCTTTTTAGCTCATTTTCCACCGTTTTTTCGAGTTTTTTCGAGTTTTTTAGCCCAGTTTTGGCTCATTTTCAGCCGTTTTTTCTGTTTTTTGGCCCATTTTTAGCCCTAGTTTTATATGGATTTGTTCCTTATTTTTTCGGCTAGATTTGCTCTATATTTCCCTCCCGTTGCCTCTCTATTTCTCTCTCTCTTCCCCACTGAACTTATGAATAATACGGTTTTCGAGTTTTCTGTGAATTTCTGAAGATTTCTAATGATTTTTAAGCCTGAAATTTGAGGTTTTTTTAGCCCTGGTTTTCACCTATTTTCTTGTCGTCTTCGTCTCACATTTTGACTTTGAAATGCTGGGTTTTTTAAGAAGCCCCGCCCACTTTTCTTTTTTCAGCAGAGAGCACACATCAGGTTATATATATATATATATATATATATACATATATAATAGTCTATATACATACACACAGTAAGAGATTTTCGATGATGGAATCGATGGAGACCGTGTGTCGTGCCATCGACGCGTTCTACAGCGGCGGACCGGACGTTCAGGTGGCACAGCAGTTCTTGCAGCAGTTTCAGGAATCGGTAAGACCTTTTTTTTGGTTTTGTTGAGCAAGAAATGACAGAGAAATTGATGAAAAATGAGAGAAAAAACGAGTATTTGCGATCGAAAATTGTGAAATTTCAAGCCGAAACTGGCTGAAAGACGAGCCAAAACGGTTCTGGAGGATTCGGGACGATTCTGGAGAATCCAAAAGGCTTCTAGAGGATTCTGAAGGGTTCTGAAAGATTCTGGTAGATTCTAGAGGATTCTGTTAGATTTTGAAGAATTCTGGAGGAAGATTCAGAAAGTCTTTGAAGATCTCTAAAGATCTGTGAAAAGCTCTGAGGGAATCCGAAGGAATCCTGAAGGAATTTAAGCGATTCCGAAGGATTCTAGAGGATTCTGAAAAATTCTGATGAATCCTTAAGGATTCTGGAGATTTTTAAGGAATTATCACGGATTCTGAAAGATCTCTACGAAATTTGAATAACCGCCAAAAGCCCTCGAAAATTTCCTCCAAATCATCATCGATTGCTGATTGGCTGCGAGTGATTCGGTGATTTTGACCGTTTTTCTCGAGTGAGTAACCTGAAAATGACTGTACACTGGCCCTAAAACCAGTGAAATCGATCCAAAATCTAAGCGAAAACGGCAGGAAAACATGTTCTTCGTAGGCACTCAAAAAATTGCATTTTCGCTCAAAAAACAGTTAAAAGTTGATAAATTGAGTCAAAAAGTGGCTGAAAGCCTAAAAGTAGCTGAAAATGGCCTCAAAACGGTCAAAAATGGCCTGAAAATGATCAAAAACTCTCTAAAAATGGCTGTAACTAGTCGAATATAGTCAGAAATCGCTCCAAATCCATGAAATCAAAATTGAACCAAAAGGACATCAAAAACGATCCAAAGTGGCCTAACAAAGTCCAAATTCGCTCGAAAGCCGCCGAAAAATGGTCGAGAAATCGTAAAAACTAGTCAAAACTGGTCGAAAAATGACCAAAATCGACTGAAGATGATCCGGAGCAAGTTTTGACTATTCTGACTAAATTTCAGTTGTTTTCAACTCAAAACTGGTCAAAAAAAGATGAGAGATGATTCGAAAACAGGTCAAAAATAGTCGAAAAGGACTCAAAATTGGGGAAAAAAATGACCGAAAATTCGAAAAATACAATTTTTCAGACGGAATCGTGGACAATCTGCGACCAAATCATCCGCCTGCACTCCAACTCGTTGGCGTGCTATTTCGCCTCTCAAACACTGCGAACGAAGATTCTCAAAAAGTTCTCACAACTGCCCGCCGATCAGTACGAAGCGCTCCGGCAGTCGCTGTTGCAGCACTTGGAGTGAGTTTGAATTAGGGAGAAAATGAGCCAAAATTGTCTAAAACTGATGAAAATCGACTGAAAATGAGCTAGAAATCGACCTAAAACGGTCAAAAATGAGCCTAAAACAATGAAAATTGAGAAAAATCGGCTAAAGATGATTCTGGAGGGTTCTGAAGGCGTCAGAAGGTTTCTGACATCTCCTAACCGGTTCTAATGAAATCTACGCAAAATTTGAGGCTGAAAGCGAAAAAGTAGAAGTTTCTAGCTCGATTTTGAAATTTTTGCAGTTTTTGGGTTACTGTAGTCCCAAAAGTACGCAAACACGGATAGAGAGATTTCGGGCTCAAAATTTCAGGATAGGGTAATAAGGGGGTGAGGAACACGAATTCGATAGTAGAATCGAGTGGAAATGCACAGAAAACCTAAAATTCCGGTCTATTTCAAACTGATAACATTTTCGGTCACTTTGCTACTAATTGTCATTGAAAGTATCAAATCGAGATTCAGCGCAAAATTTGAGACTCAAAGTCAAAAAGTAGAAGTTTTTAGCTCAATTTTTGAAAATTTCGCAGTTTTTGGGTTACTGTACCTCGAAAAGTACGCAAACACCGATTGGGAGATTTTGGGCTGAAACTTCGAGGATAGGGTGATAAGGGGGTGAGGAACACGAATCTGCAATCAGAATTTCGTGAAAATGCACAGGAAATATGATATTTCATGTTTTCGAAGTCAAATTTCAACGATTTCGACCCATTTTGATGTCAAAAACGCTCAAAAATGCCTTTTCCAGCCGCCACGGCGCCTCAGCCCACGACGCTCAATCCGAAGCGACCGCCACGCAACTGTGTCTCGCCATCGCCGACCTCTACATCCAAGTGCCCACATGGACCAACTGGATCTTCGAGCTGCTGAATCAGTGTCAAACGCTGGAGGGCGATCGAACGATCATGACCCTCACACTGTTGCAAGTGTTCCCCGAGGAGGCGGAGAACATCCGGGGCATTGGCGAGAATCGGAGAAGTGCGATTCGCGAGGAGCTCGCCGCCTGTGAACAGCCGATGATCACGTTCTTGTCGCACGTGTTGGAGAAGTTTCATAGCAATGTGGACGTGTTGAAGAGGGTGAGGATTGAAAGTTTGATGAAATTGCCTCAAAAACCGAGAAATTGAGCTCAAAAAGAAGCGGAAAATGACAAATTTTAAGAGGGGCGGAGCCGAGAAAGAGGGCGGAGCTTAAGAGTTAGAGCTCATTTTCAAGCGCCAGAATTGAAGCCGAAGCACGTTCTTTGTTTCGAAATGGCCATGGGTTCGAAATTTCTCTGTTTCCGAAATGGCCATGGTTTAGAAACGGCCAATGTTTCAAAAAGTACCAGTTTCGAAATGCCCTTTGGTCGTTCTGAAACCATCGTCTAGAAAACTAGTTTTGAAATGGAGAGTCTGGGTTTTTTTGGAAACGTCCATAGCTTCGAAACGCCCATGGTTTCTAAATGTCTATAGTTTTGAAACGTCCTCTGGATGTTCTGCAACCATGGCCTTGCACTTGGAAACGATCCAATTATACAAAACCCGTTGACGCTTCGAAACTATACCCATTTCAAAACCATGACCATTTCGCAACCCATTTAAATGACCATGGTTTCAAAATGTCTTAGTTTCGAAACGTCCTCTAGATGTTCTGAAACCAGCCACCAACATTTTGAGAATGAGGACGTTTCGAAACTGTGCCCACTCCAAAACCATGGTCATTTCGCAGCCCATTGAAATGTCCATGGTTTCGAAAGGTCCATAGTTTCGAAACTTCTCGGTTTCGAAACGTCCTAAAACCGTCTAGAATAGACGTTTCGCAACCCATCTCGATCATCATCCATCTTGCTTGCAGGTCTTCAGATGCCTCGACTCGAATCTGCAAAACCCGTCGACCCGTACCGACCACTTCGCCGCTTCGCCACTCATCTCGTCGATCTTCCACGTCATCGCCTCGATCGACTCGAACATTCCATCGTCCCTGCATGAGGTGGCGACGAATTGCATCGTCGCCGCGTTGTATCGCGTCGAGGACGTCGAGAAGCACGGAAAACTGGCAGAAGTCATCCATCGTGGCGTGATTTCACTCGTCGAGCCGTTCCAAAAGGCGCAACAGCTGGAGGATATGGATCGATTGCAGGTGAGAGAGAGAGATGGAAATTGGGTGGAAAATGAGCCAAAAAGCAAAAATTTCGGTTGAAAATGGCCTGGGAATGGAGAAAATTGAGCGAAAATGAGCCTGGAAGATTCTGAAAGATTCTGGAAGATTCTGAGGGATTCTGAAGGCTTCTGAAGGATTCTGAAGACTCCTAAAAGATTCACCAGAAAATTTGAGGCGGAACCCAAAAAACTAGAACCTCCCAGCTTGATTTTGAGATTTTTCGCATTTTTCCGGATTACTGTAGCCCCAAAAGTACGCAAACACCGATGGTGAGATTTTGAGCTGAAATTTTGGGCATAGACTGATAAGGCGACGCAGAACACGAATTTGAAGTCGGAATTCCATGAAAATGCACTGAACCCCCCGAAAATTCCGGCCTGTTTGAACCACAAGACAATTTCCGGTCACTTTGCCATGGATTGTCATGCGTCTAGAGAATTGAGAGTATCAAAATGAAATTCAGCTCACAAATTGAGACCCAAAGTCGAAAAGTAGAAGTCTCTAGCTGAAATTTTTGCAGTTTTTGGGTTACTGTAGCGTGAAAAGTACGTAAACACCGATGGAGAGATTTTGGGCTGAAATTTTTAGGATAGGGTAATAAAGCAACGCAGAAAACAAATTCGATAATAGAATTGAGTGAAAAGCTCATTTTCATCGAGATTTCACCAACTTTTAATCGCTTTCAGAACATTGCGCGCATCTTCGTCGAGATGATCGAATCGTTCTACGTGCAAATCGTCAACGAAGCGAATCCGGATCCGCACGCAGTGGGAAGTCTGGCGTGTTTCGATCTGTTGCTGTTGGTGGCTGGGCATCATGATTTTGCGGTCAGGAGTTTTTTTTTACCTGGAAATATCGATTTTAGACAAAAAATGAGCCTCGAAAATGAGATTTTTTGACAATTTCTAGCCCAAGGAACGTTTTGAAACGGTTGCTAAACGTCCCAGCCATTGGAATGGCTAGAAAGACGTTTCGGAACTGTTTCGAAACGTCCGGGAGTTAGAAATTGCCGAAAAGACTTTCCGAAACGGTTGCGAAACGTCCTGAACCTGATTTTGAGTCCCGAGACGATTCGAAACCGTCACAACACTTCCCGAAGCGTTGAGAAAGTTTTCTATACTCAAAAATCATCTGAAAGACGTTTTGAAACGGTTTCGAAACGTCCTTAAGGCCACTTATAATGATTGAGACAGTTTTTGACCTTTGGTACGTTTTGAAACGGTTGCGAAATGTCCCAGAAGCCGCATATCGTGATTTGGACCATTTTTGACGATTGGGACGTTCTGAAACGGTTTTGAAACGTTCCGAATGCCGCATATCGTAGTTTGGATTATTTTGGACCATTGGGACGTTTTGAAACTGTTACAAAACGTCTCGAAGCGTTGAGAGTAGTTTTCTGGACTCGAGAATCATCTGAACGACGTTTTGAAACGGTTACAAAACGTCCCAGAGGCTTCGCGAAACGAGAAGACGATTTTTGGACTATTGGGACGTTTTGAAACGGTTGCCAAACGTCTGAAATGCCGAATATCGTAATTTGGACGATTCTCGACAGTTGGGACGTTTCGAAACGGTTGCGAAACGTCTCAAAGATGAATTTTTCAACTTTCTTCTTCTTCACGCCTCCTAACGTCTTCTGAATCCCTCCCTTCCAGCTCATCGAGATGACGTTCAACGTGTGGTACCGGATCACAGAGGAGCTGTTCAAGTACGACGACGACCAGTACATCGGTCGCTTCTCGCCGTACGCCGAGAAGTTCATCCAATGCCTCTACGAGCACTGCAAACTCGACGCCGACGACGACGTCGACGACGTGCTCGACGACACGTCGGAATTCGGCGAGTTTCGGCTGAAGGCCGTCGAAGCGCTTCGCGACGTCGTCTTCATCGTCAACTCGGACAAGTGCATTCAGATGATGCATCAGAAGCTCATCGAGTGCTGCCATCGACCCAACGCCTCGTGGGAGGAGTCCGAGGCGGCGTTGTTTGTGATGGCCGCCGTCGTGCAGAATCTTTTGCCGTGAGTCTTGGAAATTTTAGAGCTTTGGAAAAGTGTCTAGACTATCGTATGGTCCAGTGTCTTCTGCTGGCCTAGAATCCGACAACTCGGCCACCGTTTGAAGAGAACAACTAAGTATGGTAGTTGGATTCTAGGGTCCATCCACTAGAGCGGATGTTTGAAGTTCCCGCCGATTTTTTTTCGAGTTCTTTTGTCCGGCTAGTTTCGAAACGGTCTAGTTTTGAAATGTCCCGGTTTCGAAATGTCTTGGTTTCTGAATGTCTTGGTTTTGAAGTTTCCCGGTTTCGAAGTTTCCAGTTACAAAGTCTCCGGGTTTCGAACTGTCTCGGTTTTGAAATGGCCAGTTACAAAGTGCCTCGGTTTCGGAATGGACAGTTTCGAAATATCTAGGTGTCGAGTAGTCTCAGTTACGAAGTGTCTAGGTTTCTAAACGCTCCTGTTTCGAAATGTCTCGATGTCAAAATGACCAGTTTTCAAATGGCCCGGTTTTGAAATGGATAGTTACAAAATAGACTGGTTTCGAAATGTCCAAAGTTTTGAAACGTCCTCTGAAGCATTCAGCCTAAATTTTTTGGAAACCATGTTATTACTTCGAAACTCTCCCCATCACGAAACCGTTGACGCTTCGAAACTATCCCATTTGGAAACCATGGACACTTCGCAACCCATTGAAATGCCCCGGATTTCTCTCGGTTTCGAGATGTCCATAGTTTCGAGAAACGTCCTTTGGATGTTTCTGACATTGACATTTTGAAAGTGGGGACGTTTCTAACTAGTAAACTATGCCCATTTTAAAACCATGGACGTCTCGCAACTCATTGAAATGGTCTGGTTTCGACATATCTATGGTTTCAAAATGTTCCGGTTTCCAAATGTCCCGGTTACGAAATGTCCATGGTTTCGAAACGTCCCAAAACCGTCTAACCTCAACATTTTCTAATTCCAGTGAATCCGACACGAACATGCCGGAAGTGCTTCAACTCATTTGCTCACTTCCGATTCTCTCTCCACCATCGCTCATCGTCACTTCGCTGAATCTCATCTCGGATCTGAACGACTGGTTTGAGCAGCACACCAATCTTTTGGGTCAGTTTTTTTCAAGCTTGAAGGCCGAAAATCTGAAAAAAGTTGGCCGAAAAAATCCATCAAAAATGACCCAAAAAAGTCGTCTGAAAGCCCATTTTCAGCCCATTTTTGACAATTTTCAGCCGATTTTTCACATTTTAGTCCTCAGTTTGACCTTTTTCGATTGGTTTCAGTCTCAAAAGCTGTCCTTTTTTCAGAACCAGTCATACGATGGATCCTTCAGTTCGCCACAGATCCCCGCTTCGCCTATCACGTGTCTCAGTGCTTCGATCGGGTAAGAATCACTAGGAAAAGTGGGCGGAGTCTAGGACCCGTTTTCAACAAAAAAGAACATTGAAAAAAAAGTGGGCGGAGCTCAATCTAGAAAAAAGACAGTGGGCGGGGCCTAATCCAAAAAAAAAAGAAATTGGGTGGGGCCTAGACCAGAGAGGAAGAAAGTGGGCGGAGCTTAATCATTTTCGGATGAGGCTCCGCCCACTTTTCAGGTGAGTTCATAAAGAAACTGGGCGGAGTCTAATCATTTTCAGATAAGGCTCCGCCCATTTCTTCGAATGAACCCGCCAAAAAATGGGCGGAGCCTAACCCGGAAAGAGAGAAAGTAGGCGGAGCGGAATTCAGAAAGGAAGATAGTGGGCGGAGCTTAATTATTGTCAGATGAGGCTTTCACATGAACCAACCAAGAAAGTGGGCGGAGCTTAATCTTTAAAGAAAACTATGAGCATTTAGTGACTGTTAAATTAGGCTCCGCCCACTTTTAAAGGACGAAACCTTCAAAAAAAAAAGTGGGCGGAGCCTAGTCACTGTTTTTGTTTTGAATTTCACATTAGACTCCGCCCCTATTTACACATAAACAAGTACAAAAGTAGGTGAAACTTGGTCTTATGAACGAAGAAAAAGTGGGCGGAGCTTAACAGCTGTTAAAGCTGGGCGGAGTGTAACCTAGACGGGAAAAATGGGCGGAGCCTGAATGTACAATCTCATTTTTCAGATCACCGCCAAATGCCCGACCCAAATGCAATCGCTCCTCCCACAACTGCTCCAACTGATCGGAGTCCTTGAGCAGAGCACAACGAACGGAATCAAAGTGGAGGAGGCGATTTGCTCACTGACGCGAGCCTGTTCGACGATCATATCGAAACTGCCGAGTGCCGAGTCGCGTCTGGCCATGGAGCAGTTGTGCGAGCCGATCGTTCGCAATTTGAATCGCGTACGTGGGTTTTGGCTTGAAAATCGCCGATTTTGAGCTCGAAATCGTGCTCCCGCCCCCTTATTAGCTTATCCGCGAAGTTTCCGCTCGAAATGTCGCCGTTCGGTGTTTGCGTACTTTTGGGGCTACAGTAATCCTGAAAATTTGAAAATTTTCAAAATCGAGCTAGCAACTTCTAGTTTTTTGTATTCAACCTCAAATTTTGCGCTGATTTCGAATTTGCAAATTTCAAATTTTCACGGCTCGAAAATCCTGAGCATCCCAGGAAAAATGAGCCAATACTGACCCTTGGGTGCATCTTACCTGAATTTGGAGCTCGAATCCGTGCTTCCCGCCCCCTTACTACCCTATCCCCGAAATTTCCGCTCGAAATCTTGTCATTCGGTGTTTGCGTACTTTTGGGGCTACAGTAATCCTGAAAAATCGAAAAATTTCAAAATCGAGCTAGAAACTCCTACTTTTTTGCATTCCATCTCAAATTTTGCGCTGATTTCAAATCCGATGATAGCCATCCGAATCAGTTGCAGACAACCGACGCCACCGAAGCCACCCACGCCGCCGTCACCGCCGCCGCCACCAACAACAATGTGATGGGCGGAGCCAACAAGGAGAACGAGGGAGGGCATCGTGGCAAGTCGTACGAGTCGTGGGCGGCGCTCGCCGCTCGCCCCATGCTCTGGATTGATCGATGCGCTTTTGTGTTCAAAGGTAGGTGGCCTAGCTTTTGCACCCTGGTGGCCTAGAAATCCAAATTTTACAAAAACTCGGCCACGACTCAAAAATAGCTGAAAATGGCTAAAACGGCCCAAAAACAGTCACTTTGAGACATAGCCGAACTTTCGCAACTGATGGCCTAGAAATCCAAAATCGTGAAAAACTCGGCCACGACTCGAAAATGGCTGAACGGGTCAAAACGGTAAAAAACAGCTCTTCTGAGCCGTGGCCGAACTTTCGCATTTGGTGGCCTAGAAATCCAAAATCGTGAAAAACTCAGCCACAAGCCAACAATGGATCAAAAAGGTTCGAAAACAGTCATTTTGAGCCGTGGTCGAACTTTTTCATTCTGGTGGCCTAGAAATCCGAAAAGTTAAAAATTCGGCCACGACCCAAAAATGGCTGAAAACGGGTCAAAAACAGTAATTTTGAGCCATGGCCGAACTTTTTCATTCTGGTGGCCTAGAAACCCAAAAAAATTTTTTGAAAAACTCGGCCACCAATCAAAAATGGCTATTAATTTGTCAAAAAGGGTCGAAAACAGTCATTTTGGGTTGGTGGCCGAACTTTTGCATCTGGTGGCCTAGAAACCCAAATTTTGCGAAAACTCGGCCATGGCCCAAAACGACCCGAAAATGGTTTTTTGGAGGTTTTTAGAGACGATTTTAGGGTCAAAAAACCAGTTTTCGAGCCCCAATTTTTAGGCTGAGCAATCAATATTTGTACCCATTTTTTGAATCATTCTCAAATCGAAAACACTACCCCAAAATAAATCTAACTCCCCGCCAAGCTTCAGACGTCTGGAATCAGTCCCGCTCGGGCTCCGCCTCCTCCGCAACGACTCCCACCGAATGCCCGTGGCTTCCCGTCGCCCATCAGCTCATCGACGCTCTTCTGAAGGCCGCAAGGCGATTCGAGGGCACGCCTCGAGTCATCGAGCACGCCATCCGATCTGTCAGACTCATATTCAGAGCTCTCGGGCCGCAGAGCCGCAGTTTTGTGGAACCAGTCGTGACAATGGTGAGTTTTTGGCCGATTTTGAGCCTAAAATCGTCATTTTTTGGCCGATTTTGAGCTTAAAATCTTGATTTTTGGCAGATTTTGAGCCGAAAAATACGATTTTCGACCTCAGAATGGTCGATTTTGCCTCAAAAATGATCATTTTCGACCTGAAAATGAGCATTTCAAGCCAAACACACAACTTTCAGATGATCGAAACGTACCCGAAGCACCGTCACTCGTCGTATCTCTACTTGGCGTCTGTCATCGTTGATGAGTACGGACAGGAGGAATCGATGCGACCCGGACTGCTGCAGATGCTTGATGTAGGTTTTTGGCCGAAAAATGAGCCCTGAATAGGATTCTGATGCCAGATTCGTGTTTCTCGCCCCCTTATTAGCCTATCCTCGAAGTTTCAGCCCGAAATCTCGCCGTTCGGTGTTTGCGTACTTTTCGAGCTACAGTAATCCTGAAAATTCGAAAATTTCAAATTAGAGCTAGAAACTTCTACTTTTTAGCAATCGATCTCAAATTTCATGCTGAATTCGAATTTAATATTTATGAAACTTTAAGATTATAAAAATTTGGAAAAAAAATTAGCCAAAATAGTCCTTGCTCGGAAATTGACTGAGAATATCGATTTTCTGTGCATTTCAAGCCGATTTTGATGCCAGATTCGTGTTTTTAGCCCGCTTATTACCCGTTTCTCGAATTTTCAGCTCGAAATCTCGCCGTTCGGTGTTTGCGTACTTTTCACGCTACAGTAGTCCTGGAATTTCCAAAATTTTCAACATCAAGCTAGAGACTTCTAGTTTTTTGTATTCGACGTCAAATTTTATGCTGAATCTTCTAAAAGCCTCCAAAAGCTTCTAAAACTTTATTGACGTCTTCAAAATTCCCCCAGAATCCGTCGTCAAAATTGAATTTGGAAGCATTTTAGCGCAATTCCCACCACAGATTCGTGTTTCTCACCTCCTTATTACCCTATCCTCGGAATTTCAGCTCGAAATTTCGCCATTCGGTGTTTGCGTACTTTTCGAGCTACAGTAACCCAAGAACTGCAAAATTTTTAAAATTGAGCTAGAAACTTCTAGTTTTTTGTATTCCACCTCAAATTTCTTGGAGATTCTGAATCTTTAACAAAAATCTGTTTCCAGACCCTCTCCCAAAACACGTTCCCTCTGCTCATCGGCGCCGGCGCCGTCAACCATCCGGACACGGTGGACGACCTATTCCGTCTGGCGCAACGATTCACACTTCGCGCCACGACCGTCTTCTTCACAAATCTCGTCTCGCAATCGCTGTTCATTTGCGCCATCAACAATCTCCAATTGGATCATCCGGAGGCGTCGAAAAGTATCACCAAGTTCATCATAGAGGTCTTCGATCAGTTGGCCATCGCTAAGAAGGTATGGCCGGAAAATGACCCGGAAATTCAAATTTCCCGCCGAAATTCGCCAATTTTTGGCGAAAATGACGTTTTTAGATAATGGCCGAACTTTTTTCTCCTGGTGGCCTAGAAATCCAAAAAGTTGCAAAAACTCGGCCACCAACCTCAAATTTCACCAAATCACCAAAAATGACTCAAAACGACCTGGAACGCGATTTTTGACCTCCGTGGCCGAGGTTCTCAGCTGGTGGCCTAGATTCCCGAATTTTCGAAAAACTAGGCCACGGACCTCAAATTTTCAATCTTTTTGGTTTTTGTCCGGGTTCGATCATGGTTAACATTTGAATCACGTTTTTTGAAATCTGTGGCTCAACTTTTGCACTTGGTGGCCTAGAAATCCAAAAAGTTGAGAAACCTCGGTCACGACTTGACATCGACCCATAAAACCATCAGAATATGTCTGGAAAGCATATTTTTTGCAGTTTTGAGCCATTTTTCGAATCGGTGGCCGAACTTTTCGATGGTGGCCTAGAAATCCGAACTTCTGGAAAAACTCGGCCACGACTCTCTTGAAATCAACTCATAAAATCATCACAATATGTCTGCGAGCCAGATTTTTTGCAGTTTTAAGCATTTTTCGAATCGGTGGCCTAACTTTTGCATGGTGGCCTAAAAATCGGAATTATGGGAAAAACTCGGCCACGGCTCAAAATTTACCTAAATCGACCGAAAATGGCTTAAAGCGACCTGAATCGCGATTTTTTACCTCCGTGGCCCAACTTTTGCACCTGATGGCCTAGAAGTCCCAAAACTTTTTTTTCGAAAAATTCACAGTTTTCAGTCATTTTTCAAGCCTTTTTCGGGGAGGGGGATTTCGGGATAGGAAAATTCAAATTTCGCGCCCTAAAAACGCCCATTTTGTTGCAGAACAAGTACACGGACGACGGTGTGCTGGCCGCCCGTCTCATCGTCAACCATCAGGCTCAACAGATAATGAATTGCGCTCTGTGGATGGCTCTCTTCTCGCATTCCGGACAAATTCGACGCGACATGGCCGATTTGATGCTGCAGTTGGGAAGATATGATGAGGAGGTGGGCCTTTGAAAAAAAATTTTTTTTTAATTTTTGAATTTCGCGCCAAAAAATTTGGCTGACAATTTGAGAAACCCGGACGATTTTGGCTCGATTTTGACGGTTTTGGAGCTCAAAATTTAGGCAGATTATTTGACTTGGATTTACGGTAGTTTCAAAAATTTTGACGATTTCAGAAATTCAAAGAACGGATTACGGTAGCCGTCGCGTCGCTGCCCAACGACCCGATGAAGGCGACGCCGCAACAGTTGACGGCTTTTGTGGAGAGTGTTGCCAAGGAGTGAGTTTTGGGGAATTTTTTTGTTTTGAAAATTTGCTGAAAATGGTCGAAAAATAGTCAAAAAATGACACAGAAAACTTTTTTTTTTTCAAAAAATTTTTTTTCCGAAAAGTGTCAGAAATTGTCTAAAACTGACCGAAAATTATGGAAAGTTGTGTAAAATTGACGGAAAATGATGAAAAATGGCCGAAAGTTGGCTAGAAAGAGTTCAAAAGTAGTCGAAAAATTACCCAAAAAAATGTTTTTTTTTGAAATTTTTTTCTCGGAAAACTTTAGAAATTGTTAAAAAATGACCGGACGACGTTACCAACTATGTATGAGTTTTGTAAAATTATCGAAAATGGTCGAAAACCGGTCAAAAAAGTGGTCCGAAATCGGTCGAACAATTACCAAAAAATATTTTTTTTTCGAAATTTTTTTTGGAAAACTTTAAAATTTGTCTATAAAGAATTGAACTTTGTTTAGGAGTAGTCGAAACGGTTCAGAACTGCTTGAAAACGACCAAAAAACGAGCCAAAATTGGTGCAAAAAGATGACGCCAAAAAAGTTCAGAAACGGTCTCACATGGTCTAAAAATTGTTCGAAAATTCAGAAAATTCGTTGAAAATGACCGAAAAGCTGAGAAAATCTACTTTTTTCGACCCCATTATCGTCATTTCCGGCTGAAAATGACCAATAACAGTAGGAGTCTGAAAATCGTCATTTTCAACGGATTTTCATGGTTCTCGGCTCAAAATTGGCCATGTTTCGTCGTTTTGAAGTCAAAAATTGCTCAAAATAGTGACAAAATGGTCAAAATCGATCTAAAAATCCCAATTTTCTTTCCAGACGAGAACGCCACACCGTCTTCAACCACACTCGCGACTTGGCCAAATTGTTCATTTGAATTATTTTTTGTCTTCGAAATTTAAAATTTCCCGCCCATTTCTTTTCCCTTTGCACATTTCCTAATACTTGTATCATTTTCTTTCTCTGGGTCTCTCTCAATATCTCAATATCTCTCTCTCCTTTTTAGGCTCCGCCCCCTTCGCCCAATTTCTGAAATTTAGAAATTTTTGAAAAAGAAAATCAAATTTTACTCTCAAAATCTTCCAATTTTCGCGTCGCCGCCAGTTTAATTTATCATTTTACCAATCTCCATATAGGCTCCGCCCACTTTCTTTTTCTAGGTCATTGAGTCTGCCAATCTTCACTATTATTACAGTTTTCTAGAATTTGCTTTTCGCGTTTTTTTTTTGTTCTCTGAGAATTAGTTATCTTTTTTTTTTGTATCCGTGGTGCCCCTTTTTTTTAGTTATCACTATTATCTTTACATTTTACTGTGCAGAACTCGTTTGTGTTTGTGTTAAGTGAGAGCATATTGTTTTCTCTCTTGAAAACTATGGCTAGTGAGAATAAATGAATGGTTGATGGAAGGTTTTTGACATTGAAATCAGGATTTTTGAAGGTTTTTGATGGAAAATAAAGGTTTTTTGAGAAAAATTGAGGGATTTTGAGATTTTTCCGACAAGAATTGACAAAAGGACACGAAATTTTACTCTCCCTCTTTCCGCGCCGGCAGCGGCAACGCGCGCCTTTTTATACGTCCTCCGCCTCACCTTCCCATTGTGGCCGAATGGTCTAGTGGTAACAGAGGCGAACTTCGACAGCTTCATTTGCTCTTCCTCGTGGACTACACGGGAGGTGGCCGAACTTTCTCCTCGTGGCCGAGCTTTCCCGCGCATTCAAAAAGC
>LR543223.1:0-43879 GCA_900536305.3 Caenorhabditis sp. 40 LS-2015 | reverse complement strand
TCATGTTCGACGGGTGAAATTTGTCGATGGCAAAGGTTTTGTGTGGAGACAATTTAACAGACCGATTTTTTCAAATCGAGTTTTTGGACAAGATATGAGTATGAACAGATAGTAGAGGGTCAGACAAGCCCAATGACAGTCTTAAACTTGGAAAAAGTCGCCGATTTACAGGTGCTTACGTCATCTGAAAGTCGACTGATGGGAGCAACATTTTTTGATCATAACTCGCTTCATATTGGACGTATCTGAGTGTTGAAAACGTGTATAGATTTCTCTCATTCAAATGCACTTTAGGAAACTCCTAAACCTTTCTTAAGTTTAATTTTCAGCCATGCACACGAGTTTCAGAGGCACTATTGCTATTGGAGCACATAACTCGGTCAGTTTTGCTCCAAACTGGAAACTGAGCACATTTTTGGAATCTACATAAAAAACTGAGTCTAGTCAATGTTTTGGAAGACACATATCTCTGAAAATTTCAAATTCTCATGTTCGACGGGTGAAATTTGTCGATGGCAAAGGTTTTGTGTGGAGACAATTTAACAGACCGATTTTTTCAAATCGAGTTTTTGGACAAGATATTCAGATTTTATTTATTTATCAGAAGAATATGGCACAAAAGTAATAACGAGAGTTCTAGATAAAATCCCTAACGAGATCAACCTAGAGGATGGGGAAATAGACTGTTGACATATAAAGGTTGGCAAGGATTCTAAGGAGGGGAGAAGGGAAACAGACAACTAAAACCGGGTGATGGAAGATTGAATTAAAGTAGAAAATTGACCAGGAGTTAAAAATTGGGGTGAATTCCTTACAATTGCATTCCAAATAGGGACGGTGGGGAAGAAGAAGTCACCAGTACATTTAACAGAGAAAATTAGGGACATTGGTCTCCTAGTACAGTCAGAGATTCTGATGAAAGAGGGTAATTCTGGCATATAAGAGGCGTCGCTAATCATTTTGTAAAGAAGAATCAGTTTAGATTTGAGTCTACGGTGTCAGATAGAGAAGAGGTCAAGTTGGGAGAGACGATCTTGATAAGAAGAGTATGAGATATTGCATTTCTGGAAGACTTTACGGGTATGAGTATGAACAGATAGTAGAGGGTCAGACAAGCCCAATGACAGTCTTAAACTTGAAAAAAGTCGCCGATTTTCAGGTGCTTACGTCATCTGAAAGTCGACTAATGGGAGCAACATTTTTTGATCATAACTCGCTTCATATTGGACGTATCTGAGGGTTGAAAACGTGTATAGATTTCTCTCATTCAAATGCACTTTAGGAAACTCCTAAACCTTTCTTAAGTTTAATTTTCAGCCATGCAGACTAGTTTCAGAGGCACTATTGCTATTGGAGCACATAACTCGGTCAGTTTCGCTCCAAATCGAAAACTGAAATAAGATTTGAAATCTACGCAGAAAACTAAATTTATCCAATTTTTTTGCAGACAAGAAGTTGGATCCAAGAATTATAAGCTCCTCTCCATCACTCGATTTGTTCGTGGAATCATGCTTCAACTCGAAAATCAATCCCCCATTCGAAATCTATGCAGTGGATGTACGAAGTGACACTCGGTCGTCCTAGATTTTTAAATCAAGTCTCAAAAATTCCTCTTTTTGAAGTAGATCAAAAATTCCATCGAGAAGTGAAAGTCTAGACCTGCCAATTGTTTTCTTCTCCCCTCTCGTTCAGAATGTTGTTTTGATCTACCTTAAGTTCACACTCATTGTCTGCCGTCTCTCATCATTATTGATCTCTCGCCTATTGTTTTCCTGACGTCAACTAAAATTTTTCGAATTTTTTCCCTCCCTGGACGTCAAAAGTTTCTGATTTTCGGATTTTCCCTCCAGCATGTAATTTTAAGGTCTCTTTGAGGAGTATCCTTCTTGAACTTTCGTTCTTCATCCGTCCATTTATGACTTTTCGGGTTTTCCTCTTTTTTTGACACTCAGTTTCGCAACAGAGCAACCTTTCTGACTGCGCCTATGCCGACTTTTTTTCCCTTTCCCTTCCCCTCGTCTTCTGTTGCAAACCTTTTCCTTTGACCTCTCATTACTTGTCTTCTCTCCCTCACCAGTTTTCATCGATTTCTCTCATACTTTCACCGAGGTCAAACTTTCTCCCACTGGCTCTCCTTCTCGAATTTTCGAATGTTCGTTCCTCATTCGTCACTTATGAATTTTTGGATTTCCTTCTTTTTTTGCCCCCCAACAGAGCAGAATTTCTGTCTCCGCTTAGGCCGACCTTTTTCTTTCCCTCCCCCCGTCTTCTCGGAACAAAGGTAGTTTTTGATCTACTCATCTTAGTTTTGATCTATCGACCTCCCTCCTTTCATTCATTTTCGTTTGGCCTCCCACTACTTGTCTGCCCTCTCTCACCTTTATTGATTTCTCCTACTCTTTTTTTTTCTGATTCACTGTAGAGCGATGTTTCTAGATTTACGAATTGAGCAAACTTTATTCTCTCAGAGAAGCTTTTTCGGTAATCAACAGAGTGAATTTTTTCGATTCTTGTGTCATCTAGCCTGTAACTGTTTTCAGTTTTTAGAATTTCTCGAATATAGCTCTTTTCTAGAATTCGTCTTCTTTCACTAACTATCTTACATTGTCCGTTTCTGACTTTTCGGATTCCTTTCCTTTTTGGCTCCCAGATTTTCAACAGAGCATCCTTTCTGACTCGGCCCAGCCCGACTTTTTTCTTCCCCTTCCCCCTTCCTCTCGTCTTCTCTTTTAGACAGAAAGGCAAATTTTTGATCTACCCGTCAAACTTTTGACCTATCGACCTCCCTCCTCTCATACGTTTTCACTTGGCCTCCCACTACAGGGTGGCGCACAATTACCCGTACAACTGTTTGCAGAGTTTGCAATAGCGCCAAAAAATTTTGGTGTTTTTTTTTGGGAATTTATAGTTCAAAATTTTGATTACTATCATGTTGCTTACATGTTTGCCAAATTACAGCACAATCGGTCCAGTTGCGGCCAAATGGCACCCCCAAACATGAAGACTGGAAATGTCAAAAAGACGTCTAAGCCCTACGCGAATTTTGTAGAGTAACCTTCGACGAGAAATATCTCAAGATACAAGCGAAGGTCATGTGCCGAAATTGGCGAGTACTTGCTCAGATATCTGGAGAAGTTTTAGACAAAAATAGAACAGTTTTGGAGCATCCGTGTTGTTGTTGGAGCAGTTTGAGCAACAACGTGAATGAACCCTGCTTCATGTCAATTAATGTCTGAAAGTCAACACAAATCGGACGATTTTGAAAATTTTGAAGAAGAGTTATTATTTTTGGGCATATTCTCTGTTAAATTATGTTCATTGGACATTCCAGAAATTCAATGCTCCGATAAAAACCTCGAAATTCACTCCAAGGGGGTTTTTGACCCGTTCGCGCGGTTTCAGTGCATTGAATGAGCGACCGCCGTTAACGGCAAACATTGGTTCATTATACATTTCCCAATATGGGGTTTGTAGGCCAGTTCTCAGGCTAGATGCCACCCAAGTTTCATGACTCTGAAGAAAATTCTTGTCCAGATATGAGACAAGCTGTGAGAAAGTAAGCGCGTATTGTAAGCTTTGAAAACCCGCCACATTTTCGAGTTGTCATGGCTAAGAAAGAAGGTCGCATGAATTGAAATTTATAAATTTATAATGCTTAGGGTATGAACAAACTATATGCCAAGTTTCATGTTATTGTGACTTCTATGGTTGAAGTTACACTAAAATGTTCATGTACGGGTAATTGTGCGCCACCCTGTATTTGTCTGCCCTCTCTCTCTCTCACCTTTATTGATTTCTCTCACACTTTTTTTAACGTCTACTGTTTGGGAGTTTCTGTTTTATTTTCTGGCATGTTTTTTTCTGGCATTCTCTTTCGACATTTGCACTCACAGTTCTTATCAGTTCTGAGACAATTAGATCGAACTTTGAAAAAGAGAAATTTAGAAATTGAAAATAGATTTTCAATTAGAGCAAGCATTCTTTCTTCAGATTTTGTTTCTGTCAGTTTTCTGAATTCATTGAAAAGGTCTCTTTTCAAAATTTCCTCTTCTCTCCTCGGGTGTCGCCGGCAACTTTAGGTCGGAAGTTGGTCGGCTTTAGCTCGCTGTTTGGTCGGATTACGGACAAGACCGCTACTAAAGCCGACCAAGCAGCGACCTAAAGCCGACCAAGCTCCGACTAATGTCCGACTAACTTCCGACCTCCTAGGCTGCTCCCCCTTCAAATTTTGAAAAAAAACATAGGAAAAATTCATTTATTTAAGAAACAAATCACTTTACAACTAAAACTAGTAAAATCAAATAAAATTTGCTACTAAAATCTCGAAAAATTCGGTGAGAAGGGAATTCATTCTTTTTCATCTTTGTGAGCAACTTGGATCGATTACTTAAGCATTTGTGATTTCTTCAGAGTCTTCGGTGTTGGTAGCTCTCTCTGAAAAAATGATTACTTTTTACTTTCGGAGACAAGAAAAATAGCTTACCATTCACTCGAGTCGTCTAATCTTCCGTGGGGAACTTTGATTTTCGAACTGTTCCGAGTTATTGGTTCATCATCACATGTGAAGTTCTTCGCTGTGATTGTTTTCGAAGTCATCGGCCGAGAGAGAAGTGAAACACTTCTTCGAGAGCTCTGAAGCAGTGTAGTTGAGCAACGGTTCTGATAACTGTAAAACTCACCACCCGATACGCTTCGCTTTCAGCTTTGCCTTGGGAAAGCTAGCACATTCTCTCATCTCTTTGAGTTTCAATTGTTTTCCTTCAACGATACACCGAACATGAGCTGCAGCTGAAAGCCCAAACGTGCCGGTTTCACCATCGATTTTTTAGACGAGTAACTCACCTCGATACTCAAAATTGACTCTCCATAATCCTCCCAACTTCCTCTTGTTTGAACACAGCTCCGTTCCAAGAAAGATTCGAAATGCAAAGGTGTTCGCTTTGTAGTTGAAATGATGACTTCAGGGAAGAGCTTCTTTTTGAATTTGGTTTTCTGAAGATATTTTGGTTATAGATCTTCTCTGCACACAGAAAAAAACTCACGAAGTTTCCCTTTCGAACGACTTTCCCTATTCATCCGAAACGTCCATCCGAAACGTTGAAATGTCGTTAGTGCTGATTTCTGAAGTCATCAAATCAACAGACTTTGAACAAATTCGAATGAAAAGATTAAAAAATCAAAAGAAAATAGGTGAAAAAAGAAATACGAAATGTTCGCACGCGTCGCGGACACGCAACGCTCTTAAGGTCCGGCCAACCTCCGACCAACTTCCGACCTGTCGGCAGCACTAAAGTTGTGGCCAACTTCCGACCTAAAGCTGACTAAAGTCCGACCAAAAGTCGAACCCCCCTTAACTTGCGACCTAAAGCTGACCAAGGTCCGACCTAAAGTTGTCAGAAAACTGCGATTCGCAATTTTGTTGCTCAACTTCCGACCTAAAGCTGGCTAACATCCTACCAAAAGCTGAACCCCCCTCAACTTCAGGCCAGAAGCCGACTAAGGTCCGGTCAAAAGCCGAACCCCCCTCAACTTCCGACCAAAAGTTGCAGCCCGACAACCGAGTCACTATCTTTATTAGTCTATTTACGATTTTCGGGGGTGCCCTCTTTTTTTGCCACCCCGATTATCAACAGAGCACCTTTTCTGAAGCCGCCTAGCCCAACCCTTCTCTTCCCCTTCCCCCTTCCCGTCGTCTTCTCTAGTTACTCAGACAGAAGATAATTTTTTGATCAACTCATCAAACTTTTGACTTACCGACCTCCCTCCGCTCATTCATTTTTATTTGCCCTCTCATCATTTTCCTCTCTTCCCTCATCCTTTTTTTCATCGATTCCGTTCATGACATCATTTTCGCAACAACCTTTTCTGTTTTTCTCGTTTCCGTCCGATCTTATGTTTCTTGATTCGCATACTCTCGGCAAAGAAGAAACGCGTGTTTCTTGCAGTCCTTCTCTACTGGCACCCCTCTAAATCTTGACGAATCAGGGTTAAGGCTCGATCCCGGCCGCCGGAAACATGAAGCCAGGGTGGTTCCGTTCGTCTTAGACCGCGACGCCGCTTCCCTGACCCGACACATAGACCTGGCGCATAGAGCATAGCTTAGTAAACGCCAGGTCGCCGTGTGCTGATTGAGACGTAAGGCAGGCGTAGGACCCAACCTTTGATCCCGTGTCGAGGATGACACTTTGTCTAGACGCGTGGATCGGAAGACTCGGAAACGAGCAACCCGCCCCAGCTCGCCATGGGTCAAATAACCCGGAGGGNGAAGACTCGGAAACGAGCAACCCGCCCCAGCTCGCCATGGGTCAAATAACCCGGAGGGAGTCATCAGGGTTTACTCTGATACTCCTGCTGACGGGACTACGATTGCCATCTGGCTCTCGTGACCTAAGACTGGGAGATTCGAATTCGCTGGAGAGGGGGACTCGAACGATGGAGTAGGCCACCTCCGAAACTCAGCTCTTCTGATGACAACACGCCAGACTGTCAATGGGGAAGGGTCATGAAAGATGGGGGTTTGTGGCCGCCGGTTCACGATGTTCTAGGGATGGCCCCGTTAGAGAAGCCAGTACTTCCATGTGAACCTCATGGGCTCTCGAGCTGCGTTTGGTTAACCTCTGGGGTTTCGGGGGCCACGGGTCTATTAGGCCCCCCTGGTGGAGGGATCGGATCGTATCCCGGAATAGGTCGCTACAGAAGCTTGCCGCATCTCCTGAACCCTTCGGGGGGATCAGTCTTTCAAGCTGACGGAAATTGTCCGTAAGGTTTAAGTACCTAGGACCCGGTTGGTCGGTACACCAACGACCTTCCGGTTTCTGCCAGTGTGTAGGGCTCGTAGTCGGTGGGATGATCATTCAGTTGTGAAGCTGCCAATAGATTACGAGAGAGACCCACCCTCAATAGAGCTCGAAGAACCCAGTAAGCTAACAGAGACGAGTTGCTCGGCCTGCCCAACGGTTCGGAGAGTGGGGGAAGTTCCCGGCGACGGTTCTGATCTTTGCCAAAACCCTGAGGGGGTATCCCGGCTCTGGGAACCAGGCACAAAGTGATACCCGCGCTGACGGTGTTTACTCGGGCGGATCAGAACGAAGTCACGGCAGTCTGAAGTTGAGCTGGGATGTCAAGAGGAGGTGAGCAGGAGGAGTCGAAAGGACAATCGGAAGGTGAGTTGGATGAATCTTCGCAATGAAAGTTCTTAATTTTTGATTGAAAATCAAACTCTGAAAAATGAGAAACATTACTTTGAATTCTTTCAGAAAGTCAAGCCACCGAAGACAACAAGTCCTGAAGAAGCCTGCTAACATCTAAAAGGTATTTTCAAAACTGAAACTCAGTCGAAAATTACATTGTCCAATTCTTTCAGGATCAATTGGAAATAGATCGATCGGATTGTGGTTTACCGGAGCCGAATCGATCAAGACGTCAGAAGTTGTTAGAAAATGGAAAGTATGTAGATATTCTTCTTCGAGTTGGATATAACTTGGATCATTAGATTTTCCGTCACTTTGATTTTTGAAGTCTCGGTTTCCAATGATTCTTGGATTCTCCGATGTTTGGATAGTCGAATTCTCGGATTGTTGAATTCTGATGGAGTCTCGGAAACTCGAAATCGAGACCTCGGAAACTTTGGAATCCAAGAAAAAGTGAAAAACTTTTAGAAAGAATTTAGCTGTAGTTGAAAGTATAAGGTCTCCAAGTAAAAGTGAAATTCTTGCTTTTGTGTTCCTACAACTTTTACTTGGGATCATTCAACTCGACTAGAGCCAATAATTCTTCTCCTGAGTTGAGCTCCTCAGAAATTATAGTATTCATCAGTTCAATATAACATGTTCTGTTTTGCAGAGGTTGCTGGACATCGGATCGACATTGGATGGACTCGGGATGGACTCGGGATGCGCCGATGGATGGAATGGATCGAATCGACGATGGATGAAGAAGGTCTGGGAGATGCTCCGATGGATCGGGACAGGTACGTACACTAGAGATGTTCCTAGCACTGTTGAGTTCAATAGATTCTGAATAGAGGTAATTGATCGATAGAATCAAAAGAGGATTTTCCAGTTTGCAGCCATAAAAACGCTTGAAAACTGAATGAATTCTCAGAAAGATTTCTAGTCAAAAGTCGAGATCCGAAAGAAGCAGATTTACCCAGTTCTCGAATTCTGAGAGTTTTTTCTACACTCTCTGTGTTTCTCTTTGAATAGTTTGAGAATCGTGACTTCTTGATAGAGGAAGTTGTTGGTTTGTAACTCAGCGAAAAAGCGCTTGAAATGAGAGAGAGGCTGAGAAAAGAGCCGATTTTCATGTCTGTTAATGTGGGCTCCATTTGCACTTGTTCGAGCTCCGAACTTTTCTAAATTCTTTTTTGGTTGACAGCCATAAAAGCTTTTAGAACTGAACTTTGATTAAGTATTTCAAGCAAACCAAAATCTGCTCCTAATGTCTTCGATTCGAAAATGAGACCAGCAATTACCAGTAATTGACATCAGTGATTTGTGCTTTCCTTTTTTCTCACCTAGAGCGCCTGGTTAGTCAGAAGGAGAATGCCGTGTTGCTTGAAATCTCTTCTAGTTCTCAGTCAGAAAAGCGTCTGAAAATCGAAAGAAACGCAGGTTTACATTGTAGAGATATTTGAATTTCTTATTGAAAGATGATGTTACCTATGAAATTAATCGCTTGTTCTTGCAGAGACCTCCACTTCTCCCAAAAATCGACGACGGGCCAATGGATTCGGGTCGAAGGACTAGACGATTGGATAGATATGAGGTACTTATGAGAAGTTTCAGAAACAAAAACAGGGGATTGCTCAGTTTTCAGCCATAAAAGCGCTTGAAAATTTGGGCGATCCCCAGACAGAGGTGTATGGCTCACTTTTGAAGTTGTAAAGGTTGTTCCAGTTTATGTAGTGTCTCAATGGAACATCAGAATAGCTGAGAAGTTGATGTCATTTGAAACCAAAAGCGCTTGAAGCACCCGAGATATAGCCATATACTGAGCTCGGTCAGACGGCTGATAGGGATATAAAATAGGCGGATCGTTCAATTTTCAGTCATAAAAGCGCTTCAAAATTTGAATGATTCCTAAGACACAGTTGTAATCATGTTGACTTTTATGAGATTGGGACTGTCTAATGCTCGAAACTCCAAAAGCTGAATTCTCGCAACTCTTTGATATTCAGCCATAAAATAGTATGACAATTGTAGGAACTCGGAGAAAAAAAGCTCTTAGAGTTGACCAAGTGCACAAGACAAGAGCAAGATCTTTTTTATTTGGTGTACTCCTAGACATCGGATGTCGGAGTACAATGCTAGCCAAAAATGTATGATTTTTGGTGATTTTACAGTGGCGAGAAGTGGTGAGCGTACCTTTGTTCAGCGATTCATAACATTTTTTAAACTTGTCCAAAACTCATAAACTTTTTGTAAAATATAGAAATAGTCTTCAGTAACACACGGAGAAGTTTTTTGAACGTCTAACATTTTCAGAATTTTCAGAATATTTTCAGATGTAGACGTCACCAGAAAATGTTTTTAAAAACTTTTTCAAAGTTGGTCCCTTTGGGCTGTTTTTTGGATATGATGTGTCTAACAATCTCAATAGTCATTATGGAAGGCGTGGCGCACTTTGAACGACGGGCTCTCCTGTTATGATGCTCTCAGCCAAAAAGGTATGACTTTTCTCGTTTTCTATAACTCGGCTGAAAATAGTTTAAATGAGCTCAAATTTGACATAAAAGATGCGTTTTAGGTTGATCTACAATGTTCTGTGAAAATTTCAAATTTTGAAAGAAAAATTTTTTTTGGTCCAACACAAACAATTTTGAAGGAAAACAGTTGGACTAAACGAAAAAAAAATTTTCTTCCAAATTTTTAAATGTTTTTGGAACATTGTAGATCAACTTAAAAAGCACCTTTTATGAAAATTTGATCTTATTTGAACTGTTATCAGCCGAGTTATAGCCGATGACTCAAACCATACCTTTTTGGCTTCGACCATCATAACTTGAGAGCCCGTCGTTCAAAGTGCGCCAAACTTTCTATAATGACTATTGAGACTATGTGACACATCATATCCAAAAAACAGCCTGAAGGGACCAACTTTGAAAAAGTTTTTAAAAACATTTTCTGGTGACGTCTACATCTGGAAGTATTCTGAAAATTCTGAAGATGTTAGACGTTCAAAAAACTTATCCGTGTTTTACTGAAGACTTTTTCTATATTTTACAAAAAAGTTTATGAGTTCGATTTCTATTAAACGTAGATAATGTATCATGCAACTCTAGATCTACATTTTTGTAATTGATAACTTTTTCTGAAATTTGCTTCAAACTGAGTTATCGTACGTATAGTCCCTCTACTCCAAACTTCAGTTCATTTCATTGCAAGTTTCGAACTTTTGCGGGCACACGATTTTTCACGCGACATAACTAACTTGATAGAGAAACTTTGGCAAAAACAATCTTCTCCAATTCTTTCAGGGTCAACTGGAAACAGATCGATCAAGACGTCAGAATTTGCCAAAATAGAAGGTATGTAGCTGTTCTTCTTCGAGTTGGATATAACTTGGGTCATTGGATTCTCCGTCACTTTGATTTTTGAAGTCTCGGTTTCCAACGATTCTTGGATTCTCTGATGTTTGGATAGTCGAATTGATGAATTATAGAGTGCTGATCAAGTCTCGAAAGTTTGAATTCGAGACCCAAAAAACTTTGGAACCCAAGAAAAATCGAAAAACTTTCAGAGAGAATTCGGCTATAGTCGAGTTGAAGGGGCCCAAGTAAAAGTGAAATTCCTGCTTTTTGTGATCCTACAACTTTTACTTGGGACTCTTCAACTCGACTAGAGCCAACAATTCTTCTCCTGAGTTGAGCTCCTCAAAAATAATTGTTCTGATCATTTCAATACATATCTGTTTTGCAGAGGTTGTCGGGCAACGGATGGACATCGGATGGACTCGGGATGCGCCGACGGATGGCCTGGATCAAATCAACGATGGATGAAAAAGGTCTGGGGATGCTCCGATGGATCGGGACAGGTACGTAAACTGGAGATGTTCCTAGCACTGTTGAGTTGAATAGATTCTGAATAGAGGTAATTGATCGATAGAATCAGAAGAGAATTGTTCAATTTTCAGCCATAAAAGCGCTTGAAAAATTGAATGATTTCCTAGACAGAGTTGTAATCATGTTGACTTCCATAAGATTGGGACTGGCTAGTGCTTGAAACTCAGAAAGCTTTGTCCTAGAAACTTGATATTCAGCCATGAAAGAGTAGGAAAATTGTAGGAACTCGGAGAAAAAAAGCTCTGCCAGTTGATTAAGTGCACAAGAGCAAGATCTTTTTGATTTTCTCCTAGACTTCGAATGTCGGAGTACAATGCTGGCCAAAAATATATGTTTCTTGGTGATTTGAAGTCCAAAATGGCCAACTTTGATCGGTGGAGAAAAGTGTGTTCCAATCCCTCGATTTTCATGAAAATTTGATAAATGTATCGAGCAATTCTAGATCTACATTTTTGTAGTTGATAACCTATCTTGAAAATTGCTTTGAAGTGAGTTATCGTTCTTATAGTCCCGCGACTTCAAACTTCAGCTCATTTCAGAGCAAATTTCGAATTTTTGCGGGCTCATGATCTTTAACGCGACATAACTAACTTGATAGAGATTTTCGCAAAAAGCTGTCAACTACAAAAATGAGAAGCTTGAGTTGCTCAATATACTCACTAATTTTCAGAAAAATAGAGTGTTTGGAACTTACTTCTTCAACTGCTCAAGATTGAACATTTTGTACTGATCATAAAAATCATCGAACTTTTCACTAGGGTCTGCTTGTTGCTGGCTCGATCATGAAGCTGAGTTGTAATTATTGGGATTATATTGATTTTCGGCGGAAAATTTAAAAATCTTATTCATTTTCAGGAACGACCAGTGCATGGCTATCGGAATGGGGGAGAGAGCGAGAGGAGAGAAGGTATGTCTAACAGAAAGACTCTTGTCATAAGGTTGAATCTTTGTGCGCAAGAAGACAGAAATTGATTGAGTAACTAGAGAGAAAAAAAATCGGATCGGAACGTGAGAAGGATCTCTTTTCAATTTTCAGCCATAAAAGCGCTTGAAAATTTGAAGAGAGTTCCAAGAACGTTTGCTGTTGCATCTGTCTGTCGCATATTGAACTTGAAGTTCGGAGAGAATTTCTGGCAAATAGAGAGAAAGGTTCTGTCAACAAAACTATGCCTTTTTTTCCGGAAATCTTTTGGTTTTCAGCCATAAAAGCGCATGAAGATTGAAGAGATTTCTAGAAAAAAGCGTTCCTAGCCGGAAGTCAGAGACTCAGTTTTGGAGTTCTCCTGCAAAAATGTGTGTGGGACAGTCAAAACCTTATGAATCCCGGTGACAGTGTACTTGTTAGAGAAAGGGGTCATACTCCGAAATCTGAAAACGAACCCTAAAACGTTACAAGAAATTTGATTCCGTTTTGAGCGACTGATGATTATTTGGAAAGAAATCATAATAATGCTTCAACTTCTCTCAAATTGAGTCTTTCTAGAATTGTGTTCTCCAAATCAGTCGAACCACAGTAGGTATTAGAATTTGAGTTGAAAGGAATTTAGTGAACTTTGAGCAGTTAGAAAAGTATGTTCCAAATATGCTGGTAGAGCAATTCGAGCAATTCACAATTTTTATATTCGTAGTTGACTACGTTTTTTCTTTCGAAAATCACAATGCCGATACTCTGAAAAAGTTCGAAGTATGCACTGAATTATATCGAATTTTCAATTTACGCGACCGTTCACTAAGAAACTTTATAATGATTTTCGAAGAAAGTTGTCAACTACGAAAACATAAATCTAGAGCTGCACTCGTCAGTTTTCAAAAGAATCGATTAACTTTGAATATACTTCTCAACTGCCCCATATTGATGATTCCTCAAAAAAATCCACCAAAGTCTATACTGTTTTGGCCAGCTCTGTACTAGAAAAGGTATACTGGAAACTTTAAGACAACTTCGAGTTCAACCATTTGAAATAATACCATTCTTTTTCAGAAAACTCCGCTCCCAAGACTCGACGATGGGCCAATGAATTCGGGTCGAAAGGCTGGTCGATTGGATAGACCCGAGGTATTGTTTAGAAATTTCAGAAACAGAAAATAGGCGGATCGTTCTATTTTCAGCCATAAAAGCGCTTGAAAATTTGAATGATTCCCAGATAGAGTTATAATCATGTTGATTTCCATGAGATTGGGAATTGTCGCTCGAAAAAGCGAGGTTCGGAAAAATCCAGTCATTCTTAATGTCCAAACAATTTATTGTGAAAAAAGTACTATTGTCATCGATGACACAAAAAATCCTCTAACTTGAAACAGAAAAACCTCCTTTTTTTCTATTCTTCAAAATGGAGACTCTTCCAGGTTTCCAAACAAAAATCTTTTGAATACTGAAGAAATACTAAAACTGCCGACTTTAGTGACATGGGATTTCGAAGCCCGAATCGTTCGTTTCATAATTGACACCATCGTCGATTTTTTCAGAAACCTCCGCAGCTCTCAAAAATCGACGATGGATGAATGGATTCGGGTCGAAGAACAAAACGATTGGATATACCCAAGGTATTGTTCAGAAGTTTCAGATACAGAAAATAGGGGGGGATCGTTCAATTTTTCAGCCATAAAAGCGCTTGAAAATTTGAATGATTCCCAGAGAGAGAGAGTTCTATTCATGTTGATATGCGTTAGATTGACCGATGCTTGAAAAACAATGGATTTCTGTTTCTGGGAAATCCAATAATTTTCAGCCATGAAAAAAACTGGAAAATTCAAAGAATTCTTTCTTCGAAAAACAGAGAGCTCAGTCGTTTTCACGGAGCCGCTGAACTGATGAGAGGATCTTAGAATTAGAGTTCGACATGAGTTGGAGTCTGCAAATTGACTAAAAACCGTTTTGCTTGCTGATTTCTCGAGTTTTCAGCTATAAAAGCGCATGAGAATCCATCGAAAATTTTAAATAAAACGCTGCAGCCTTGTGATAACCGCAGGCTTCAGAATACTAGACGCTCAAGTTTCAGCACCTTCAGTGTGCAGCCATAAAAGCGCTCGTAAACTGTGGGAGATCTGAGAAAGTGAGCAGTATGACTTACTTCCAACTCACGACTTCTATACTCCGGCAAATAGCTGTCAAAGAGCTCTCTGGGAAGAACTTGTTTCGAGAATCGAAGGTCTCTAAATCCTGTTGAGAAGAGTTGCGAAGAGACAGACAACCTCTCACTTTCAACAGGAAATACCATAACTTATTGACTCATCTGAAACTTACTAGGCAAAATTTGGACGAGAGGCACGATACTTCAATATGTGAATGGTACCATTAGAAAGAAAAGGTTCTGAGACGTACACTCCCATTTTCGGAAGCTACAGTCGACCTCAACAATACGAGTTATAAGATTCTGAAGTTGAAGATTCAGACTTCAGAAGCACATAGCTCGATCACTGAACGTCGGCACAAGTTTTTGAAAACACTTTCCAATGATGCCCATCAAAATACTATTTGAAGCATTTGAATCAGAGTAGATCAGAGGAGTCTGGCTTTTACTATTGTCATAATCTGATAAGTTTCTCGAGACCATCGTTTTTAAAAGCGGTTGAAAAACTTATGAATTCCAAAAGACTCGGTTTCGTAAGATCTCAAGACAATGTCTCACTATCTAGGTAGTGTCAGTGCTGGATCAGAGAAATTGAAATTAGAACTTGTTGGATTAACTATATGAATGAACTTGTTTCAGACTCCAAGCCATCCAACAACTCCGACCAAATTCGAGAGCGAAGTGACGGAGCGATCAATTTCAAATCTAATTGTTGTAACTATTGATAATTTTTTTGTTCACTAAGAAAATAAGAAGTGATCTAGGAATGGGAGGGGAATAGATGTCTAACGACATCACCCCTCCTGACATGATTTGAAGCACTAGGTGATACAACAGTTAGACAGACACACTGAAAAGTTTTGATCTCAAGTTGAGACATATCCGATAGTACGACCTCAACGCTTTCTCATTCTCAGCCATAAAAGCGCATTGGAAGGTTGTTTGAGGTCTATGAAAAACGCTCATCACTCGGTTAAAAATGAGTTTCAGAGAGCGAAACCAGGTTTATTGGACTCCTCGCCGTCATCTTGATCAGATTCAATCAGAAAACGGAACAAAATATTCTGGTCGAAAATCGAAAAAAGTACAGTCATGGGCGTCTTTTCAGAATCGACTGAAAAAATTTCTAATAATTTTTTGATGTCATCTTGTTTGTATTGAGAAAAGAATTTCAAAACGTTTCTACACAAAAAACTGAGTCCAGTCGACGTCTTTGCAGACGAGTTTCAGGGGCATTATTGCTATTGGAGCACATAACTCGGTCCGTTTTGCTCCAAACTGGAAACTGAGTACATTTATAAAACCCTCATCTGAGCATCGAACGAACACGGAAGGGACTCTGAATGCGCCGACGGATGGCATGGATCAAATCGACGATGGATGAAGAAGGTCTGGGGATGCGCCGATGGATCGGCACAGGTACGTAAACTGGAGATGTTCCTAGCACTGTTGAGTTGAATAGATTCTGAATAGAGGTAATTGATCGATAGAATCAAAAGAGGATTTTTCAGTTTGCAGCCATGAAAACGCTTGAAAACTGAATGAATTCTCAGTAAGATTTCTAGTCAAAAGTCGAGACCCGAAAGAAGCAGATTTACCCAGTTCTCGAATTCTGAGAGGTTTTTTTACACTCTCTGTTTTTCTCTTTGATTAGTTTGAGAATTGTGACTTCTTAATAGAAGAAGTTGTTGTTTTGTAACTCAGCGAAAAAGCGCTTGAAATGAGAGAGAGGCTGAGAAAAGAGCCGATGAAAGGAGTATCGGAAAAACAAGGAATGTGGAGCGTATCCTCTTTTCTTCCAACATAGGCAAAGTTCTGTCTATTTCAGGTAGATTATCACGCTCTACGGAAGTCCCCACTGGCCAAAATTTTCAATTTTTCACAGACCATCAAAATTAAGGTCTGGATAATGCCGTGTTTTTTACCACTCTTTGCACCAGGTGACGGGTTTTTAAACCTTCGCTCTATGTTCTTGGTAAGGGGTTCCTAGACTCCTGCAACACTTTCATCTTCTCTGAGTATTGGAATCGGAAGTGTGATGGAATTGCGGTTCTTGAACAACACATGAATTGCAACAGATTTATTCATCAGATATTTTAATAACAGATATTGAAAAAATCGCAAATGTTATCCAAGTTTTGTTTGTTGGTGCTGATGGCGAAGCTATCGCTCTTTCTTCTTATGACGACGCCCAAGATGGAACTTCTACCATTGTTGTGTGTGTAGGTGAGGCTGGCACCACTCGATCCCTGAAACAATCATTTTTCAGCGGTTATGAATAGTCTTAAAACTCACTGCTTCTCTGCCGACGTTGCTGTCAAAACCTGGATAGAAGGCTTGGCCATCGTTTTGGCCGATCATCTACAAGATATTCGGTTGATCAGTGGAAGACGAATTAAATAACTCACTGTGGCGCTGCCCATTTTCAAAGCCGTTTTTCCAGTTCCAAAAGCCGCGATTGTCAGCTTGGTGTGTGCCGGGACGATTCCAGCTGGAAAAATGACTTCATTAGTTTTCTACCGATCCCTAGGGTACTCACTGTAGAGACAAACTGGACGAACGTTTGTGACGGAATGGTTGAAGGGAAGCTCGATAACGGCGATATCATCGTAGATCTTGCTGGGTGGCAGGCACATCTCAAAGAGAAGTACTTCGCAGGAGGTGGTGGCTCTGGTGTTGACGGTCGAGAGGGTGATACGGTCCACCCGAGTGAGGTAGTGGCTGAAAAATCCAGTTTTGTGAAGGATTCAATACGGATTAACTCACGATTTTTGGCATTTCTTGGCATCGGCTCTTGGTATCTCCGTCCAGTTGTGGTACACGCAGTGTCTGGCGGTGAGTATGTGGCGGGGCGAGATGAACGACCCAGTGCACGCTTTCGTGCCGATCTGGAGTCTGACGGCCCATGGAGCGTCCGCTTGATGGGACTGATTCCCGGAATGAGCTGTAAAATGAACGACGTCGTTGGAAGCGACTCATGAATTTTACCGTGGGCGAGCGGTTTGCCGCACTGCTCATGAAGAGCTTGGAGCTCCTCAGCGGTGAGCTTCAAAGCTCCAACTGCATTCACGAAGAAGACGATGGCGATGAAGAGCGGGATGCTGCGGACGACTGCCATTGGAGAAGATGTTCCTGTTTCCAGAATGGAAAAGAGGAAGGAATGGTGATTCTTGAGGCCGGAGGCTCCCTTTTATGCAAGGTAGAGGCGGCTTCCCTTGTTTCATGTCTGGGAACGGAGCGGAATTTTTATGTTTCTCATGAATTTTTATGGGAAACCGTTTGCAAATTTTATCGCTTTTCGATTCGAATGCGATTCAAATTCATTTGAATCAAATAAGATACTGTATCGACCAAAGGTGCTCCAGAGAAAAGGATACGATTTGGAGTTATTCAAGACAGATTAAGCAATGCAGGAAGCCATTGGAAAGTTGACGAGTAGAAATAATTCTCGGTGGGAAGAAAATCCCGGAGAGTTGATCATTACAGAAAGAAAACACCAATTCGGATTTTCAGAATCAAAAAAATGAAATATATCTGAGAAACTGAAATTCAGAACCTTGAATCTCAGAATCTTTAATCTCGAATCTCAGAATGTCGAGTCTCAGAAACTCGAATCTTGGAATCTCGAATCTCGAATCTCGAATCTCGAATCTCGAATCTCACAATCTCGAACCTCAAAATCTTGAATCTCAGAAACTTAAATCTCGAATCTCGAACCTCAAAATCTTGAATCTCAGAAACTTAAATCTCGAATCTCGAATCTCAAAATCTTGAATCTCAGAATCTCCAATCAGTATCGAATCCCAGAATCTCGAATCTCAGAACCTCGCAATTATGATTCTCGAATCTCAGAATCTCGAATCTTGGAATATCGAATCTCGAATCTCGAATCTAAAAATTCAAAATTTCAAAATCTCATAATCTTGAATCGAATCTCAGAATCTCGAATCTCGAATTTCAGAAAGTAAAATATCAGAATCTCGAATCTCGAATTTCCAAATTCAGAATCTCGAATCTCGAATCTCAGAATCTCGAATCTCAACACCTCAAAATTCAGAATCTCAAAATTCCGAATCTCGAATCTCAGAATCTCAAATCTCGAATCTTAGAAAGTCGAATATCAGAATCTAGAAATGTAGAATCTCGAATCTCGAATCTTAGAATCTCGAATCTCGAGTCTCATAACCCGAAAATTCAGAATCTCAAATCTCAGAACCTCAAAATTTAGAACCTCAAATCTTAGAATCTCGAGTCTCAAATTTCGAATCTCGAATCTCGAATTTCAAAACCTCAAAATTCAGAATCAATTTTCGAACCGTTTATTTTCAGATGTTCTTTAAATCTCCGCAGAAATGTTATTTTTTATCGACGAAAAGTTTTTATTTTAATTACAGTGTTATTT
This sequence comes from Caenorhabditis sp. 40 LS-2015, assembly GCA_900536305.3. Taxonomy (NCBI): domain Eukaryota; kingdom Metazoa; phylum Nematoda; class Chromadorea; order Rhabditida; family Rhabditidae; genus Caenorhabditis; species Caenorhabditis tribulationis. Next base: position 25,344 of record LR543223.1, on the reverse strand, counting down.
ACAAGTACACATAACTTGAAAAAAACGGTGCGCACTTTCAATTCAACATCGCCATTCTCAACTGTCCTTCGTTCTCCATCTGCCACTCAATCCTCGTCGACCTACCCTTTTCCATTTTTTTTGGAACGATTCGAACCAGAACACATACCATTTTACTTGTTTGCTATTCGTTTTCACTTTCCATTCTATTGATTTCTCTTTTCCAAACAGTCGAATGGCCATTAGTTCATGAATTTTCTCCTACTTCATCGTGTTCTCTCTGCGCTATTTTGTGACTTTTAATCAGAAAAAAACCTCTTATTGGGTACCTGCGCGTACGACTTTGTAATCTGGCAGTAATTGAGTTTCAAGCTTCGGAACACTCCAAATCTTCGGACCTCACATGCGTCTCAATCTTTCTCGTTCTCCCAGGTATACTGTAGATTTCTGGTGCCCGTCTCCGATGCATTTCCTCACCGACGAGTAACTCACTAATAGACGACGCTGCTCTCCCTTCTCTCCAACAACATGTACAGTCATTCGGACAGAGTGACACATCCTGGTATACGATAATACGGAGGAGGCGGAGCTTATCAATTAAGGGCATAATCCAGAAATTTCCTCCATCAGATATCACATTTTTCCTGGTCCTCAGTAACTTTCTTCACTTTCTTTGTTGATTTAACATCGCTTCATTTTTTAAAGCATTTCCTCTTTCATTTTCTCTCCCAATTCCCCAATCATCGTTAACCTTTCCTTTTTAAACAACCCAAACCGCTTTAAGATGACCCCTCACATTTGCTCATCGTTTTGAATACCCAATCCATCTCTCTTCTTTTCTCCAAACAATCTTTATATATTCAAATGGTATACGGTGTTCTCTCTTCTTTTTCGCTGCTCTCTACGCTATTCTACAAATGTTAATCGTGAGAAAACCCCTCTTTTTTGGTACCTTCCTCCGTACGACCCCATCTCTCTTATTGTCATTGCAGTTGACGGTCGACAACGAAAATGTGCGCGGTTATAGTATTGGTTCTTTTTTTCATACTTTCCTTGTTCTGTTTTCATCTGACTCCTGGAACCGGAATTTCTATTACACACTTTCCAGGAAATGAATCTTCTCACCCTTGGCATCTTTTCCGCTCTCGCGATTCATCAAGTCTTCTCGAAACCGATTGGCAAGGATGATCAACCAGCTCAGGTACGCCGTAGATGAAACTTTTTTAGTTAGGGGGACGAAAACATGGGAGGCAAGCATTCGATTTCAGTCTGAGATCCAATAATTTTCTGGCCACAATACTATGAGAAATTTATGAGAAGTTATTGGTCATCTGGTCAGTGTTGACGTTATCATTGGCCGTGATGACTAGTCTTGAAATACTTCAATCCCCTTCACCCGATTCTCAGAATTTCGTTATCACCCCATTTTCAGCCATCCGTCCAAGTCGTACACCTCTCATCCACCACCAGCCATCCGGTCTCCTCTTCCGAAATGAACCTCCCAGTCGTCGAAGTCACCTCCATCTCCGAACCAGAAAAGGAATCTAAGCTCGCCATCGCGTTCCTGATCTTTTTGGGGGTCCTTGGATTCGGGTCGCTTCTGGCCATGGCTTTTTGCGATCGAATGTCCTTTGCCTTCGGAGAAACCGTAAGCACCAGAAGAGTCTCGCATCAGAGAGTAGTCTGGAATGATATCAACCAGGTTTGTGGAATGAACGATGTCAGTCCAAAAACTTCATTTTTTCAGGATATTGACTAACAGGATGAGCGATACGCCCCACAAATTGTTTCACTTCATATATTCTCCACGATTTTTTAAATCACGATCATCCTCACCGAAAATTGGATTTTGTCTGAATTTTGTATCACCTATACCATTCCCATAAATGTTTAGTTATCAGCACAGCGTTTCAATTTTGAGATTAGAACAATCCTTGAGTTTCATCAGTCGATAGTAGAAGACCGCCGGAGACCTCTCTCCACAAATCTTCTGAATCCTCTTTGTTGTTTTCCGCGAATCAATATGGTAACGTAGCAGGAGTTGTCTCAACTCGCTGACAAATCTTCTGAGCAGTTACGAAGCGTCTTCGATTCTGAAAACAGATATCACACTTCCACTGTTCCGAGAATCACACGTTTTTCCCGTACGTATTCAACAAAACACAACAAGAAGTGGTCCATTTACCGTTAAGAGAACATCTAAGTCAACGAATCTCCATGGGGTCACATGTTAACCAAAAAATGTTAACGGTACCACGAAGAATCATTTCCTAGAACACTCCTATAGCGGCAAGTGGGTACTAGTTTGACAAAAAATTTGATTTATTCAAAAGAAAGCGATGATTGTTAGATGTAGATGTGTTCAGTCTTCTGAATCGCCGGTCTAACAACCCGTTGGCAGAGGGAGAAAGTGGCGGAAATCTTTATTCCTGGGAGCAATTACATGAACGACACAAGCATCTCAATCGAGCATTCGTGTGTTTTCAAGCCTTCGCGAACTCTTTGTTTATCTGGAAAACAGTGAAACCTTTTTGGAAATCAATCGGAACCGCTTTGAGATAAAGAAGGGAGGGTCCATGAAATTTTCAGTAACGACAAAGATGACCATTTCAGTGGACCATCCTGCTCCGCGGTCTCCTATTGCTGTCTACAGTAGCACATTTTCATTTTGGTCGTGAAGACAATTCTTGTTGTTTTGCGGGCTTTCTCATGATGACGTTTCGAAGAGATCACTTTCAAGGACTCCTTCCGCCTCCAAATGTTTTCCATGACTGCGAGACACTTTCTCGGTACCTTCAAGAAGGGAATATTGGAGAACAAGAGAAAAAAAACTCACAGTACTCTCGCTAACGAATCGTGAAACTGCGGGAGAAATGATCCGGAGATCCGTTCCATTCGTCTCAAACAAGGTCTGATATCAGTCTTCTTTCTCGGAAAGAAGTCCACACGGCCAATCACGAAGACGACTGCACTGCCCGGATATACTCTCACTTCATTTATCGACGTTTATTGTGCAATGGTCTCCCCTGCAAGATTGTTTTGTTTCTCTCGGATTTCAGAGTAGAAGCTTACCAATTCTTTATCGACAAGAGGCCAATTTCCTCATCACACACAATTGACAGAGTTACGACAATGATTGTCAACGTAATCCAAAAAGAATCCATTTGTTGTACGCAGGCAGTATCCACCAGAAGACTTCTCGAAGTTTGTTTGTCCTTTAGGATGGAAAAGGTAGGATCTATCCGATGACATCTCCTGGCAACGGCGTCGACTCTATCGGTTCATCTTGCTCCGCGGTCTTCTGTTGTGTTCCGATGTATTACATCTGTAGTTCGACCGTAAAAACAGTCCTTGTTGTTCTGCGGGGCCTCCAATGATGATGTCTCAAAACGACACCGCCTTCAAGACGTCTTTCCTTCTCCGTACGGTTTCCTTGACTGCGAAAGATTTTCTTGGTACCTGGGAAGAGAGGAACATTTGATTGAAAAACGAGCTGGAACAACTCACCATACTCCTGCACGAAAGGCGTAAACCGGTGCAGAAATGATCCATAGATCCACTACATTCCCCGTTTTGGTGACTCTCTTTCCTCCAACGATTGAATATCTCCTTGGTATTGATTTTCGTCCAAACCCCAGGAAGAGACCATTCCTTGAATAAATATCGTTTCATTCAACGGTATGGAGAACATTGCGTTTCTGTTATTTTTGTGAGCACCTGCAAAACTTTATCCGTATATTTCGAGATTCTAATGGCATGTTCGAAACGACAAAAAAATACAAAAAAAGACAAAAAGAGACGTTCGAAATAGAGGGAATTTCGCGCCTTTTTTTCAGAGTTTTCGGAAAATTTTACGTTAAATCAAACTCGAAAATGAAAACTAGCCTTAATTTAAAGTTTGATTTAACGTAAAATTTTCCGAAAACTATAAAAAAAGACGCAAAATTCCCTCTATTTCGAACATCTCTTTTTGTCTTTTTTTGTATTTTTTTGTCGTTTCGAACGCCACATAAGAAAATGCTTACGAGTACGTTGTCGCGTCGGAGCATGCGAATAGCACACTCCCTGGTGAAAATTCGGCTGAACAACGACGATTGAACTCCGTGAAAGATCCTTGATTCGTTGGCGGTCTGAAGGATCCAAAATGAGACTTGAATCATCCTTTTCTGGTATTGGAGCGCGATTCAAATTGTGCTGGCCCGGCAACGGAGATGTCCAAACTTGAGGAATCGTTGTTCTTTCCGAACCAATCCGTATTTTATCCACGCACTACAGTGAAAACCTGGAACAGGATTTACGAAAAAATAATCAAGGAAAAAAATCTGAAAACTCACAAATATCCAGTTTATATGATTGAAAATAGAGTAAGAAGTGTCCGAACTTTCTTTTTAGGAATGTTTATTCGAACCGTTCTAAGGATTGTCCCGTTACCGGCTCGAATAAAAAAAGGACAACAATCAGGGATTTCAGTCCCGTCGAATGTTCACACCATCTGATCTTTGTTTTCACTCCGCGAGCTGGGCAGTTCTCCTCTTCTCATGTTCATGGCAGGTCAGCGGCTTTGTAGAAATCAGTTTGTTCCTTGAGGATGAATAACGTTCACTCAACGAGGTATGTATTCTGTGTTTTACGTCAAAGGATGATGTGAGCAATGAGACCTCCTTAGTTTCGTCTTCCCTTCTCCGCTCGTTTTTCAAGAGTGCCATATCCTTCCTTAGAATCTGAAGAAGACACCTGATTTCACTGAAAAGCGAATCGAAAAACTCACCCACAGTGAAAGACTCTCGCATCTGGATGTGGAGTCAAAACATGATCCGGTGCCCGTTGCTCTACGCTTTCCCAACTCCGAGCGTTCTCAACAGTCAAATATTTGCAGTTCAGTTGAATAGAAATCTCTTATACGCCGAGACGTCCGACGAAGTTGTGTTTCGACGTTTTTTTGAGTCGCCGTTTCTTCTCCAAACGTTCTCATTGATTTAGACAGCTCAGCGTGGTATCTGGAGAACGTGATTATCTCATTACAGAGCAATTATTTCAAATAACTTACCTCACACAGTGAACGTCTCAACTCGAGACGCCTTCGTGCGGTGTGTTGCTAGAACATCAAACAAAATCTTCACTATTTCGTTTCCAAAAGAACCTATGGGAGTTCCCAGACGTTTCTCTGATTGGGTTGAACCTTAGTGAGCATTCTCTCTGTGGACATTTTCCATAGAGGTTTGATATTCTCGTCTGGTGCCTCGAGTTCTTCTACTTCCGCATCTTGTCACTTTTCTCGACTTTGCCAGCTTTTCAGAATTCGGATTGTAGCTACCTCTGAGATTATCTGTAAAAACTTTATATCGGTTTGAACGAGTAGAAACGGTGTTCACCTCCGTGTTTCAGGCTCAAGATGCACTTCCCAAACTTGAATCTCGTCAGACGAAGCATTGATTTCAACGAGAAGAGTACTGTTTTTGCCGGATTGGTCGGAAAATCGAGTTCTCATGTAATTCAACACGCCGATACTCCTTCGAGTTCCGTTGGTGTCTCTCAATATGTGTTTGGAATCCTGAAACATCTAATGTTGACATTAGATATCAAAATTTTCAGAAATGTAGGAAAACTCACGATTTCAAAATTCCAAGTGGACTGAACATGATAACCACGAGCCAGAACCATGCGGAAATATCAGAACTCTAAACGACGTCTCGTAAATTGACAATGGAAGAGGAGAGTGTCTTTTCTAGGCCACCAAACTCTTCCTGTGATCGGCAAAGAAAGGCAGAAGAACAAGGGACGGAGGGACGAAGGCTACGTGGAATCCACCAGAGCCGCGATCGACATGTTCAATAGTGAACCAAAGGGACCAGGCAAAGACGACAGTGTTCGTTGTTCTACGGGAGGATCAAAGATGATGGTTGCGTACTCCTTTGATATACTGGTACCATCCGTAGGATCCTGGAAAACACGATTTGTTATTTTTGAGATTTATTGTCGATTTTTACCAATAAGTACGTTCCTCTAAGCAATTCAGGTCAGTAGAACGTTCACATCGTCTGATCTCTGCTTGCACTCCGAGACCTGGTGCAGTTCTCCTCCTCTCCCGTTAATAACAGATCTGCCGTCGAGAAACATTCTTCCCAATGTCGAAAATCCTTTTGATGTACACAGACTGTGAGAATCGTAGACGTTGATTTGCTCCTTGAGGCAGGAGGAGTTCCACGCAATGATGTCTGTCTTCTCTGCTCCACGGGAAGTTCAAGGATGATGTGACCAATGAGACCTCCTCAGGTTTGTCTCCCTTTCTTTCTTGGTATCTGGAAAACGTGATCATTATTGCAGCGCAATCCTTTCGAAACAACTTACCACGCAGCAAACGTCTCAACTTGAGATGATTTGGTAGGAGAATTCGAAAAAAATCTACTCCATTTCGTGTCCAAAATCGCCAATGGTAGTTCCTAGACTTTCCTATCTTTTACATTCCGCTTCCAAAGAAACCTACAATCGGTTCCTAGACGTTCCTCTGATTGCGTCGGACCTTGGCGAGCATGTTCCCCGTGGAGATTTTTCATGGAGGTTTTATCTTCTCGTCTGGGGATTCGAGTTCTTCTACTTCCAAATCTCTGATTCGAAAGGAAGTGAAGGTTTCATAAAACTCAACACATCGATACTCCTTTGAATTCCATTGGCGTACCTCAGTTTGTGTATGGAATCCTGAAGGTTGCTCGTAGAAATCGAAATGTTCGAGAATATAGGAAAACTCACTATTTTAAACATCCAAGAGAACTGAACCTGATGACCACAAGCCAGAAACATGCTGAAATATCAGAAGGTTCTGAGCGACGTCTCATAAATCGACGATGAAAGAGGAGAGCGCCTCTTTTAGGCCACCAAACTTTTCCAGTGTTCGGAAATGAAGAGCAATGCATGACAGAAGAGCGGGGAGGGAGGGTGAATGCGACGTGGAATCTTCCGAGGCCGCGATCAACATGTTTGAAAGCGGACCAAAGGGACCATGCAATGATAACGGTGCTCGTTGTTCTACGGGAGGACAAGAATGATAGTTGCGTACTCCCTTGACATATTGGTACCGTCGGTAGAATCCTGAAACACAATGTTCGTTATTCCTGAAGCAAGATGGTTTGTCTCACTTACATAGGTTCTCCCTGAGATTTCAGTCTGCGCAAGCATTCACATCTCCGTCTTCAATCCGCGAGCTGGAGCACTATTCCATTTCTCTCGTTATCGGCAGATTGCCTTATTTCACAGAAAATCGAACCAGGAAACTCACCCACGATGATGGACTCTTGCATCTGGATGTTGAGTCGAGACAAGTTCCAACTGTAGCCAACAAGATAGTAGATGAGATAGGTCTTGTGGATTGTCCTTTGAGGCAAATAAAGATGGACCACATTGTCCTTTTTTTCACACCTTCTAATTGGAGAATCGGTGCTCCCAACTCCGAGCGTTCTCAACAGTGAACCATTTGCAGTTCAGATGAATAGAATTCTCTTACACGCCGAGACGTCCAATGAAGTTGTGTTTCGACTTTTCTTTGAGACGCCTTTTCTTCTCCGAACGTTCTCATTGATTTTGATAGGTCAGCTTGGTATCTGGAAAACCTGATTATGTCATCGCAGGGCAATCATTTCAAATAACACACCAAGCGCATGAACCTCGCAACTTGAGACGACTTCTTGAGGTGTAAAGCTAGAAACATTCGACAAAATCTTTTCCATTTCGTGTCAGAAAGAACCTATGACAGTTCCTAGACGATCCTCTGATTGCTTCGAACCGTAGCGAGCATTGTCTCTGTGAAACGTTTCCATGGAGGTTTGATATTCTCGTCTGGTGATTCGAGTTTTTCTATTTCCATATCTTGTCACTTTTTCTCGATCTTGTCAGCTTTTCAGAATTCGCATTGTAGCCATCACAGGCATTATCTGTAAAAACGTTATATCGGTTATAACCAATAGAAATGAAGCTCACCTTCGTGCTTAAGGCTCAAGCAGCGCCTTAAAAACTTGATCTTCGTCAGATGAAGCTTTGATTCCGACGAAAAGAGTACTGGTTCGACAAATGGGAAAGAAACGCGCGACGATGCTCCTTCTAATTCCATTGCTGCCTCTCAATTTGGGTATGGAATTCTGGAACATGTCAGATTGGCTGTCGAAATAAAAATGTTTAAGAATCAAGGAAAACTCACTATTTTAAAAATCCGAATAAACTGAACATGATGACCATTCGAACGTTTAGGGTTTCCATGTGTTGATTGTCCAAGAATTTCTACGATTTGAGCCAGAAGCACGCTGAAATATCAGAAAACTCTGAACGACGTCTCGTAAATCGACAATGGAAGAGGAGAATGCGTTTTCTAGGCCACCAAACTCTTCCACCGATCGGCAGAGAAAGGCAACGCGTGACAGAAAAGCGGGGAGGGAAGAAGGGAAGCAACGTGGAACCAACGGGGGCCGCGTTCGATATGAGATATAATGTGCTGACCTCGGAGAACGCAGACAGGGAAGAGTAGAGAAAGAGGCCTCTCGAGGCTGGCATTGTGCCAAGTCCCGCATGATTGGTGTTCTTTTCCTGGCATCGTGCCAAGGCCCGCATTTTTTGAATTCCCGTTTCTGGCACCGTGCCAAGTCCCGCATTTTTTGAATTTCCGTTTCTGGCAGAGTGCCAAGAAATTCCTTATTTGAATTATTTTTTGGCAATGTGCCAAGTTCGTAAAACACGTTTTCAAAATTCGGCTTCTCGCTCGACTTTCAAGATGACTTCAGTTTTTTTAGCCAACAAGATCAAAGCAACCCCGATTGTTCGATCCAGATCAGTTGAAGCTGATTGCTATAAAAAATGAGTGAGTTCTTCTAAAACTTTTCGATTTCAGGATTTCGAGACTCAGTTGAAGATGTTTCAGGTCTCTGTATAACGATGGGATTCTATGAAAAGCAGACGTCTACAGAACCATGAGGAAGGAAGTCCTTTTTTTNGAGGTCGAGGCGGTGGATGGCGTGCGGCAGAGCGTATCCCTCGTAGATCGGGACGGTGTGGGAGACTCCATCTCCTGTGTCCAACACCATTCCAGTAGTCCGTCCGCTACCGTACAGCGAGAGGACCGCTTGGATGGCGACGTACATGGCGGGGGCACCGAAGGTCTCGAACATGATCTGGGTCATCTTTTCGCGGTTAGCCTTTGGGTTGAGTGGCGCTTCGGTGAGCAAGATCGGGTGTTCCTCGGGGGCAATGCGGAGCTCGTTGTAGAACGTGTGATGCCAGATGCGCTCCATGTCGTCCCAGTTGGTCACGATGCCATGCTCGATCGGGTACTTCAGAGTGAGCACTCCTGCAAAAACTCATTCTCATTCGAAAATTTCCCTGAACTTCGAACTTACCTCTCTTGGCCTGAGCTTCGTCGCCGATGAAGGCATCCTTCTGTCCCATTCCGACCATGACACCCATGAAGCGAGGTCTTCCGACGACGGACGAGAAGACGGCGCGTGGAGCATTCTCTCCTCCGAACCCGGCCTTCACCATTCCACTGCCGTTGTCCACCACCAACGAAGCAATTTCCGACATCGTTGAGACGAGATTTCCTGAAACTTAGAAAGGAGACAGATATTCAGAAACAAAAAGAGGAGATTGATATTTTCAGCAGCGCATGCTGCCCCTTTTATATTCGTGCTCTGGGGGCGTGGCCAACGATTCCTCGTATAAAAACAGTCTCAGTCACTGTATGCAGAGTCATGAAATTCGTAAAAAATACGAGAGACAAGGGGAAGGGCAGAGAGTGAGAGACGCGGTGCATGAATCACTCATCCCATCATGAGGTTTCGAGAATATTCGGAGACATGAGCAAGAATATAGAAAAGAAAGGGATCGAAAGTCTGTCATGGTTCCGGGATCCCTAGGAAACTTTCGAAAATCTGAAATCTTGAAGATCTGGATTACGATTCAGAAACTATAAAATATTGTTTTCGTGGTTCCAAAATTTTGAAAAGTTGAAATGTCGAAATTTTGAAATTTTGAGGATTAGAAAATTTGATGATGACACCTGTATAATGTTCACTTGTAGCCAGCACTGAAAGAATGGAGTAAAAAAAAACATTACATCCAGTAAAACGAGCAGCTCAGGGGAATGTTAGTGGAGAGTTTCCATGGCGTACTCGCCGAAAGCGTTCTCGATGAGCGAGGACGCCGGGTGGTCCTGGTGTCCGTAGACAACGAAGACATCGAGCTCCCATCCGACGATGCACTCGCAAAGCAAGTGGTAGATAGTGCAAAGGTTGTTTACCCCTTCGTAGTTGAGACCTGACGCCTTGATCTTGCGGCGACGCTTGATCATGGACTTGATGAGCTCGCGGTCCGGGACTGTAAAAGGTTCAACTGGAGGAGTAAGATAATTGGAAGTGTGAATATTCAGAATCTCAGAATCTCAGGATTCACAAATTCCAGAATCTCAAATCTCGCATTTCAGCATCTCGAATCTCAAATTCTCGAATATCAAAATCTCAGAATCTCCAATCTCAGAATCTCCAATCTCAGAATCGCAAATCTCAGAATCTCGATTCTCAGAATCCCGAAATTCAGAATTTCCAATCTCATAGTCTCGATTCTCAGAATCACGAATCTCAGAGTCTGAGATTCGAGACTATGATTTTCGTTACAGTTGCTCCTTTTTCCCAACTCATCTCACTCATCTTCAATCTTGTTTTTGTAACGTCCCCCACCAACCGAAATATCCTGGATAACTACACCTCATTTCACTTACCTTCAGCAAGGAGCGGATGTTCGAAGGCCTCTCTGCGAAGCTGCTGGTAGAATCCCTTCTTGTCGTGAATGATGGCCAGCTGGACACTCTCAAAGTAAATGTCGTTCAGCTCTCTCTCGGTTGGCTCTCGGATCTCGATTGGTGGCTTTCTGGCGATCGTATTCGGATCCTTGACGTACATCTTGCGAACTTCGGGAAGAACATTCCAGAAATAAACGTCATCCTATAAAGATTCGAGACTAAAATTTAAACTTTTCGGCAACAGAACAAAGTGATACTGTTTGAAAGATACCTGAAATCTGCTCATGCTTCGATAGGCTCCGCTTCCTTCGCATTTTCGTATACTAGGATGTGTCACTCTGTCAGGATGACTGTACATGCTAATGGAGAGAAGGGGGAGCATCGTTGTCAATCAAAGGGTTTCTCATCGGTGGGGAGTACATTGCAGAATGACACCAGGAATCTACAGTATGCCTTGAAAGTAGTGAGAGCGAGCGAAAGAGTGTAAGAAAAAACTATTTCCGAATTTCAGACCCTCAAAACAGTTTTGGTTTCCAAAACTTCAGAATCAGGTTCTGAGTTCCGTTAGACTCCGATGATTTCAATTTGAATCCAAGAACCAAGGCACAGGTGTGATTCTCAAACTGTTTTTTCGAAGCTTCAAATTCAATACAAATTTGTCAAATAATACATTGGGAAAGAAGTCTCAACCTTTAAATGGGTGAAGGGAGTATCGAACAACAGGTGAGAAATGGATGCACTGAGAGAGGACAGCACGGATCCTCCCATCCAGACAGAGTACTTCCGCTCCTCAGGAACCGACACCTTGATCTTCATGGTGCTGAAAATGGAGGGCTTAAAAGAGATACATTCTGAATCAGAACTCACGAGGGGGCGAGATCCACGATCTCGGACTGGAGGCGATCCGCGATTCCCTCGTACATGCTGCTACCTCCAGAGAGCACGATGTTGGCGTACAGATCTTTCCTAATATCAATATCGCACTTCATGATGGATTTGAACGCCGTCTGGTGTATTCCAACTGCCTCCATTCCGAGGAACGCCGGCTGAAAATCAAACGTTATACCCTGTTTTTAGGAAACGAAGCTTACCTGGAAGAGAGCCTCTGGGCAGCGGAACCGCTCATTTCCGATGTAGATGGTCTGTCCGTCCGGGAGCTCATAGGACTTCTCGACGCTGGACGACGAGGCGGCAGTAGCCATCTCTTGTTCGAAATCCTGGGCGACGTAGCAGAGGCGTTCCTTCATGTCTCGGACGATTTCGCGTTCAGCCGTGGTCGTGAATGAGTATCCACGCTCAGTGAGCAGCTTGGCCATGTAGTCGGTGAGATCACGTCCTGCGAGGTCGAGGCGGTGGATGGCGTGCGGCAGAGCGTATCCCTCGTAGATCNGATCGTAGGACTTCTCGACGGTGGACGACGTGGCGGCAGTAGCCATCTCTTGTTCGAAGTCCTGGGCGACGTAGCAGAGGCGTTCCTTCATGTCGCGGACGATTTCGCGTTCAGCCGTAGTCGTGAATGAGTATCCACGCTCAGTGAGCAGCTTGGCCATGTAGTCGGTGAGATCACGTCCTGCGAGGTCGAGGCGGTGGATGGCGTGCGGCAGAGCGTATCCCTCGTAGATCGGGACGGTGTGAGAGACTCCATCTCCTGTGTCCAACACCATTCCAGTAGTCCGTCCGCTACCGTACAGCGAGAGGACCGCTTGGATGGCGACGTACATGGCGGGGGCACCGAAGGTCTCGAACATGATCTGGGTCATCTTTTCGCGGTTAGCCTTCGGGTTGAGTGGCGCTTCGGTGAGCAAGATTGGGTGTTCCTCGGGGGCAATGCGAAGCTCGTTGTAGAACGTGTGATGCCAGATGCGCTCCATGTCGTCCCAGTTGGTCACGATGCCATGCTCGATCGGGTACTTCAGAGTGAGCACTCCTGCAAAAACTCATTCTCATTCGAAAATTTCCCTGAACTTCGAACTTACCTCTCTTGGCCTGAGCTTCGTCGCCGATGAAGGCATCCTTCTGTCCCATTCCGACCATGACACCCATGAAGCGAGGTCTTCCGACGACGGACGAGAAGACGGCGCGTGGAGCATTCTCTCCTCCGAACCCGGCCTTCACCATNGTCCATGACACCCATGAAGCGAGGTCTTCCGACGACGGACGAGAAGACGGCGCGTGGAGCATTCTCTCCTCCGAACCCGGCCTTCACCATGCCGCTGCCGTTGTCCACCACCAACGAACGAGTATGTTGTCGCATCGGACCATGTTAATAGCACACTCCAAGGTGAAGTTTTGGCAAAACAACTACGATTGCTGTCCGTGAAACATCCTTTTTGATTTATTGGCGGTTTCACGGATCCAAAATGAGACTTGAATCTATCTCTTCTGGTATTGGAGGGCGTTTCACATCGTGCTGGCGACGAAGATTTCCAAGCTTATGGGCGGAATTTCAGCTTCTGGCTCGTTCAGGAATCGTTGTTCGTGCCGGACCAGTACAGTGAACGCCTGAAACAGAATTTTTGAAAACTCAACATTTGAAAAAAGTCTGAAAAACAAATATCCAGTGTATATGATTGAAAACAGAGTAAGAAATGTCCGAACTTTCTTTTTAGGAATGTTTATTTGAAACGTTCTTCTGTTAACAGCTTAAAATCTGGAAAATGGACGAAAGTCAGTGATTTCAGTCCCGTCGAATGTTCACACCATCTGATCTTTGTTTTCACTCCGCGAGCTAGTGCAGTTCTCCTTTTCTCCCGTTCATAGCTGATTAGCGGCCGAGGAGCATTCTTCCACATTTCGAAAATCCTTTTAACAGTTTACACAGACTGTGAGCTTTGTAGAGGTCAGTTCGTTCTTGAGGATGAAGAACATCCACTCAATAATGTATGTCTTCTGTGTTTTACGTCCAATGATGATGTGAACAATGAGACCTCTTGAGTTTCGTCTTCCCTTCTCCGCTCGTTTTTCAAGAGTGCCATATCCTTCCTTAGAATCTGAAGAAGACACCTGATTTCACTGAAAAGCGAATCGAAAAACTCACCCACGGGGAAAGTCTTTTGCATCTGGACTTTGAGTCAAAACATGATCCAACTTTAGCCAACAAGGTAGTAGTTGAGGTACATCCTGTAGCTTGCTCTTTGAGAAAAGTGCAAATCAACCACATTGCACTTTCCTTCTCACTTTTTGATTGGGGAACCGCTGCCCGTTGCTCTACGCTTTCCCAACTCCGAGCGTTCTCAACAGTCAAATATTTGCAGTTCAGTTGAATAGAATTCCCTTATACACCAGGATTTCCCATAAAGTTGTGCTTCGACTTTTCTTCAAAGCGTCGTCTCTTCTCCAAACGTTTTTGTTGATATTGACAGTTCTACTTCGTACCTGGAAAACGTGATCATCTCATCGCAGGGCAATCATTTCGAAACAACTTACCACGCAGTGAACGTCTCAACTAGAGCCGACTTCTTGCAGTGAGTTGCTAGAGACATTCAAAAAAATCTTCACTATTTCGCTTCCAAAAGAACCTATGGCAGTTCCTAGACGTTCCTCTGATTGCGTTGAACCTTAGCGAGCATTCTCTCTGTGGAGATTTTCCATGGAGGTTTGATCTTCTCGTCTGGTGATTCGAGTTCTTCTACTTCCAAATCTTGTCACTTTTCTTGATTTTGCCAGCTTTTCAGAATTTGGACTGTAGCTATCACTGAGATAATCTGTAAAAACGTTTTATCGGTTTGAACGGATAGAAACGGTGTTCACCTCCGTTCTTCAAGCTCAAGCGGCACTTCCCAAACTTGATTTTCGACAGATGAAGCATTGATTCCGACAAGAAAAGTACTGATTTTTGGTCGGAAAATCGAGTTTTCATGTAATTCAACACGCCGATACTCCTTCGAGTTCCATTGGTGTCTCTCAATATGTGTTTGGAATCCTGAAACATCTCATTTTATTTTAGATATCAAAATTTTCAGAAATGTAGGAAACTCACGATTTCAAACATCCAAGTAGACTGAACATCATGACCACGAGCCAGAACCATGCGGAAATATCAGTGAACTCTGAACGACGTCTCGTAAATCGACAATGGAAGAGGAGAATGCGTTTTCTAGGCCACCAAACTCTTCCTGTGATCGGCAAAAAAAGGCTGAAGAACAATTGAGGGAGGGAGGAAGGCGACGTGGAATTCACCGGAGCCGCGACCGACATGTTCAATAGTGAACCAAAGGGACCAGGCAACAACGACAGTGTTCGTTGTTCTACGGGAGGATCAAAGATGATGGTTGCGTACTCCCTTGATATACTGGTACCATTTGTAGGATCCTGGAAAACACGATTTGTTGTTTTCGAAATTTCGTTAGGATTTTTACCAATAAATACGTTTTTCTAAGGATTTCAGGTCAGTAAAGCGTTCACACCATCACATTTTTGCTCGCACTCTGAGACCTGGTGCAGCTTTCCTCTTCTCCCGTTAATGGCAGATCAGCCGTCGAGAAACATTCTTCCCAATGTCGAGAATCCTTTTTACGATGTACACAGACTGTGAAAATTGTGAAGGTTGATTTGCTCCTTGAGACACAAGGAGTTCCACGCAATGATGTCTGTCTTCTCTGCTCCACGGGAAGTTCAAGGATGATGTGACCAATGAGACCTCCTCAGTTTTGTCTTCCTTTCTCTCTTGGTATCTGGAAAACGTGATCATCATTGCAGCGCAATCCTTTCGAAACAACTTACCACGCAGCAAACGTCTCAACTTGAGATGATTTGGTAGGAGAATTCGAAAAAAGCTACTCCATTTCGTGTCCAAAATCGCCTATGGTAGTTCCTAGACTTTCCTATCTTCTACATTCCGCTTCCAAAAAAACCTACGATCGGTTCCTAGACGTTCCTCTAATTTCGTCGAACCTTAGCGAGCATGTTCACTGTGGAGATTTTTCGTGGAGGATTGATGTTTTCGTCTGGTGATTCGAATTCGTTTCTACTTTCATGTCTTGTCACTTTTTCTCGATTTCACCAGTTTTGCAGAATTTGAAATGTAGCCACCATTGGTATTAACTGTAAACGTTATATTGGTTTGAACGGATAGAAATTATGCTCACAGTTGTGCTTCAGGCTTCCGCAGCACTTTCTAAACTTGATTTTCGGCAGATTAAGCACCGATTCGGACGACAGGAGTACTGATTTTGACGGATTCGAAGGGAAGTGAAGATTTCATAAGACTCAACACATCGATACTCCATTGAATTCCATTGGCGTACTTCAATTTGCGTATGGAACCCTGAAGATTGCTCGTAGAAATTGAAATGTTCAAGAATATAGGAAAACTCACTATTTTAAACATCCAAGAGAACTGAACCTGATGACCACGAGCCAGAAACATGAAATATCAGAAAGTTCTGAGCGATGTCATAAATCGACAATGAAAGAGGAGAGCGCCTCTTTTTGGCCACCAAACTCTTCCAGTGATCGGCAATGAAAAGCAATTCATGACAGAAGAGCGGGGAGGGAGGGTGGAATGCGACGTGGAATCTTCCGAGGCCGCGATTAACATGTTTATGACGATGCTCGTTGTTCTACGGGAGTACAAGAATGATAGTTGCGTACTCTCTTGACATATTGGTACCATCGGTAGAATCCTGAAACACAATGTCCGTTATTCTCGAAGTTAAATGGTTTGTCTTACTCACATAAGTTCTCCCTGAGATTCCAGTCTGCTCAAGCATTCACATCTCCGTCTTTAATCCGCAAGCTGGAGCAAAAACACACCGCATTAAAATACTCTTGCACCAAACGTTCTCATTGATTTTGATAGGTCAGCTTGGTATCTGGAAAACGTGATTGTCTCATCGCAGGGCAATCATTTCAAAACAACTTACCACGCACATGAACCTCGCAACTTGAGACGACTTCCAAATCTCGTGTCCAAAAGAACCAATAACAGTTTCTAGACGTTCCTCTAATTGCGTCCAATCTTAGTGAGAGTTTCTAGACGTTCCTCTAATTGCGTCCAATCTTAGTCTCTTTTAAGATATTCCATGATGACTTGATATTCTCGTCTGGGGATTCGAATTCGTTTCCACTTCCATATCTTGTCACATTTTCTCGATTTTGCCAGTTTTTGAGAATTCGTGTTGTAGGCATCACAGGTATAATCTGTAGCAACTTCATATCGATTTGAATGGATAAAATGGTGCTTACATCTTGGCTTCTGGTTCAAGCAGCACTCTCAAAACTTCCTTTCAACAGATCGAACATCGATTCCGACGACGGGAGCGTTGATTTTGATGAATTGGAAGAAAAGACGAGCTTTCATGAGATTCAATACGCCGATATTCCTTCGAATTCCATTGGCGTACTTCAATTTGTGTATGACATCCTAAAACATGTCAGATTGGCTGTAGAAGTTAAAGTGTTAAAGAATCAAGGAAAACTCACTGTTTTCAACATCCAAATGAACTGAACATGATGAGCGGTTGAATATTTAAAGTTTCCGTGTGTCGATTATCCGAGATTTCCTCCGATATAAGCCAGAAACATGCGGAAATATCAGAAAACTCTAAACGATGTCTCGTAAATCGACAATGGAAGAGGAGAGTGACTTTTCTAGGCCACCAAACTCTTCCACCGAGCGGCAGAGGAAGGTAACGCATGGTAGAAGAGCGGGGAGGGAGTGAGGAAGGCAACGTGGAACCAACCGGGGCCGCGATCAACATGAGAAATAGTGTGCTGACCTCGGAGAACGCAGACAGGGAAGAGTAGCGAAAGAGTCCTCTCGAAACTGGCATTGTGCCAAGTGCCGCATGATTGGTGTTCTTTTCCTGGCACCGTGCCAAGGCCCGCATTTTTTGAATTCCCGTTTCTGGCAGCGTGCCAAGGCCCGCATTTTTTGAATTCCCGTTTCTGGCAGCGTGCCAAGTCCCGCATTTTTTGAATTCCCGTTTCTGGCAGCGTGCCCCTCTCGCCTTATTCGTGAAAATTCGTTTTATAGCTCGACTTTCAAAATGGATTCAGTTTTTTCAGTGAACAAGAACGACCCGAATGTCCGATCTAGATCAATTGAAGCTGATTGCTATAAAAATGAGTGAGTTTTTCTGAAAATTTTCGATATTCAGGTTCTCAAGATACATTTTCAATCGGAGATGTTTCAGGGTTCCGTATAACATTAGGATTCGATAAAGAACAGACGTCTACAAGACTATGAGGAAGGAAGTGCCTTCTTTTGTTCAACTGAACCCTCATCGTCTACAATTTATCGACGGTCCCTTTTGGAAAATATCGTTCAAATCGAAAACGCGCACTGGTGAGCATAATTTTTCCGCCTGAAAGCAATATTATGACTTTACAGAATCTACCAATGGCGACTCAGAGTACAAACTAAAATTGTTTGCCTGCGTTCAACAAATGGCCGTTGAACTCGCAAAATCGAAAGCTAGTAGGAGGATGTGAAGGGCATTATCACTAGCAAAGTGATCCTTTCTTCTAAATCTTTGGTTAAAGAGAGCTTGTCAAGATAGGATAATGTATGCAGAATGTTACAAGATCTGTCATTGAGTTTTTTTTGGAA
Source organism: Caenorhabditis sp. 40 LS-2015 (assembly GCA_900536305.3). Taxonomy (NCBI): domain Eukaryota; kingdom Metazoa; phylum Nematoda; class Chromadorea; order Rhabditida; family Rhabditidae; genus Caenorhabditis; species Caenorhabditis tribulationis. The sequence goes on along the minus strand of LR543223.1, from coordinate 7,039 downwards.
AAATCTAGCGGATCTTCGGATCATTCCTTTGCCCTTCCACTTATTACGTACGAGAGTAAGGTCGGTTGCTCTAGCTCGTTCTTCGAACAAATATTCCTGTCCTTTTCAGATACCGAGAATGTCTTCCGCAGTCGAGGAAATCGTTCGGAGGAAGAAAGACGTCTTGAAGACGGTGTCGTTCTGAGAGTTCATCAATCGAAGCCTCGCGAAACAACAAGGATTGTTTCCACGAACCAAACTACAGATGAACTAAATTGGAAAACAACGGGAGACCGCGGGGCAAGATAAACCAGTGGAGTCGACGCCTTTGCCAGGAGATGTCATCGTATAAACCCTACCTTTTCCGTCTCAAAGAACAAATTGGCCGAGTGGTTTCTCTTCGAGAAGGAAGACTGACATCGGACCGTGTTATAGAAGAATGAAACGGTTCTCAGGATCATTTCCGCCGCATTTTCACGTCTTGTGCGCGAGAGCATGGTAAGTTGTTGTAGCTCGTTCTTCAATCAATTTTTTCTTTTCTTGAAGGTATCGAGAAAGTCTCTCGCACTCGAGGAAAATGTTTGGATGCGGAACCCCTTGAAAGTTATCACGTTTAGAATTGTCATCATGAGTCACGGAGATCTTCGACGATACTCGGAGTGAACTCTCCCTTATTTATCTCAAAGGACACAAACCTCGACGAGTCTCATGGTGGATAATTGCTGCGTGCGACAAATGCGATGCCGCCGAATGTTTGCTTGTGAAACGTTCAGACTTGGTGGTAAGCGATTCGGATTGATTTCCTAAATGATTGTGATGTTTTTCAGATGAGCAAAGATTTCGCAAAGGCTTGGAAGCACTCATCGGTTTACGCTTGCCCGACTGAGAGAATAATCGTGTCGCTTTTGCGAACAAAAAATGGATCTTTCCTGGAATTCGTTGACAATCGTTGCCGTAGTTCCAGCTATTGTGTGTGATGAAGAAGTTTGCCTCATGTCGATGAAGAATAGGTAAGGTTTCACTTTGCATTTCTAGATAATCGAAACAATCTTGCAGTGGAGAACGTTGCATACTCGACGTCGATGAATGGAGTGAGAGGATATCCGCACAGTGCAGTTGTTTTTGTGATTGGCCGAGTGAATGTTCGCCTGGATTTTCCGAATGCTTGAGTGAGCCGTTTCAGATTGGTTTCAAACTTTCAAACTTTTTTCAGATGTGGAAAGAAGACTTGTAAATGCGTGGAATTTTCCTACCGTAACGATTGACGGAGTCCGCGCTCGAAATGTTTTAGCATTGCTCGGGTCAAAAGAACATGTCCAAAATCTTATGACCTAACAAAGTCGAAAGAGGATCATCTGAGAGCAAGGAGCTTGAATCTTTTTTCTTTTAGAAGATACTGTTTCTCATGTGATAGAGATTTGTTTCCGTCAAAAATATAGTGTCGAGGAAAATGATTGACTCTTGGCGGAAGCAATCTAGCATTTGTCAACGTTCCTAATTCCTTGCTGGAAGTCCGAATGGATCTAGATGGCAACAGACTGGTAAGCGTTCACTTTGACTCACAAAAAAACGAGAAAACTTTCAGGTCCGAACTACTACTAATCAACCACGTTGGATACATTTTGTCCGATGGAACCAGCGTTAGAAGATTTAAAGAGACTTGTCGCGCCCTGCACTCGGATAGAAATGATTTTCTCTAACTTGTGCGGGCAGAGAGCATCCCAGGAGTAACGAAACCGTTTTCGTCATTGTGCAGGCTGAGTGAATCTCTCCCATTCATAAGAAAGGCAGATGGAGAGGTCGTTCGTGAATGTGTTGCTCATTCATGACGTATCACAATTTATGTCAGTTACTTTCAAATAAATTCCAATTATCATCTTTTTTTTCAGATAGCAAAGGAGGTTCCAAAACCATGAAGAAGATTTTACGACCCGTGATTGGTAACATCGAACGAGAGAACGTTTATGAAAGTGTTCCATTGTCCCACCGACCGGATGGACCTCTACTCTTTCGAGCAGACACCTTGTGAGCGAAGCGAAGAGAGAGCAAGTTTTGAGCTGATTAATTGATTTTTATACAATAAAAGAGTTTTTCAAAGGAATTACTATATTATCTTAAACACAGGAACTTGTTCAAACACAAGTCTCTGTGGTTATTAGCCTTTTTCCGTTTTGCGCTGTTGACAGTGTCACGAGCAGGGCGGAATCAGGGAGGGTCTTTCAGTAGGAAGTTGGCGTGTGGGGACTCATGATGACACCTGTAAAAGCATCACTTGTAGCCAGAACCGAGAAAAAGGAAAGCAAATCATAACTACCGGAGAATGGAGGGGGAAATTGATGGAGAGTGGTGTACTCGCGGAAGACCTTCTGGATAAGCAAAACTTCAGAATCAGGTTGAGTTCCATCAGATTTTGAAGATTTCCATTTGAATCCAAATCCAAAACACAGGTGTGATTCTCAAACTGTTTATTCGAAGCTTCAATCTCAATACAACTGTGTCAAACAATACATTGGGGGAAAAGTCTCAACCTTCAAATGAATGAAGGGAGTATCGAACAACAGGTGAGAAATGGGGGCTTTGGGTATTGTTTAGAAGCACTTGCGATGGACAATGGATGGACCGGCCTCGTCGTATTCCTGTTTGGTGATCCACATCCTCTCGAAAGAGCTGAGAGAAGACAACACGGATCCTCCCATCCAGACAGAGTACTTCCGCTCCTCAGGTGCCAAAATCTTGATCTTCATGGTGCTAAAAATGAAGGGCTTAAAAGTGCGACATTCTGAATCTGAACTCACGAAGGGGCGAGATCCACGATCTCGGACTGGAGGCGATCCGCTATTCCCTGGTACATGCTGGTACCTCCAGAGAGCACGATGTTGGCGTACAGATCTTTCCTAATATCAATATCGCACTTCATGATGGATTTGAACGCCGTCTGGTGGATTCCAGTTGCCTCCATCCCGAGGAACGCCGGCTGAAAATCAAACGTTATACCCTGTTTTTAGGAAACTAAGCTTACCTGGAAGAGAGCCTCTGGGCAGCGGAACCGCTCATTTCCGATGTAGATGGTCTGTCCGTCCGGAAGATCGTAGGACTGCTCGACGGTGGACGACGAGGCGGCAGTAGCCATCTCTTGTTCAAAGTCCTGGGCGACGTAGCAGAGGCGTTCCTTCATGTCCCGGACGATCTCGCGTTCAGCCGTGGTCGTGAATGAGTATCCACGCTCAGTAAGCAGCTTGGCCATGTAGTCGGTGAGATCACGTCCTGCGAGGTCGAGGCGGTGGATGGCGTGCGGCAGAGCGNTCATCTGAACCCTCATCGTCTACTATTCATCGACGGTTCCGTTTGAAAAATATCAATCAAATCGAAAACGCGCACTGGTGAGCATAATTTTTTTTTAAAGTTGGATACAATATTATGACTTTACAGAATCCACCAGGTATAGCCAGTAGCGACTCAAACTACAAACGAAAATGGTTTTCCTGCGTCCAACAAATGAGTGTTAAACTCTCAAAAATGAAAGCTAATGAGAGGACGTGAAGTGCAGAAACACCAGCAAAATTAATCAAATCTTTCTTCTGAATATTTTATTGGATAAAGAGAGTTTGTCGAGATCGGATAATGCTTTCTGGAAGTACAAGATCTCTCATTGGATTTTTCCAGATCTTTGGACCATTCCTTCCGCCTTCCCACGTACGAGAGTAAGGTGAGTTGTTATAGCTCGTGTTTCAATCAAGTGTTCCTTTCTTTCTAGATACCAAGAAAATCTCTCGCAGTGGAAGAAAACGTGCAGAGAAAAGAGGACGTGTTGAAGGCGGTTTCGTTCTGAGAAATTATCATTAGAAGTCTCGCGGAACAACAAGGATTGTTTCCACAGCCAAACTGCAGATGTACTACATTGGAAAACAACATGAGACCGCGGGACAAGATGAACCAATAGAGTGGACGCCTTTGCCAAAGATCTAACAAACTTCGAGAAGTCTTTTGGTGGATACCGCCTGCGAATTGTTCAGGACTGACATCTGATCTTGTTTTAGAAGAATGTAACGAATCTCCGGATCATTTTTGCTGCATTTCCACGCCTTGCATGCGAGATCCTGGTAAGTTGCTTTCCTCGTTCTCGATTCAAATATTCCTTTTTTGAAGGTATCAAGACAGTCTCTTGCAGTCCGGGAGAACGATCGGAAGCGGAACCTCCTGAAAGAAAGACGTCTTGAAGGCTATGCCGTTCTGAGAAATCATCATTGGAGGCCTGCAGAACAAAAAGGGATTGTTTCCACAGCCGAACTGCAAATATGCTACATTGGAAAACAACAGGAGACCGCGGGACAAGATGAACCACTAGAATGCACGAAGTCTTTTGGTAGATACTGCCTGCGAACAACAAATGGATTATTCTTGGATTACGTTGACAATCATGCTCGTACCTCTGACAATTATGTGGGACAAAACAACCTGGCAGTGGAGACATTTGCACACTCAACGTTGATGAATGGAGTGACAGCATATCCGGGCAGTGCAGTCGTCTTTGTGATTAGTCAATTGGACTTCTTTCCGAGAAGGAAGAGTGACATCGAACCTTGTTCTAGACAAATCTAGCGGTTCTCCGGATCATTTCCGCCGCATTTTCAAGCTTTGCGTGCGAGAGTATGGTGAGTTGCTTCAGCTCGTTCTTCAATCAAATATTCCTTTTTTTGAAGGTATCGAGAAAGTCTCTCGCAGTCGAGGGAAGTGTTTGGAGCCGGAACCCCTTGAAAGTTACCTCGTTACGAAAGGTCATCATGAGACACGGACATCTTCAACGATACTGGAAATCTCGTGAACCCTCCTGTGTTCATCTCAAAAGACAAAAACCTCGACTAGTCTCTTGGGGGATAATTGCTGCGTGCGACGAATGCAATGTCGCCAAATGTTTGCTTGTGTAACGTTGCAACTTGGTGGTAAGCGATTCGGACAGATTTCTAAAAATATTTCACTGTTTTTCAGACGAGCAAAGAACTTTCGAAGAAGTGGAAACACTCAGTGGTAGACGATTGCCCGATTGAGAAGTGGATTTCTGTTTCTTTCTCAACCAGCCAACGGGTTGTAAAACCGGCGATTCAGAAGACTGAGCAATATCTTCTAAAATTCCCGTATGCTTGGGTGAGCCGTTTTAGATTGGTTTCAAACTTTCAAACTTTTTTCAAATGTGGAAAGAAGACATGTAGATGCGTGGTAATTTCCTACCGTAACGATTGACGGAGACCGCGCTCGAAATGATTTTGCATTGCACGGGTCAAAAGAACATGTCCAAAACCTTCTGACCTGACAAAGCCGAAGGTGCATCATTTGAGAGCAAGGAGTTTGAATCTTTTTTTCTGAGAAGATACTGTTTCTTATGTGATGGAGATTTGTTTCCGTCAAAAGCATAGTATCGAGGAAAATGATTGACTCTTGGCGGAAGCAATCTAGCATTCGTCAACTTTCCTAATTCCTTGCTGGAAGTCCGAATAGATCTAGATGACAGCAGACTGGTAAGCATTCACTTCGACTCACCAAAGAACGAGAAAACTTTCAGGTCCGAACTACTACTAATCAACCACGTTGGATACATTTTGTCCGATGGAACCAGCGTTAGAAGATTCAGAGAGACATGTCGCGCCCTGCACTCGGATAGAAATGATTTTCTCTAACTTGTGCGGACAGAGAGCACCACAGGAGCAACGAAACCGTCTTCGTCATTGTCGAGGCTGAGTGAATCTCTCCCATTCATAAGAAAGGCAGATGAAGAGGTTGTTCGTGAATGTGTTACACAATCATGACGTCTGACCCTTCAAGTAAGTTACTTTTGAATCAATCTCGATTGTCGTGTTTTTTTTTCAGATAGCGAAGGAGGTTTGAAAACCATGAAGAAGATTCTGCGACAGGTGATTGGTAACATGGGACATCGGACGAAAGAATCTTTATGGAAGTGTTTTGGTGGTCGGCCGACCGGATGGACCTCTACTCTTTCGAGCAGACACCTTGTGAGCGAAGTTTAAGAGAGCATGTTTTAAGCTGATCAATTGATTTTTATACAATAAATGAGTTTTTCGAAAGAATTACTATATATTCTCAAACACAGGAACTTGTTCAAACACAAGTCTCTGTGGTAACCAGTCTTTTCCCGTTTAGCGCTGTTGACAGTGTCACGAGCATGACGGAATCAGGGAGGGTCTTCAGGTAAGAAGTTGGCGTCTGGGGAATAATCTCATGATGACAGCTGTAAAAGCATGACTTCTAGCCAGAACCGAGAAAAAGGGATAAAGCAAGTCATTACTACCCGAAAATGAGCAGTTTGAGGAGAAATTAGTGTAGAGTCTCCATGGCGTACTCGCGGAAGACCTTCTCGATGAGCGAGACCGCCGGGTGGTCCTGATGATTGTAAGACACAAAGAGGGACTGAGAGAGAAAACCATTTCCGAATTTCAGATCTTTCAAACTTTTTCAACTTTCAACTTCAAAATCAGGTCTCTGAGTTCCATCAGATTTTGAAGATTCCAATTTGAACCCAAGAACCAAGGCACAGGTGTGATTCTCAAACTGTTTATTCGAAGCTTCAATCTCAATATAAATTTGACAAACAACACATTGGGAAAAAAGTCTCAACCTTCAAATGAATGAAGAGAGTATCAAACAACAGGTGAGAAATGGGGACTTTGGGTATTATTTAGAAGCACTTGCGATGGACGATGGATGGACCGGCCTCGTCGTACTCCTGCTTGGTGATCCACATCGCCTCGAAAGAGCTGAGAGAGGACAACACGGATCCTCCCATCCAGACAGAGTACTTCCGCTCCTCAGGAGCCGACACCTTGATCTTCATGGTGCTGAAACTGGAGGGCTTAAAAGAGATACATTCTGAATCAGAACTCACGAGGGGGCGAGATCCACGATCTCGGACTGGAGGCGATCCGCGATTCCCTGGTACATGCTGCTACCTCCAGAGAGCACGATGTTGGCGTACAGATCTTTCCTAATATCAATATCGCACTTCATGATGGATTTGAACGCCGTCTGGTGGATTCCAGTTGCCTCCATC
>LR543222.1:126019-225118 GCA_900536305.3 Caenorhabditis sp. 40 LS-2015 | reverse complement strand
ACTGACGGTCTCCAGCCTCTGTTCAAATTAAGTGACAAGCTGGCGAGAATCGATGACAAGTTGAATCCCATTACTTCATCCGAGTTTCACGATTCTCTTCTTGCTTTCGGAAAACTCCAAAAGACTATTGCTAATCTAGCGAGTGACTCTCCTCAGTCTGTTTCGGTCTTCCAAGAATACGAGAAATGTGCAGCTCCACCAAAGCCGGTCCCTGTAACTTATAACACTGTGAAGAAGCTCTTAGACGAAGTAAATGAATACAAAGCATTTCTCATTGACGCAGTTGCTTCATTGAAGAAAGCCAACGCCGATGAGATGAAAACCGCCGTAACATCGTTTTTCAGTAGTCTCAAGTTCAAAAATCTGAGCGACGCGAAACAATCTATCGTCGACGCTCCAGAGGTTTTGACACAACTGAAACAAGGTGATACCTGGAAGAACTTCAAGAAACTTTTCACCGACTCTAAGGCCTTTTTGGGGAAGAAGTCTGGTAAAGACCTGAAGACTTTGGTTTTCGGGTCTATAGCTAAGGGCAAAAATACAATCAATCACTCTTCCTTTGACACTGTCTTCAAAGGTGAACTAGATGTGTTCGCCTGTCTCCAGAAGCTATCCGCCCAGGCCGAGAAGGTTTCCGCCGGAATCCAAGCTGTTCAGAAACTGAGAGTCTTGGACACTCGAGAAATGGAAGAAGTCGAGAGAGCAGTCTCTTCCATCTCGTCTGTGTCGAAAGACCTCGTGGGTGTCAGATCCACTTCTGATTCTTTGAAGAAGGAGGCGAAGCTAGCCACTGAGAAGATCAACGAGTTCCCAGATTCTGAGAAGAACTCGAACGTCATCGGACAGTCTGTGAAAGCTCTTCTTGATGCTCACGCATTGACAGAGATGGAAAGCGATATCGCTCAACTGAAACAATTCCAAGTGAATATCAGCTCTGAGATTCAGAAAATCTCGAACCCTAATGACCGTGACAAAGTTGAAAACCAATGGGGGAAATCTGCCGCTGGAATTGGGAGTTTGGAGAAATCTATTGCTGACGTCAAATCCTTCGACTCGAAACTGGATTTGTCCAAAGCCAAGACGTTGAGTGACTACAGTAGTCCGCTGAAAGGCTTGGCCACCATCTCCGACTCCAATATCAACGCGATCGAAATGTCACAAGCTCTGGAGTTTCTGATTGCTCAGCCCAAACTGGATCCAAATGTGAAACCGGACTTGGTGAGGAGCAAGGAGACACTGGACAAGCTGTCAACTTTGGATCTCGCCTTCTCCAGTCACCAAGCTCAATTCAATAGTGCTCCTGGAGCATTCAAGGCTGTCGAGGACTTCTTGGTCAGTTTCTTGAAGGAGGATTACAGTGTGGTCGTTGAAACTGGAGGGTGAGTTTTTGATCTTAGATTGCTAAAATCGTTTCGTGTTTCAGATCCTCTCTTCTGATCCCGATGGCCGTCGCAATCATTGCCATTTTTCTGCTCGGCGGTGTTGGCGGTGGTTTCTTCTACTACAGGCATCGCTTTTGGAAATTCATCCAGAATAACCGCATGTGGGTCGCCAAAGAAGCACAAAAGAAGTATGAAAAGTTGTTGGAAGTCATGGATGCGTACGTACAGAAGCAGAAAGAAGAGAAGAGGTTACAAGTAGCAAGCGGAGATGTAACTGCGAAACCCCCATTGAACAAGCACCGGTGAGTTTAACCAGGGAATGTTTTAAGTCGTGAAGCTAACCAGTAGTAATGACCTATATAGTTCGAAAGAGGATTGAAAAACCTTTTTTTTTATTTTCTAAAACCTATATTTCTGCGTTCAAAACCTGCTAATAAGAATTCTGAAGACCAGTTATAGGCTCTCAAAGTGCCTAAAATAGGCTTGCAATGCCTATTTTCTGTGGAAATAAAACTTTGTAGAGTTCTACGTGAAATTTCCACTGAAGAATGGTCCCCAGAGTCGTCTTTTAGGCCCTTCANAAATAAAACTTTGTAGAGTTCTACGTGAAATTTCCACTGAAGAATGGTCCCCAGAGTCGTCTTTTAGGCCCTTTGAGAGCCTATAACTGGTCTTCAGAATTCTTATTAGCAGGTTTTGAACGCAGAAATATAGGTTTTAGACAATCCTCTTTCGAACTATATAGGTCATTACTACTGGTTAGCTTCACGACTTAAAACATTCCCTTGTAAGAACTAGATTCAAATTAAAATTCGGAACTTAAGGTACAAAGATATTCCCTGCAATCCGGATACCCAAGTCCAAGTCGCAGAAGTTCCGGATGGTATTCATGCTAATTGGGTGAAGACGAGAAAGGGTAGAGTGTTCATAGCAACTCAGGTATTCTAGTTTATCATGTTGCCATGAAAATTCGAAGGGTTTCGCAGGCGCCCTTGACGCTTAACAAGGAAAAAGGAAAGGTGGACACACAAATCGACTTTTATCACATGGTTTGGGAGTACGCACCTGAGTTCATCGTCTCGTGCTGTCCTGACTCTGAGATAAAAGCGAAAAAATGTTCGCAATACTATCCAAAAGATGCTGGAGAAAACATCGAACTCGGTCCTTACAAAATCACGACGACTTCGATGAAAAAGCTGTTCAATGGTACCGTGGAAATGAGAACGCTGAAAGTTGAGAGGTTGGTCTTGAGATTAATTCTCTTAAAGTACACTGATCTCAACTTCTAGGGACGAAACTTCCGCGACGGTGACTCACTTCATAATCGCCGATTGGCCCGATATGGGAGTTCCTCCTAACCATGAATCAGCTTTCGCTGTGATGAACATGGTCAAGAACAGCAAGGTGGAGATTCGTGTTTCACGTTTACAAATACAGAACTTCTTTCAGAAGCCCATCATTGTGCACTGCTCGGCGGGAGTCGGAAGAACCATATCGTTCATTGGACTTCAGCTGGTCTACGAGGAGGTGATGGCGAATCCGAGTGCATCGGTCATGGAGGTTTTGGTCAAAATGCGTGACGCCCGTTGGTGCGGTATTCAAAAACATTCTCAATTGATGTGGGTCACCTTGGGGATTTGGCTCCGTCTCATTAAGGTGTGTTTTGTTTGTAAAATGACATTTAGGTTTTCAAATTTTCAGAAGTTCAAGTTCAACATGGAACCATACACCACGGACATCAATGTTATGCTCGCGACTGACTTTCATGAACGCTACGAAGATCCTTACAGAGGAGGAAACCCCGAAGACCTCAAAGAAAAAAATAACAAACTGGAACTTCATGAGAAGCTGGTGGGCAATCGAGGAAAGAAGAAGGCGGCACAGGCGAAAAAGAGGGAAACAAAAAAGGAGGCACAGAAGAAGAAGAAGAAGGCGAAGGCTGAGACCACTGGCGACTCTTCGGATGGAACCACTGGACGATCGGAGGGCGGCAGAGATGACGACACTTCTTCTGATTGCTTCGACACGGATGCCGAGGATTCGGGAAACCACGTTGCCATTGACATGGAGTAACTCGTTTGAACTTGTGAATATTGAATATTCAATAAACATATTCAGTAAAATATGTTCCGTTTTTCGTTTCGATAGCATAAACAAGAACAGTTTTGAAACTTCAAACGTACTGCAGAAGGAAGTTAAGGAAGATTTGGGGAGGCTTAGAAGTTTTTGGTGAGGCTTAGGATTTTTGGGGAGGCTTAGGAAACTTTGGGGAGGCTTAGCGAATTTTGGAGAGGCTTAGGAAAGTTTGGGGAGACTTAGGATTTTTGGGGAGGCTTAGGAAACTTTGGGGAGGCTTAGGATATTTTGGGGAGGCTTAGGAAACTGGTAGCTCCGCGACGTTTCGCAACTGACCATTTCGCAACTGCGACAGTTCGCCACACTTTTCAACTGTTGACGAAAGTTTCATCAAGTCGTGAAATGATCAGTTGCCAAACGTAGCGGAGCCAAAATTTTGGAGAGGGTATTTTCAGTACTTACCAAGGTTGATTTTTTGCAGTTTTTGTTGTTCAGTTGTGTTCGAATTTATTTCTCAGATCACCTGATCTCATTTCAGAACATTTAAGAGTCACTCGAATGTCGATTATGATCTACCCTAAAATAGAATCCAGAACAACAGAACAACAAACACATTCAAAATTTACACGGTTCATTAGAAAACTGGAATAGTTGCTCGAGCTCATATGCGGTGTCTCAGCGGCGGTCAGATGTCTTCGGGTGACGTTTGTTGTCGGAGTCCTGGATATCCATTCTTCCAATTTATTCTTCGGCAGTAGTGCATTCCAGAATGCGTAGGCGTTTGGTTGGCGATCCTTAGTGACGCTTCATCTTCGTCGGAGAGTCTTCAGAAGAGAAGGGGGCGGGGCCAAAGCATCCTCCAAGAGATCCGGATGTTGTTGGTGGTCAGGAGGAATCCTTGGGCCCCAGGTGGTACAGAGTGGTGGTGGATAGAAGTGTACGAGGTTGGAAGGAGTACGCTCTCTTCTTATATAGGCAGAGATCCAGGACAGAGATAAGAAGGGTTCAACGAGTACACGGGGGAAAACGGGGGGAGTATTGGAAATTCTCAAATGTTGTTTGAAGGATCCTGCAGAATTCTAAGAGATTTTAGAAGATTCTGAACGCTTTGGAGGAGTTCTGCAGGATGCTGAGGGATTCCAAAACATCCTGAAAGATTTTGAGTAGTTCAAAATTAGACTGAATGATTCTAAGAAATTCTGAAGGGCTCTGAGAGAATCTGAGGAGTTCTAAAAGATTCTGCGGAGTTTGGAAAGATATTGAAGGACTCTGAAAGATTTGGAGAAACTCGGAAGTTTTCTGAGAAATTTTGATGCATTCTGAGGGAAAAAAGTTCTGGAAAATTCGAAAGATTCTGGAGGATTCTGAAGTCCAAAATGTTACAGTGGAAGTCCGAAATTTTAGATTAGAAAAATTTTCAGAAATTCCAACGATTCGAGAATCCAAGACACTGAAAATTCATGTACCCAGAAGATTCATCAATGATTATTTTCTTCTGACTGCTTCAAAATTTTTCTTCCCGCTTTTTTTTCAGTTTTCATTCCTTTCTTTACCACGAAAATCTAGGTCAGTACATGGAAAAAACCAACAAAAAAAAAATTTCCACGTGTCATAAAAATCGGAACAATTTTCGAATATCCACGTGACCTCTGCCCCCTAGAACCTTCTGGAAGGAAATAGCTAGTTGCCACGTGGCACCATGTGGCATCAATCATCCGTCGACGCCTCGGAGCTCTCTACAGTTTTTTGCGTTTTTTCTTCGAAAAACATTCAAAATTCAAACGTTCAACGATTCGAATCACTTCAAGCCGATAATGCTGAAAAAGAAGTCGTCGAGGTCTACAGCCAGTTTTCGGAGACTACTCGTGCTGTTTTTGGTTGGAGTCGGAGTCCATACGACTATTGGTAAGTGGACACTTTTTTGAGCTCCATTTCTTGGAATCTTGTGTTTTTTTTTCAGCCAACCAAGCACCGTCTCCCAATGATGTCTCAAGTATCAAGGATCCTCAAGTTAATCAATTTTCTGGAAAAGGTATTTTTGGAATTTTCTGAATACAAGTTCAAAAACTAAATGAAATTTCAGATCATGGATCTTTGTCTTCAAATCCAAACCGACGGTATCCGAGGCGTTCAGGAATCCGGAGAGTCAAGAGAAGTGGTTAGTTTGGGTACTGAAACGTTTAAGAGATTTAGAATTTTTTGGGGAGGCTTAGGAAATTTTGGGAAGGCTTAGGGATTTTTGGGGAGGCTTAGGATTCTATGGGGAGGCTTAGGAAGTTCTGGGGAGGCTTAGGATTTTTTGGGGAGGCTTAGGAAGTCTTGGGGAGGCTTGGGATTTTTTGGGGAGGCTTAGGTTTTTTTGGGGAGGCTTAAGATAAAAATACCGGAATCCCGAATCCAACGTTCCCCTATTTTTCAGATCTCTCGAACCTGAAATCCCTCCTCGACCGTTCCTCATCGCTGTCCCGAGTCGTCACCGGAATCCATCTCCAAACCGGTCTCCAAAATGGCACCATCAAAATAGACACCGCCATTGGAGAGCTTCTCAACTTTGGATCCCTGACGACGTCAAATGTTGGTGGATTCAAAGGCATCAAAGGATTCAGTGACGGGATTCAGAAGGCGATGGGTGCTCTGAAGACGACAGGACAAGATGACGTGATTCGGAGGTTGGATCAGATGATGGAGGATTCTGAAGGCGTGAAGAAGTTGGATTTGGATGGGAAGGATGCTGATGGATACTTCACGTCGGTGGAGGGATTTCCGACAAACTTCGATGTCGCAGAGTTTCAATCGGTCGCCAATAAGTTCATCAAAATACAACCTCAATTAGATGAATTGAAGAAAATTTCGAATCCGATAGATGCAGCTAAAGCAGATCAAGATTTGGATATTCTTCGGGACCTATGCCGCTTCATTGATGATTGGGATAAACCTAGAATGAACAAGTTCCTGGCCCACATCAAAACCTTCTCATCCCTGGAGACCTTCCCCGACGTCTTCAACTCTTACATTACCCTCTTGGATCTTCTGAATCGTCACGCCAACCTTCCACCCCTCAACCAAGACATCTCCACGAACATGGATCACCTCTCCACCCTCATCTCCACTTCCAAAACGTCGAATCCAGAATTCCAACTCCTCCTCCGACTCATCCGATCCCGTTCGTTTCCCCTGGAATCTGCTCGTGACGTCACTACTGGATTCATCTTCGGAGCAGTGGACCTCCCGAAACTTCTCAAGGATATTCAGGATCCATGGTTCGAGAAGATGATTGGGAATGGAAAAGTGCAACAGATGGTGAATGCGTTGAAGCCGTTGCTATCGATTGAGACGAGATTGTCGGAGATGGATAAGAAGTTTGCGCTGGTGACCAAGGATTCTGGAGAGGCAATGTCGGGGATTCAGATGCTCCAGAAGGAGCTGTTGAAGATGAATATCACGAAGCAGGAAGCTGAAAATATCGTGAAGGTGAGAGAGACCAAAACTTAAGGATTTGAAGAGACCTTCGAAATTTCAAAGTTTTGCTTCCAGAAGATTCTAGAATCCCAAAAGTTTTCTAATGATATTTTGAAATATTGAATCTGAAAATCCCAAATGATTTTTTGATTTCGAATTTTTCAAGCTCATCCATAGAGCCGATACCAATTATCAATTTGAGTATTTGACAGTGTTCGAAAATGTTTGAATATTGAAAATCCAGAAAGTTGAGATCTGGAGTTTCGGAAATCCAAAGGTTCATAGATTCTCAAATTCTGTAGTTCTGAAGATTATTAGAAATCCTAGTCTCTGATTTTCTGAGGTATGGATTTATGATTCGTTCAAATATCGATAAGCTGAGGGTTGAGATAGCCTAGAATAGAGTTCCCAAGTGTTGACTATCAATTCTTGTTTTCCAGGCTCTCCAATCCACCAACCCCACTCCCGATGCCTACAAAACCTATGGCGACATCATCACTTCCATCAAAACCCTATCCACCATGATCTCCTCAGTCAGAAAGTGGGCGGAGCATCTAGTAGGCACCGAATTCACCCAAGCCATCAAGTCATTCAACATCGATCTCAACTTCTCGGATCGATCTGATGCAGCCAAGTCGAAATTGGAAATCAAGAAAGTGATGGAGAATCTGAAGGTCAATAACTCTATCCAGAAGTTCCGAGCGGCTCTGGAGAAGGCTCAGAAGCTTCTAAATGGCTACACTGGAGATGGGATGAGCAATACAGCTGCATCTATCAGCAAGGACACGTTGGCACAGTTCAAGGATCTGCAAGTGGTCAAGGATGAGATGACGTTCCTGCAGAAGCTGAAGGGCCAAAGAGATGGGCTGAAGAAGTTGGTAGATGCCGTCGGATTGGTTCAGAGGATCGTGTCATTGGATTCTCGAGAGCTGACGACGCTGAATTCGATTTCTGGAGCAATTTCTGGAGCATCCAAGGATCTTCAAGCCGGCCAACTTCAGGCGATCGCTGTCAACCTTAAGAAGGAGAAGAATCCAGACTCGGAGGAGCTCCTCAAGATGAGTGGTGTCCAGAAACTATCCAAAGAGGTCGGTGAAGCTGTCCGAGGTCTTCAGAAGATTCTCGACTTCAAGGATTCCGACACGGATTCTGAATTGGAGACGTTGAAGAGGTCAATGCAAGAAGCGTTCGCGAAGCTGGCAGATCCGGAGAAAACGGCCTTGGAGAACAAGTTCGGAAGTCTGGATATGGAGATTGGTTCGGTGAAGGCTTGGATCCAGAATCTCAACGATGTCGACTCCAAGGTTACGGTAGACTCGGCGAGGAACATCACTGGTGTTGGGCAATCGTTCGTGAGTCTTAACAATGTTGGTGACGTGGCAGCTCCTAGAGTCGAAAAGATTGACGTCTTGGATCTCCTGATTCCACTGCTACCAAAGGATGCGTCCCTTCAAGACAAGCTGCGAAAGTCGAGGAGCAATCTTGAATCCATGCACAATGTCGACCTACACTTCTCCAAGTTCCACGGAGCCTTCCAAAGTGCGCCAACTTCATTCAACTCTATGGATCTTCAGTTTGCGAAACTCTTCAAATCAAAGAACCCCAATGGATTGGTTTTGGAGTCTTCCTCTTTCTCGGCGATTCTCTCCGCTAATGAAGAAGATGATACTATCATTCTTGGGCTCAGTCTGACTTGGTGAGTTTTTTATTTCTGAACGATTCGAAAATCTATTATCATTGCTTTCAGGGTTGGCGGAATCGGTTCCTTCATCTTTGTTGTCTTACTTGCAATCATTGCTTTCTTATGCTGCTTTTGTATCTCGAAATGTCCCCTAAGAGTTCATCTGGATGCCAGGAAAGCGCGGAATAAGACGGTGGTGACAATTGAAGGAGGTCACGGCTCCAAAGAAACTGAACCACTGATTTCCAATGGCTCAAAAGCACCCGCTGCTGCTGTAGCTCCTGCCGAGAAACCCGTGAAAAAGGAAGGTGGAGAGCCGAAAAAGGAGGTGAAACCAGCCGAGGTGCCAGGGAAAGGAAAGGAAGACGCTAACAAAGGAAAACCACCATCGCCACCAGCACCAGCACCGCCGGCTCTACCTGACCCGCCGCAACCGATCCCGGCAGCTCCTTCGGATTCAACTCACACAGCCATAGAACCGGAATCCAACGCAGTTCTTCTCGAAAAGGCACCAAGAAAAGTGAGGGATTGGATCAACGGAGGATCGCATGCGAGCAACGACAAGACGATCATGTACCACAAAAACTATATGCTGGCGATTGTCGTGGACACGCATAAAGAAATGAAGTTGAAGGATCAGGAGTCGAGGGCGTGTCTTCCGAAGGAGAAATGGAGGTCAGTTTGATAGGGTTCCATGTATCCGAATTTTCTGAGAGTCTGTGGTCTTATTCAGCAACTCTAGATCTTCATTTTTGTAGTTGACAACTTTTCTGGAAAATTTCTTCTAAGCCAGTTATGTTGCGATAAAGACTGAAATTTGCTCTGAATTGAACCGAATTTTGAAGTCATGGATAACTATTTTGAGAGTGGTTTTTTGGAAAAGTCGTCAACTACAAAAATGAAGAGCTAGAGTTGCTTGATGCACCCACAAAATTTCAGAGGGATCGGTTTGTCGTGAATCACTTTTGGCACTGAAAATCACCAATCTTTTTTCCAGAAGTTTCCCTGTCAACCCTGCCCACATTGTCAAGGACTTGGAGTATGATGGCAAAAAAGTGACGGTTCATGCGAACGAGGTGCCATCGAAATCTGGAAGCATGTATATTGCGACCCAAGCACCAATTGATGCGGAGGAAGCGGCACGCAACAACGACAAAGTCGCCACTGACGAAGACTTTTGGATAATGTGTCTCGTGAAGAAGGCCAAGAACATTGTGATGCTGTGCAACGTCATGGAGCCGGTAATCGAACCAGATATGGATGAAGAGCAGCGAGCGGAGGTTCTTAAGTTACAAAATAAAAAGTGCGGAGTGTACTTCAACGAAAATGTGGGTGGCCACGTAACTTGCGGACGCTTCAAAATCACTACGGAGAGCGAGGATAAGAGCAAATTGAACGGAGAAGTCAACATTCGACGATTGAAAGTTGAGGATACTCAGTGAGTTTTGGTTTCAGGGGGGCTCTAGAGTCTTCTTGACCATTATCTTATCAGAAAGCCTGCCGAGCAGCCATTCTTCATCACACACTACCACATCTTGTACTGGAAAGATGGAAATGTTCCCACCTACTCACCGAAAGTGCTTCTAGAATTGTTGGACATGGTGAAGAGCGAGAAGAAGGAAGAGAAAGAAGTGAGTTTTTCAAGTCGTTCGAGCTGAAGTTGGTCAACTTTGAAAGCTGGAAAAGGGATTCCCCATGGACCCAATTTTTATGAAACTTTTTGGGTGTATTAGGCTAAGCCTCCCCAAAGTTTCCTAAGCCTGCCCAAAAACTTCTAAGCCTCCCCAAGCTTTCCTAAGCCTCCCCAAAATTTTCTAAGCCTCTCCAAAACTTCTAAGCCTTTCCAAACTTTCCTAAGCCTGCCCAAAAACTTCTAAGCCTCCCCAAGCTTTCCTAAGCCTCCCCAAAATTTTCTAAGCCTCCTCCAAAAATTCTAAGCCTTTCCAAATTTTCCTAAGCCTCTCCAAAAACTTCTAAGCCTCCCCAAACTTTCCTAAGCCTCCCCAAAATTTTCTAAGCCTCCCCAAAAACTTCTAAGCCTCCCCAAAAATTGCTAAGCCTCCCCAAAAACTTCTAAGCCTCCCCAAAAACTTCTAAGCCTCCCCAAACTTTCCTAAGCCTCCCCAAACTTTCCTAAGCCTTCCCAAAAATTGCTAAGCCTCCCCGAAAACTTCTAAGCCTCCCCAAAAATTGCTAAGCCTCCCCAGAATCTTCTAAGCCTCCCCAAAAGTTTTTAAGCCTCCCCAAACTTACCTAACCCTTCCCAAACCTTTCTAAGCCTCCCCAAACTTTCCTAAGCCTCCCCAGAATCTTCTAAGCCTCCCCAAAAATTTCTAAGTCTCCTCAAAAACTTTTAAGCCTCCCCAAAAGTTGATAAGCCACCCAAATCACTTCGAAGCCTCTTCGAAATGTTTTTTTTTTCAGGCTCCAACCGTTGTTCACTGCTCCAGTGGAATCGGCAGAACCATGGTAGTCATTGGGCTCGACGTCGTCACAGCAGAGATCTGCGATGAGAGTTCTGGAATCAAGACTGCGCACGAAGCAGTCCTTGATCTACGCTGCCACCGTTGGAGATCAATCCAGGTCGTGCGCCAGGCGATTTATCTCTACATGGGTGTCACTCTGGCTCTCATCAAAAAATACAATTTGGAGCGGGGGATTTTCGATAGACAATGGGCGCCGATTAATGGCTTAACATGGATGAAGCTCGAAGGCAAAGTGCGCGAAGAATTCTTCAAGGGTAACAAACAGGGAAAGCCTGAACATGAAGTATTCGTTAACTGGTGATAAATTGAACTCTTATTTCTGCCGTTTTATTTTTCTTGTCTATCCACTTGTCAATAAATTTATGCTTTTTACTTTTGTTATTTAGGTCATGTGTCATCAAGCATATAAACGCACAACAGCCAAAGAGTGGATAGGGAGAATGGTACTCTCAAGAATTCAAGAATGGGTACCGACATCTGGCTGCCGCCGTGTACAGTACTGGCCAAAAGGAATGCAAACTGGTTGATATTCAGTGCAGAGCGGTTAACCTTGAAGACTTGTAAATCACTTCTAAACTGACCGATTTCTCTGAAAATTTGTGGATGTATCAAGCAACTCTAGATCTTCATTTTTATAGTTAACAACTTTCCTCGAAAATCACAATCAAGTTAGTTACAGTACCGGTCAAAAGGTTGTCCACTTTTGGTTTTTTGTCCATAAATCTGCTTAGAGATTAGTCTAGGAGCTGAAATCACACAGAAACATTTTAATTGTTTCAACACACAAGTCTGCAAACTTTCATGCGAAAATTCCAGAAGAAAAAAATTTTAGGTAAATTTTTCGAATTTCCAAATTTTCGTGATTTTTTGAACTTTTTTTTGACTCGTCTTCAAAAGATAGGGAATGGGCTTTTTTGTTATGTGTGGTATATGGTTGGATAGGAAATGAGTTGAACTTTACAAAAATATAAAAAACTTGTAACTAGTATGTTGGGCATTCGGACCGTGACCGGCCAAATTGCAGGCAACTGACTTCAGGCAGCCAACCTACTTCTATCTCCGTTTTCTGAACTGTTCATCTGATTTTCGTTTCAAAGTGGATCAAAATTCACTTCCAGATGTATTCACAAAAATATATTAAAAACCTGAAGTTTTTAGATAGCTAGAATTCCTGATCGAACTCGATAACCAAAATTTGGAAAATCGGAGTTTCAACATTTTCAAGTTTGGGCTCTCATTACGAAATCGAGGTCGCTGATTTTCATAGTTTTATTATTTGATTCACATCTTGAAATATGCAGTTAAACAGTGTTACATGAATTTCGTTTATCAACAGGTCAACTGCGAATCTGCAATTGGCCAAAGTACAAACAGCATCACAAAATGTACTAGCGAATCAGTGATCGCTTCCCAAAACCTTATATTTGCCTTTCCAAGCCTATTATTTTGTCTAAAATAGTTCTTGATCTC
This sequence comes from Caenorhabditis sp. 40 LS-2015, assembly GCA_900536305.3. Classification (NCBI taxonomy): domain Eukaryota; kingdom Metazoa; phylum Nematoda; class Chromadorea; order Rhabditida; family Rhabditidae; genus Caenorhabditis; species Caenorhabditis tribulationis. The sequence goes on along the minus strand of LR543222.1, from coordinate 212,564 downwards.
ATTAAAAGACAACCAAAACAAGGTTTGGACTTCCCAACAATTATTTCGTTAACTAGGGAGCCTTGCCAACATCTTGCTATACCTGATTTCATGGTGCGCGATATAAATCTGTTCATACAAATTGTCTGGAACTTCACGAATCGGAGTGATCCCATTTTCTGAGAAGCCACGTTATTTTTAGATTAAGAACAGGTAATAAAACTATGAAAATCAGCGACCTCGATTTCGTAATGAGAGCCCAAACTTGAAAATGTTGAAACTCCGATTTTCCAAATTTTGGTTATCGAGTTCGATCAGGAATTCTAGCTATCTAAAAACTTCAGGTTTTTAATATATTTTTGTGAATACATCTGGAAGTGAATTTTGATCCACTTTGAAACGAAAATCAGATGAACAGTTCAGAAAACGGAGATAGAAGTAGGTTGGCTGCCTGAAGTCAGTTGCCTGCACTTTGGCCGGTCACGGTCCGAATGCCCAACATACTAGTTACAAGTTTTTTATATTTTTGTAAAGTTCAACTCATTTCCTATCCAACCATATACCACACATAACAAAAAAGCCCATTCCCTATCTTTTGAAGACGAGTCAAAAAAAAGTTCAAAAAATCACGAAAATTTGGAAATTCGAAAAATTTACCTGAAATTTTTTTTTTCTGGAATTTTTGCATGAAAGTTTGCAGACTTGTGTGTTGCAACAATTAAAATGTTTCTGTGTGATTTCAGCTCCTAGACTAATCTCTAAGCAGATTTATGGACAAAAAACCAAAAGTGGACAACCTTTTGACCGGTACTGTATGTCCCGCATAGTTAGTCACGGGACTTTGAAATTCGGTACATTTCAGTGCAAATTTCGACATTTTTTGGAACTATGATCTTTGCTGCGACATAACTAACTTGATTCTGATTTTCGTAAAAAGTTGTCAACTACAAAAATGAAGATCTAGAGTTGCTTGATACACTCACCAAGTTTTATAAAGATCGAGTGTTTGGAACATACCTTTTCAACTGCTCAATGTTGACCGTTTTTCACTGAAAATCAACAAATTCGCATTCTTTTTGGCCAGTACTGTATATCTCTAATCACGCTTTCTGTTGTCTTGCATATAAGCGTTTTCAAAAATATCCAGTAGAAAACAGAAGGTTTGATTAGTGATCATAAAAAAAACTTTACAGAAAAACATTCATTGAATACAAGGATGCACAAGTTGTTCTATGTCAGTGGCGGTGTCTGAAAAACGTCTCTACGCTTATGAGAAAATCGGTGTTCTCAGAACTCACCAAACTCTCTGTCTCCTTCTTTCCGTTCTCAGGTTCTTTGCAGATCATTCTCGCCTTCTTGATCCATATGAAACAGTCCACGGCGCCAGCAGCAAAACACCCACACGGAGATTACGATGACGTTGAAAATCATGTCCCTGAAAATTGAAGTTACTCGAAATTCGAGAAGTTTTGAGAAACTCTAACCCTATAAGGTACCAATTCGTCGGAGCAACTTTCGTGCGATTAGAATCCGTCGGAGCGTCATTGGTCTTCTTTGAAATCGGAGTTGGGTTTAGAAAAGAGTTTAACGAGGTTTGAAGACCCTCCAACGCAGATTGAGCTTCGGAGAATGATTTTTGGTATTTTGAAAATTGAAGATCCAAAGATTCGAGCTTCCCGACAGCCACTAAGCCTTCCTTCAAAACTGGTGAATTCTTGGCCAACGGAAGCAACGTTTCCAGTGCTGTTCTCTTACTTTTCGCATCGAATCCCACATCTCCAATAGTCTCAAAATTCTTGAAAAGGGCACCGAGTTGAGATGGAGTATTGGCTTTTGACGCATTAAGTTTGGCAACTAACGATTCAATCTTCGTGAGATTATCCTCCAGACCCTTCAAGCTTCCCCACTGAGATGCTACCGAACTTTTCCAGACGGGATCCTTCAAATTGCCGAGTTCAGTCTTTACAACACCATCTGCTAGTTTCAACTTGTCCACAGATTCCTTCTGATCGAGAAAATTTCGGATTCTGTAAACTCCCAAAACAGCTCTCCCAATGGTGTCGAAACTTTTGGAGTAGATCTTATTCAGGGCTGAAGACTGAGGCGAATTCAAATTCCTTATCTCCGTCACGATTGAATTGTTCATTTTCAAGTTTTTCAGGTCTTCTGACACGCTGGATACTGTAGTCAATGTGGTTTCCAAATCAGAGATTATCTTTGGTGTTTTGGAAAACTCTCGGAGCATCCTGATGACACGAATACTCGAAGCGACTTTACCAGAATCCTCTCCCAGATTCACAAGGAATGTCAGCTCACTTTTCACCACCGGTGTATTCTTGAAAGTTTCCAGTGGAGCCTTCGTGATACTTCTAGCAGTTTCGTTGAGCTCTTTGACAAAACCGTCACCCAGTTTCTGATTGATTTCTGAGACCAGTGTAAGCAACTCTTCCCGGGCTTTCCCCTTTTTCAAATTTGCCACAGCCTCCTGTACTTGATTTGACTGGATATTCACAAATTTCACGGTCGACTTGAATTTCTCAATACCATTCTTCAACTCGGAACCAAGGAGAAAGGAGGTCACTTCTGATAGCTCCTTGACTTTGAGTGTCAAATTTTTGGCATTTTGAATCACAGTGTTCACTGGGGAAGTAACACTTGAGGGCACTTGGTCGGTTGCAGACTTATAGGCCGCCAGGACCTTTTGAGAAATCCCTTTGGTTACGGTCACTCCAGACAGCTGTGATTGCATACTTTCGAATCTGGTCACGGACTCGAGAATGGCAGAATCCAGTGTCCCAAGTTTGTCGTTAGTGCCACCTAGCTTATAGGAAATCGCTAGAAGCGGTTTCAGACCTGCATTCAGCATCTCTAGACCCGTGGAACTATTCAAGGACTTTTGAAGATTCGAGTCGAGAACATTAGCCCTCAATCTATCAAATTCCACGTACCCGTCAGCGAATCCTGAAGTGAATCGACGATTCGAGAGATGAGGATTGGTCCGGGAAATGAGCAGATTCTTCAGAAGCTTGATAGCCGGTTTTGAGGGGTTGGAGGTCGCGAGAAGGTCCAGAAGACTATCGATTTCAGTTTGAAGAGGATCAAAGGATACTGTGGATTTGGCACGAGAAGCCATGGATTCGAGCATACTTTCGAAGGGTTTCAGTTTGTCTGATCCAGCATTCAGCGATTCCGAGGTCCTCAGCTTATTGTCCAATGCGTTGATTTGATTCGAAAGAGCTTCAAACTTTTTGAAATTCACTTCCATAAAAGCAAAGTGAGAAGTATCGGCATGCTGTTCCCCTGCGTCGCGTTGTCCAGAAATCTTCCCAATACTCTCCAAATTTACCGACATAGTTTTGAAAATCTTGCTAATGTCCTCCAGAAGTGTGAAATTCAGTTGATTCTGGATATTTCCCACATCCTTGAAGTATTGCTCCATTTCCGGGGTAATATCCAAAGCAGTAGATCCAGAGGAGCTTTTCCGAACCTCTTCGAACTTCAGAACCTTTTCTTCAGCATCCAGGATGGCTTGACTTGACTTGAAGGACACTTGAGTATCTGACAACTTGTTGATGAAGGCGTTCACAGCGTCCGGTTTGAAGGAAACCACTTCACGCACTTTGACGGGTCCAAAGTCGAAAAGCTCTTCAACCGCCTCATTTATAGTAATCAATCCATTTATGAGACCGTATTGGAGAGAGATTCCAGTGGAGATTCTCGCAAAAGGAGCCACTCGGCCGAGGAAGGTTTTGATCTTGTCATCAGCTGAAAATCAAGGGTTAAAACTAGCTGAACCTGGGAAGATAACCCACCACTCCTCTTCACTTTCCCATAGTGCTCCACTTCATTTTTTCCGGCACTGTAGACATCGGATTCTGAAATCGAAACATTGTCTTCTATCCAATTTTCAGTTAAACTCACTTCCTAATACATGTAAGAACCCGGAAACGAATAGTAGAAGGAATTTAAGATTTTTCCACATCCTGAGCAACTTTCAAATTGTAGATCTTTACACTGGATCGATCAATAAATAACGAAAAAAAAAAGATGGAGAATACGGAGTTAACGAGGGCGATCACGTTGAAAGTTCATTTCAATTTTTATTTTCGAGTTTGTTGAAAAAGTCTGAACATTTTCAACGTGGTATCCTCATGAACCACTACCCCATAAACACAAAAACCATATTCCCCCTCCCCCTTCCCCCTGGTCTATCGTTAGTTCAAACTATTGATCGATCCCCTCCAAGCGAATTCAAGCTATCGACTTCGTTAATAGCTTTGAACGCCGTTCGAAATGTTGAAACATCATCAACTCTTTCTACTATTCGTTTTCGGATTCTTGCAAGTATCAGGAAGTGAGTTGAACTGGGAATAGGACAGAAGACAATGTATCGATTTCAGAATCCAATGTCTACATTGCCGGAAAACATGAAGTGGAGCTCTATGGGAGAGTGAGGAGAAGTGGTGGGTTTTTTCCCAGGTTCAGTTCCTCTTTAACCCTGGATTTTCAGCTGATGACAACGTCAAAACTTTCCTCGGTCGAGTGGCTCCTTTTGCGAGAATCTCCACTGGAATCTCTCTCCAATCCGGTCTCATGAATGGATCGATTCCTATAGATGATGTGGTTGGAGAGCTTTTCGACTTTGGACCCGTCAAAGTGTCACAAGTCGTCTCCTTCAAATCTGACGCCGTGAAAGCATTCATCGCCAAGCTGTCCGATGTTCAAGTGTCCTTCAAGTCTAGTCAAGCCATCCTGGATGCTGAAGATAAGGTTCTGAAGTTCGAACAGGTTCGGAAAAGCTCCTCTGGATCTACTGCTTTGGATATTACATCGGACATGGAGCAATACTTCAAAGATGTGGGGAGTATTCAGAATCAACTGAATTTTACACTCCTAGAAGATATCGCCAAGGTTTTCAAAACTATGTCGGAAAAACTGGAGAGTATCGGACAAATTTCTGAACAACGCACCGCAGGGGAACTGATTGGCGATTCTTCTCACTTTGTTATTATGAATGAAAATTTCAAAAAGTTTGAAGATCTTTCGAATCAAATCAACGCATTGGACAATAAGCTGAGGACCTCGGAATCGCTGAATGCTGGATCAGACAAACTGAAACCCTTCGAAAGTATGCTCGAATCCATGGCGTCTCGTGCCAAATCCACAATATCCTTCGATCCTCTTCAAACAGAAATCGATAGTCTTCTGGACCTTCTCTCGACCTCCAATCCGTCAAAACCGGCTATCAATCTTCTAAAGAATCTTCTCATCTCTCGAACGAATCCTCATCTCTCGAATCGTCGATTCACTTCAGGATTCGCTGACGGGTACGTGGAATTTGATAGATTGAGGGCTAATGTTCTTGACTCGAACCTTCAAAAGTCCTTGAATAGTTCATCGGGTCTAGAGAAGTTGAATGCAGGTCTGAAACCGCTTCTAGCGATTTCCTATAAGCTTGGTGGCACTAACGATAAACTGGGGACACTGGATTCTGCCATTCTCGAGTCCGTGACCAGATTTGAAAGTATGCAATCACAGTTGTCTGGAGTGACCGTAACCAAAGGGATTTCTCAAAAAGTCTTGGCGGATTACAAGTCTGCGACCGACCAAGTGCCGTCAAGTGTTACTTCCCCAGTGAACACTGTGATTCAGAATGCCAAAAATTTGACACTCAAAGTCAAGGAGCTATCAGAAGTGACCTCCTATCTTCTTGGTTCCGAGTTGAAGAATGGTATTGAGAAATTCAAGTCGACCGTGAAATTCGTGAATATCCAGTCAAACCAAGTACAGGAAGCCGTGGCGAACCTGAAAAAGGGGAAAGCACGGGAAGAGTTGCTAGCACTGGTTTCAAAAGTCAATCAGAAGTTGAGTGATGGTTTTGTCAAAGAGCTCAACGAGACTGCAAGAAGTATCACGAAGGCTCCACTGGAAACTTTCAAGAATACATCGGTGGTGAAAAGTGAGCTGACCTTCCTCGAGAATCTGGGAGAGGATTCTGGCAAAGTCGCTTCGAGTATTCGTGTCATCAGGATGCTCCGAGAGTTTTCCAAAAATCCAAAGATAGTTTCTGATCTGGAAACCACGTTGGCTACAGTATCCACTGTGTCCGGAGATCTGAAAAACTTGAAACTAATCGTGACGGAGATGAAGAACTTGAATTCAACGGAGTCTTCAGCCCTGAACAAGATCACCTCGCAAAGTTTCGACACCATTGGGAATGCTGTCTTGGGAGTTTACAGAATCCGAGATTTTCTCGATCAGAAGGAATCTGTGGACAAGTTGAAACTAGCAGATGATGCTGTGAAGACTGAGCTCGTCAATTTGAAGGATCCCGCCTTGAAAAGTTCGATCGATTCTCAATGGGGAAGCTTGAAGGGTCTGGAGGATGGTCTCACGAAGATTAAAATCTTGATTGCCAAACTTAATGTATCAAAAGCCAATACTCCATCTCAACTTGGTGCCCTTTTCAAGAGTTTTGAATCTGTTGGAGATGTGGGATTCGATGGGAAAAGTAAGAGAACAGCACTGGAAACGTTGCTTCCGTTGGCCAATAATTCACCAGTTTTGAAGGAAGGCTTAGTGGCTGTTGAGAAGCTCGAATCTTTGGATCTTCACTTCTCAAAGTATCAAAAATCGTTCTCCGGAGCTCAATCTGCGGTGGAGGGTCTTCAAACCTCATTGAACTCTTTTCTGAACCCAATTCCGAATTCGAAGATGGCACTCAACACTGCGACGGATTCTGGTAGCACGGAGGACGCTCCGATAAGTTGGTATTGGTACCTGATAGGGTTAGTGTTTCTTGAAATTTCTAATAACTTCAAATTCTTGCAGGGCCATCGTCATAGTCCTTGTTACCATTTTTTCGACTTGGATTATTTGCTGCTGTTGTTGTAGAAGATGTGCAGTCGGAAAGTTCAAGAAGGAGAAAGGAAGCAAGGATGATGTGGAAAACAATACGGGTGGAAATAAGAATAATAATAATGATAATAACAGTGGCACAAAGAAAATCGAAGATGAGACTCCAACTCCAGACGAGAAGGAGAAACCGGATGAGAAGAAGGCAGAAGTCGAAGTGAAGGAGGAATCCAAATCGAGTTCGGTTCCAGAAGCAGAGAGTAAGGAGACGGAGAAGGCGGAGGATAAGAACGAGAAAGTGAAGGAGGAAGTGAAGGGAAAGGAAAGTGTGAGTTTTGGGGAGGCTTAGCAAATTTTGGAGAGGCTTAGGAAGTTTTTGGGGAGGCTTAGGAAGTTTTGGGGAGGCTTAGGATTCTTTGGGGAGGCTTAGAAAGTTTTGGGGAGGCTTAGGATTCTTTGGGGAGGCTTAGGATTCTTTGGGGAGGCTTAGGATTCTTTGGGGAGGCTTAGAAAGTTTTGGGGAGGCTTAGAAAGTTTTGGGGAGGCTTAGGATTCTTTGGGGAGGCTTAGGAAGTTTTGGGGAGGCTTAGGAAGTTTTGGGGAGGCTTAGGAAGTTTTGGGGAGGCTTAGGATTCTTTGGGGAGGCTTAGAAAGTTTTGGGGAGGCTTAGGAAGTTTTGGGGAGGCGTAGGAAGTTTTTGGGGAGGCTTAGGGAGTTTTTGTACATTGCAAATCAAACATTTCTAAACAGGTCCCCAAGCCAACCGAAAACAAGAAGGGCAAGAATAGCAAAGGCAGCAAGAAGAAAAGCAAGTCCACGAAGAAGACACCAAAGCAAGAGGGGAAGAAGACACCCACTCCCAAGCCGCCGCCCCCAGAAACGATCGATGATGAGATGCCGAGAGAGCTACTGGCAGAGAGAAACATCACAGATGCGGAATGCATCAATGCGGCGAATATTATGAACAATTCTGGACCCGAGCAGTATCAACAAGCGTGTGCAATCCAGGCTCTACACTTTGACAATGCTGTTTCCAGTGGTAACATCAAGTCTTCTGTTGCGTATTTGATCGCGAGAAAGCACAGGTGGGGGTAAAAAAATGGGTTACTATATCATAACATGAATTCTAGAGATCACAATAATGCACCACTCAAAAAGGCAACTGCTGTGAAAGTCCACGGAGTAAATGGCACAACGGATTTGAAGAAGGCGATTCAGGCAACAGAGATGCCTGGAAGAGGGCCGAAGATGACTGTAGTGGCACAGGTGAGATTTCAAAACGAATATTGGTCAAAATTTTCTTTTGAATTTCAGGCGCCACTGAATGCTTCGGAAAGTCACGACGACACCGCAGAAGACTTCCTCTCAATGCTCACTGAACTAGAGTCGGAGAAGATGGTCATGATTATGACGAAAGAGGAATCAAGTGAGTTTTGGGTTCTATAGAAAGTTTTGAAACTTTGTGGGTGTCTTCAGCAACTCTAGATCTTCATTTTTGTAGTCGACAAGTTTTCGGGAAAGTGGCTGTCAAGAAAGTTAGAATGAGTTTAGTGACGCCACCTTTAAACTTTGGATTCTCCGCTTTACCAGAGAACCTGTACCTTTGAGAATTTTTTTTTAATTGGCTTATTTTGTTATTTGAGGAAAATCAGGGCTTTCGAATGAGCTATCTGGCTATTTGCGCAAACTTCTAGAAGTCGAGATACGGGCTTTGAAAGATAAAAGTGTTCATCATTTCTGTGAACGGGAGTTCGCCATCTTTCACAGCCTGTATCTCAGCTTCTAGAAGTTTTCCCAGGTTGCCACATATTGCATTTGAAAGCCCAGATTCTGTTCTACAAATGAGCCAAAGTACCCTAAAACGGGTTCTTTGGTTAGGGCGATCTAGCCTCATGATCACTGAGGACTCTGGTTATCTAGATTTCAATTTCCCCTTTTAGGCCATCCCACTTTCTACAGCTACGTGCCCGAGACGGTTGAAAACCCAATAACCATTGGAGACTACACGATCAAGCTGACTGCAGTCGATCCAGGATTTCAGTTCGAGGGCCAGCCCGAGTTTTCCGATCACGTCACTACGAAAACGCTGGAGATTGAGGATGTGAATGCGTTAGTTTGAGAGCGACGGAAGTCTTTAGCAAATGAATGTTTCAGAAAGACCTCGAAAACTGTGACACTGTACCACATCCACTCTTGGCGAAAAGACTTCACGCCGGATTTCGGTCATGATCTGATTTACAAGTTGTGGGCGGTGCTTAGCGCTGGAACTGAGGTAGGTGGAGTTATCAACATTTTTCAATTTCTGGAATGTGGGAATATGTAGTACAAGTTTTTTTAGCCAAGAATCGTTTGAAAGAACAAACGTCGAGAAAAGAATTCGGCAAGATTTTCATTGATTCTTAACTCGGCTCAAAATGTAGTTGGGAACATGGTTCAACCCTCAAAACGTTTAGAATCTTTCAAGCTTCAAATGCCAAAAAAATGTAGTCGTTGCATTTCAGAAACCCGTCGTCATTCACTCGATGATGGGACAGGACCGCGCGATGGTGTTCGCCGGCATCCATCTGGGCGCCCAGTACGTCGAGGACTCTCCATCGAAACATCGCTTCGCGAACATTTGCGATTGGCTCCGCATGCACCGCCCACGCTCCATCGGATCGGTGTGTCTGGTGTTGTACTTGAAGGCGGGCATCGCGTACAAGCTGTGGATGGATCATAGCGAGAAGGACACGCCGGCGAGGGTCGAGTGCATGAAGAAGTATGGGGACATGATGGGCATCACGCGAAAACTGCTCAGAGAGATTCCGGAAAAAGAGCTGAAACGGAGAATGGACAATCCTGAGCATCAGAGAAAACTTGTGTATGGAAATGGACTATGATTATTAATGGTTTTTGGAATAAATACTTGGTCGCTTTTTTGTTTTGTTTTTTTTCACTTGTCAAAAGAGACATGTTCTTTGACCATTTATATCTTATGAACCGTCTTAGCTATCAAGAAACTTTTGACTACAAAAATGTGCAAAATGTTATGCTGAGCAATTTCGTAGTTGACCACTTTTTTTTAGCTCCGCCCCTTTTTGAGATACAAGTCTGCGGAAAGATCTGCTCCCCCCGTCTCTTGTAGAGCGCTTTTAACTTTGACCGCCTGTATCTCACTCATCATAAGTTTTAGCAAAATATTGTCAACTACAAAAATGTGTGTAATTTTATGCTGAGCAATTCCGAAGTTGACCACTTTTCTCTAGCTCCGCCCCTTTTTGAGATACAAGTTGTTGAAGCTCAGACTCCACCAAAAAAATTCACTTTTCATCACACAAAAAATGTCAATTTTTACTATACAAGAGCGAGAGTGTGATCATGAAGTGGCGACGAGCGTCGTTTGGGCCGTCATGCGAATCCGTTACCAATGTGTTGATGTGTGTGTGAAGAATCTTCTCGATTCTACTCTGGAGCAGCGTCGGGAGCCGGTGGTGGTGCCGTCTCGGTCGCGTCGATGCCCGACTTTGGAACTTCACTCTTCGGCTGAGCGCCCTTCTTGTTCTTCTTTCCGCATTGGAGAAGCACGACTGAAAATGGTTCATTTAGTATGGTCAGTATTTTCTGATTGCGGATGACGGACCTCCTAACCTCTAACCTCTCCAACCTCTCCTCTAACCTCTGATTCTTGATTCACTAACCTCGTGAAGCCCTGGTGAGACCGAGACCTAGGTTCCCAACTAATGGCTTAGTATTCTAGCTGGTGACCTAGGTTTTCAGTTGATGACCGAGGTTAACGACTGTTAGCTAGGACCCCCAGCTGTCAATCTAGATTTCCAACTAGTGACCTAGGTTAACCCCTCTGCCATGGAACCCTGGTGTATCCTATGAGCCCTTCCACCTGAGCCCCTACAACGGAAGACCTAGGTTCCCAACTAATGGCCTAGGATTCTAGCTGGTCGCCTGGGTCTAACCCCATGGAACCTTAACCCCACTAACCCCATGGAGCCCTGGTGAGTCCCTACACCGAAAGACCTAGGTTTACTGCTTATGGCCTAGGTTTGTAATTACTGACCTATTTGATGGCCGAGGTCACCAACTGTTGGGATAGACCCCCAGCTGTCAATCTAGATTTCCAACTGATGACCTAGACTCCCTCCCCCCGGGACCCCTCTAAACTCACAAACACTGGCAGCCATGTAGACAGCGATGGTGAGCATGGTTGATTGACTCGACGTACTCGGAACCGGGATCGATTTCTTTTTCTTTTGGAAGACGATAGGTCTCCGTGCTGCGACCAGGTGGGAATAACTAGACTTCTCGATCGATCGAACTGGTTGGAAAAGGGGCGGAGTCTAGTGAACTAGGGTAAGGGTGAGCACGTGGAAAATGTCTAGACTATCAAACTCTTTATTCATAGATCAAGACCCTCTAGTTCTATAGATCATTTCTTGGACTTGGATTTGGATTTGGTCTTGGACTTGCTGCTCTTCTTCATCGACTTTTTGGTGGTCGTCTTCCCACCACCACCGCCAGTATAACCGCCCTTCTTCTTTCTCATCATGCAGCAAATCACAGAGGTCACGACGACACTGATCAAGATGGCCAGGAAGACGGCGGCACCACCGGCGGCGTAGATGAACCAGGGCTGGAATTTAGGGGGAATTTGAGAGATAGTATAAACGAACATGGCTTCACCTTCCATGTTGTTCAATTTTGGTGTGTTTCCCATAACGCATTAGAATATATCATGATATATTTATTTTCTTGAAGTCGGTATAACGAGACGATCACCCGAAGGCGACCGCTCGCGACCGATGCGAGTGCATAGAAGTGAGGAAAGGGGGTGTTCACCCAGGCGGGTGGCATTCGGGGTAAACAACATATGTCAATAGGGTAATTAATCTTTCTCCGTCGAGAGCGAATAACAATCTAAATAGATGAATATGATAGGCAATCTTATTGTCCTATCACATCCCCTCCTCTTTGGGAAAAGCTGATTCGTCCTCGAATCTATAGAAAACTTTTGGTAATCTACAAAGAAACGATTAGAAACAACTTCCACCAAAAAGAAATGACACAGTGAACTAATAGAAAAAAGCGTAGCGAGTTCCTCCCCTGTTTTCAAAAGCAACTTCGTCCTCGAAGTCTATGGAGAAAAGTGGCTCAGCTTTCCAACATAAAGTTTCAAGTATGAAGAAACAATCGAAATCCTAACATTCAAAGTTGAGAAAACACAATGTACTAATAATCTGATAACTAAAATTGGGGCTGATACATCAGAAGTTGTTATCATGAACTAGAACTCTACTCGATCAATAGGATACCACAACTATTGAGAATAAAAAGAACAATACAATCCAACAAAACTCAACAGAAGTGTAAAACAAATCAATATCTAACTGCGGAGAGTCTATCAAAACCATTACAATCACTAAGAAGGTAGGGTACAGCCAACAACAAAACTGACCCTAATGTTCTCAAAATAATCCAGTTAAATTATATTTCCTAGGGAGTTACTACAGGTTAACTACGCACATGGGGATCAAATTTGTAGGATAGTCTTACTCCAGACCCAATGGACAAAATCTGTGATAAGACATAGAGAACAAAAAACAACTCATGACTGCATTTGAAGAACATCTCGCGACGGTAGATATAACAGCTTACAACAATTGGAGATCAGCATCCGGAAATCAGCTCACGAATCATAGAATCAGCTTACTAGAACGACAAAATAGGAGTAGAATATCTGACGATAGAGTGGAACCAGGTGTAGCGGTAAATACTCGGGTAGCACTCAGGGGTAGAATCCAGACCGCGGAGTTCGCGAATCTCAAGTTGAATAGAGGTGAATCAACTTGAAATCCTACTCTTAGGGACCTCCATATAAACGAACATGGCTTCACCTTCCATGTTGTTCAATTTTGGTGTGTTTCCCATAACGCATTAGAATATATCATGATATATTTATTTTCTTGAAGTCGGTATAACGAGACGATCACCCGAAGGCGACCGCTCGCGACCGATGCGAGTGCATAGAAGTGAGGAAAGGGGGTGTTCACCCAGGCGGGTGGCATTCGGGGTAAACAACATATGTCAATAGGGTAATTAATCTTTCTCCGTCGAGAGCGAATAACAATCTAAATAGATGAATATGATAGGCAATCTTATTGTCCTATCACAATAGGGTGTCTAAGAGGGTTCGAAGAATGGCTCAAGTTTTGAACTACGAGAACCTGATAATCCGAGGATTCAGAAGAAGACCTCACCTTGTTGTAGAACTCACAAACTTTGTAGACTTGGCAGCATGGATCGTTCTTTGGGAACTCCTTCTGTTGCTTCCAGTACTCGTCTTTGGACATCACTGAAAAATTGTTTAACGAGCATGCCAGTTTTTGAGTACCTCTGAGAATTTTCTCTAAATTCGCTTACATATAGAATCGAACGTGGGCTTTCAGGTGTTCTAGGTGGCCATCTGCGCAAACTTCTAGAACTCGAGATATTCAGCTCTAAATTTGGAGCATTTTTCCCCATATCTGTCAAAAGTGTGGTGAAAAATGCGCCAAACTTTGGACCTAAATATCTCGAGTTCTAGAAGTTTCCGCAGATAGCTACTTAAAACACCGGAAAGCCCACAATCGATTTTATATTTAAGCAAATTTAGAGAAAACTCTCAGAAAATTTGGAATATTTTTCTCGGCTTACCATGTTTACATCCCACCTTGGCAAAATCGTAGGCGAGCTCTCTGTCTTCGGCCGAAAAAGCTTTCAACTCTTTTTCAATTTCTTCGATGTTCAGGGCTTTGCTCGGCATGTAAATCTGGTTGGCGGCTGATTTGGCGAAATCCAGGATCTCCTTCCCACTCTTCAGCTGTTGGTTTCCTGCTTGGCTGGTCTGACTTCCACTCGGGCTCTGTTGACCGCTCCCCATGAGACTCTGCTGATTTCCCGATGGATTCTGCTGACCAGTCCCCATGGATCTCGATTGCCCTCCTTGCGACATCGACATGTTGAATGTTTGGGTAATCGATCAAATTCGAAACTGATTTTCTCTTATCAATTCCATTGTAGATTCGAATTTACTGATAAGGATCTCGATCTGATAAGAATCTGATGGAAAAGATCACGGAGAAAAATAAGTTTCGTGTCAAAGACGTGGAGCCTAGGAATCCTGGTGGCAAGAATTTTTCGAGCTAATCTGTTCCAAGGAATCCTGACGTCTCATGTTTTACAAAATTGGATCTGCGCTATTCTTTTTCAAAACAGATAAACACACGATAAAAGACACGATTTATTAGTAGATCAAGCAATGAGCAGTTCGATCTACAGTATCCCAGCTCACTGCGACTTCTTTTTCATGCAGCAGCAAATGCCCGAGGTCACTGCGGCGGTGATCAAGATGGCGAGAAAGACGGCGGCACCACCGGCGGCGTAGATGAACCACGGCTGAAAAGGTCGAAGATTTCAGAAGACGAGCGATTTTGAAATTCTCACCTTGTTGTAGAACTCACAGGCGTCGTAGACTTGGCAGCACGGATCGTTATCCGGATACTGCTTCTGTTTCTCCAGGTACTCATTTTCGGCCATCACTGAAAAATGTGAATGTTCTGAGGCGCCGGAACTCTCAGATTCCAAGATGTTTTAGTCTTTAGATTTCGATAGTTTTGAAACCAAACAGACTCAATGTTTCGACTTTTTCACCCACCAAAATGACACGAAGTCATGACCAAATTGCGGACGAGAGTCCTATCTTCGGTCGAGAATCCTTCCAGCTTTTTTTTAATGGTTTCGATTATATGGCTCGAGCTTGGCATCATATATTCTCGGAGACCTCCAAGCTTCTGCATTAGCTCTATTGTCGTCATATTCGACTGACTTGCCATTTTGCGTCAAATATCGATCGAATTCGAAACTGTCGGAAATCGATGCGATCGAGAGTTACTGATAATCCTAATCTGATAAGAATCTGATGAAATGAGATCACGTTCAAAACCAATATTCATTGTGACGTGATTTTTCGAATCGTTGAATTCTCTGTTTTCTGAACTCCTGACTCTTACCTGACTCTTATCACGGATTTTCGTCTTATCAGGAAACTTTTTAGGTCGATAAGCAGACCAGTAGTATGTATGTATTTCGAAAGAGGATTGTCGAAAACCTATATTTCTGCGTTCAAAACCCCCACACACACACACACACACACACACACACACACACACACACACACACACACACACACACACACACACACAGAAATTTACGTTTTTCACTCTCATACGGACATGATTTATTAATAGATCAAAGATGTTCACAGTTCAATGCGATTCACAAGTATCCGTGCTCATTCGCTCTATTTTTTTCTCATGCAAACACAGATCACCGAGGTTACTATCGCAGTGATCAAGACGGCCAGGAAGACGGCACCACCTCCGGCGGCGTAGTTGAACCAGGGCTGAAAAGGTCGAAGAACTCAGAAGAGCGACGGTTTCAAAATCCTTACCTTGTTGTAGAACTCACAAGCATAGAAGACTTGACAGCAAGGATCGTTCTTTGGAAACTCCTTCTGCTTCTTCCAGTACTCGTCTTTTTCCATCACTGAAATTTTTTGACATTGGAAGGTTCCTGAAGTTCAAGGTTTTTTAGGTTTCGTGATTCTTCAGTTTCATATTTTGAGAATCTTGAGAGATAAAGTAGATACCCAATTTTTGATATGACTGAAAAGCCTTTAAACCGAAGAAACCCAGTTTTACGATGTTCTCCTCACCATAGTTGCACGAAACCTTGGAAATTCTGTAAATGAGGTCTCTATCTTTGTCTGGGAGTTCTTTCATCCATTGCTCAATCTCTTCGATATTATGTCCCGGATTGGGAATAAGACCGGCTGCCATACTCGCTTTCATGTGATCTATCCCCTCTTCCTCTTGACCCTGCTGGCTCGACGTGGAATTCTGCTGCGTTCCCTGCGCCTTCTGCATTTCGAAAGTTTGAATATCGATGCGAACAGATTCGACTTTAGAATTGATGAGAATTAGACTTGTTGATAGAAAGGTTTGATCTGATAAGAATCTGGCGGAATGAGATCACGGAGAAAAATAGTTTTATGAATTTTTGACGTGAATTTTGAGTCACAATTAGAGCCTCACATACCGAAAATCAGACATGGCAAATTTCTTCCCGGCCCGGTTAGGAAAATTTGAAAAAATTTAAAATTCTGATTTCGGCCCGGCTCGGAGCATGTCTGCTGGAAATGTTCGCAAAGTTCCTGATTCTGAAAATCTAGATCTACTGCCGAGATTCAAGCTCCATCACTGAAAAATAAAATAAAGATTTATTATATAAAAAAGTCCATTAAAATACAAAAAGATTCATAAAAAATGTGGATGAGTTGATTTGGTATTATGAGATTTGGCACTTTGAAAGTTTAAAAGAAACCTTTAAAAAAGAGAAAACGAGAAAATGTGACCCACGAGTTCCTCAGTAAAAATGAGAGACTCGCAGCACAGGAGCAAGTACATTTGGCAGTTTCGCAAGGTGGATTTGGTGGGGACGAGAGAATAGAAATAATAAGAAAACGATTAAGATAAAGAAAACGGATTCAGATTTAGCATCTCTCCTGGATCTCTCCCTCCTTGAGTCCGAGACATTTTCCCCACTCCTTGATGGAGATGTTTCCGTCGTTGTTGGCGTCGCATCCCTCGAGGAATGGCTTGATGCAGGACTCCATTGGGATGACTGGAGCGGTGATTGGGATGAGCTCGTGGTGGGAGACGGACTGGAATATTGATCGATTTAAATTTGAATTTTGAAGGGGAGAAAGTGCGCTCTACTGAACCAAAAGGTTTATCGATCATAACTTGGTTCAAAATGATCGGTTTCAGTCAAAATTGAACCAAAATATGTGGAGTCTTAAGACGATTTTTGAGCACGAACATCGTTTCCAAACCTCGTCTAGAATATCGTCATAACTCGGCTCCTCTTCTTACCTTATCATGTGGCTTGGTGTCGAGCTCGCAGAACTTCCAGATGACTGGGTACACGTGCTTCTTCTCGTCGTCATTCTCGGCCTCGGACAAAAGCTCCTCCCACTCGAGCTTGTGGAGCTCACGTCTCTTCTTCAACTCCTTCATAACCTGGAAAACAAGAAAATGAGGTTTTTAGTGATTCTAAGCCTCCCCAAAGAATCCTTAGCCTCCCCAAGACTTCCTAAGCCTCCCCAAACTTCCTAAGCCTCCCCAAAGAATTCTAAGCCTCCCCAAATTTTTCTAAGCCTCCCCAAAACTTCCTAAGCCTCCCCAAAAATCTCTAAGCCTCCCCAAAACATCCTCAGCCTCTACAAAACTCCCTAAGCCTCCCCAAAAACTCCAAAGCCTCTACAACTTTTTCTAAGCCTCCCTAAAACTTTCTAAGCCTCCCCAAAATCTCTAAGCCTCCCCAAAAATTCCTAAGCCTCCCCAAATCTTCCTAAGCCTCCCCAAAACTACCAAAGCCTCATCAAAACTTCCTAAGCCTCCCCAAAAACTTCCTAAGCCTCACCAAAACTTCTTACGCCTCCCCAAACCTTGCTAAGCCTCCCCAAAAACTCCTGAGCCTCTACAAAAAATCCTAAGTTTCCCCAAAACTTCCTAAGCCTCCCCAATCCTTCCAAAGCCTCACCTGGAACAACCAATCAGCCATACGCTCTGGGAACTGAGCCATGTGCTCCTCGGTGCACTCGTCCAACTTCTTGCACTCGCCGAGATACTCCAAGTGCACCTTGGCGCTGGTGGCCTTCACGCACTCCTTGGACTTTCTCTTGCACAAGCAACGCTCGCGGTACAGATCGCAGAGGGAGGTGAAGGTCTGGTTGTTGTTGGCGCACACCTTGTCCATCGGGTCTCCGTCGAGTTCTGGGCACTTGGAGATGCACTCGCAGGTTGGCTCTCCCTTCTTTCCGACAACGCATTCCTTTCCCCATCCGCACTGGTGGTCCTCGCATGGGTTCTTGGCTGGCTCTACTGAAAATCAAGGGTTTGTATGTTAGATCGAGTTTATCTCATTTTCTGTAAGACCTATCAAAAAGTGGTCAACTAACAAAATATTGCTCATTTTGAACTGAGTATTTTATTAGCTGACTACTTTTTGATTTCTATTACAGGAACCCAGATAAAATAGGTCAAAGTATAAACCTCAGATGAAAGGTGATAGGAGACTATTTCAAGTTCCTGGAACCTCAATCTTTAGGCTCCAAAAAAGTTTTTAGGGTCATTTTTCACCTAGATTCTGAATATAAACCTTAATTTTCATTCAGACGAAAACGAGCCAGGCTCCGCGACGTTTGGCAAAAGATCATTTCGCAACTGTGACGTTTCGCAACTACGTGAATTTTTCACAGTTGAAAAATTCGAATAAAATAATAAACGTGTTGCGAACTGTCCAGTTGCGAAATGGTCTTTTGCCAAACGTCGCGGAGCCACGAGCCAAGATATGGGCTTAGAAACTGCGCTACTTTGTGGGTCTAGAAGTCAAAGCTCATAGACTAGGCCAAGATCTCTCGAGGTTCACTGAATTTATTTTTACCCCATTTTTCAAGATCTAGTTCTCCAGATTTGTGTAAACCCTGTCCCCAGGCAAAAAACCCATTCCATGCCTTCCGATCCTTCCCCTCAAACGCTCAACGATCCCCCCCGCCTCATAAATATTAGTGGTGTGCTCTTTTGAGCCGCTCCCCTCTCTGAGCTCTTTTCGATCCGCCGCAAAACGCTCTGGAGCTCTCTCTGTCTTCTTCAGAGCATATTACACCGACACATGACGTGGAATCTTCAAAGAAGCCCCTCTCTTCTCCCTTCTCCACTTTACACAGTCCTTAGGAGTGTGGAGACTGGTGGAAAAGACGACGAGAAGGAGAAGAAGAAGAAGAAGAAGAAGAAGAAGAAGAAGAAGAAGAAGAAGAAGATGCAACAAGATTGATCGGAAGATATGAGACGGGCGGTAGCCAGGAGAAGAGAGGTAAACGAGAGGACTTTATGAATCATTTCAACGCACAAATTTCGCTTCGAAATGATGATGATGATGAGAGCAAAAGATGATTGATTATAATTGATTGGGTTTTCGAGAGGAAGTTTTAAAGTTTCGAGAAACTTCTAGGTAGATCAAGAGGGAGCTTAAAGTAGTTCAAAAGGACATCTCGAGTAGGTGGTCCCGAGGTGGATCAAGAGAGATCCTAAGGTAGATCAATATGACATGGTAGATCAGAACAAGGTAGATGAGAACTTGCCCTTGAAAAAAGCGTCTCAAGGTAGATCAAAACGGGTCCAGAGGCTTAATGATCAAGCGAAAACTAAAGTTTGATCAAAAATGGATCCAGGGATAGATCAAAAATGATCCTAACGTAGATCAAGGTGAAACCCCAGATAGAACTGTCCTAGGTAGATCAAAAGGGGATCCAGGGATAGATCAAAAATGAACTTAAAGTAGATCAAAATGGAATCCCAATGATATCTATCCCGGGTAGATCAAAATTGATCCAGGGTAGATCAAAAATGGTTCTAATGTAGATCAAAATGGAGTCCCAAAGATAGAACTTTCCCAGGTAGATCAAAACGGAAGCTCTCACTTGTAGACCTTGCGAAACTAGTTCGAAGTTCAGTATGAATTCTAGACCGGTCTTACTAGCCCATCCTTAAAGTTCTAAACCTTCAAAAAGATCTAGGTCAACCTACAAAACCTCAGGTTAACCAGGTCAACCCCGAGCACTCACCACTCTTCTTCTCCTCATCGGCATCGATGTTGTCGAGCAACTCTCCGAGCTCATCATCGGCGACCTTCTTCTTCTGAAAATGGAGACTTTCGGGTCAGCAAAATCAATATAAGGAATCAGACACCCCTACTAAGGATCACCTCCCAAATCTCTCACCTTGGCGTCAACGAACGACGCGGCTGCCAGAAGCAGGAGACAAGCGGCGAGAGCGTAGCGCATCTCGACGGGGCGAATGAAGGAGGGGCTCCCCCTTCAGCGGGGTCCGCCGAAAGGGGGCGGAGCCTAAGGAAGAGAGAGAGAGGGAGAGAGAGTCGATGAATCATTAGAGGCTGGCACAATGTTGCACAATCCAATAGAAGAAGAAAAAGAGGGGAAAGATAAGAAGGCTGTCACAAATAGAAATGAAGAAAGTGCATATCCTAGGATTGATTGGTCAGATGGAGCATCTGGAGCATTCCTCCCCAAGTCTCTGACAGTTATTAATTGAATTGTGCAATGCATCGGATTGCACTATATTGGAACAGGTGTGGGGGGAGAGGGAGTTCTGAGAACGTCTGGGAGAGTCTAAAGTTCAGATTCTGGGAGATTCGAATTTAAGGAACAATATTCTGTCAGACAAGAAAGATGGACAAAGTCTGGAAGATTCCCCTGCTATTAAAAAAAGTTCTCCGTTCCCTGAAAAACTTGGCTCACATTCAACTGCTCAATTCTTGATAGAAATCTCTATGGAGTCACCATCAATGGCATAGACTACCTTCTGGTAAATTTTTTGAGCCATGCTATAGAAAACAATAATGGACACTGTAAATTACATTTACAGTCTTAACTGGGTCTTTAAACAGTGCTAGCCATAACTCTATACCTTTTGATGGTTTCCAGTGCAAAATTCTCCAACTTTGAGCAGTTGAAAAAGTATGTTCCAATCAATCGATTTTTATAAAACTTGGTAAATGTATCAAGCAACTCTAGATCTTCATTTTTGTAGTTGACAACTTTTTGCAAAAATTGCTATAAAGGGAGTTGCGATAAATCAAAACTTGGCGCAAACCTCGAACTTTGGGGCCCACTATCTTCAACGCGCCGTAACTCACTTCACAGCCATTTTCGTAAAAAGTTGGCAACTAGAAAAATGAAGATCTAGAGTTGCTTGATACATTCATCAAGTTTTATAAAAATCGAGTTATTGGAACATACTTTTTCAACTGCTCAAAGTTGGCCGATTGCACTGAAAATCACCAAAAAGGATAGAATTCTGGCCAGCACTGTAGGTGTACATTGAATGTTGGCTAGTAACCGTTTGAAAGTAGATTCTGAACTAGTCTTTGGATTCTGAAACTTTCAATGTCTTCAATCTGCTGGCTCTCGGAGAATCTCATCATCGGAATCTGAAAAATGCTGGAATTCAAGAATGTCATGATTCAAGGAATTCAAGAATTTCATGATGCAACTAATGACACCCACATAAAAAATATTTCAGAAGAATTCTTCGAAGATTCCAAAGCTTCTGCTGATTTTCTAAACTCTCAATTTTGAGTGTCCTCTTTTTATAAAACGCGCCAGATTAACGGCAGCCAGGTAGACTAACAATGTCGATTTTGATATCCCGTATGTAACAATAACAATTGCCCCAAGACAATGGACTATCAAAACTTTATGTATTCTCCATTCCATTATAACATCTCTAACCCAATCCAGAACGCTTTGGTTTGACAATGGGAACACCAGGTTTTACGACTCCAGAGGGGTCCTCCTTCAAACTATAAAATGTGCTCGTTGACTTTCTCTCCAATCCATTGGTATGTGTTTCTGAGATATCCCCTTTGTAATTGTTGGCTGATAAAAAAGATGAAAACTAAAAGTTTGAAACTTCCGAAAACCGGTTTTAGAGGTCATGGTCACAACCAGAGATGGAGTCCGACAGGTTGAGTGGATGTAGGCTTGCAATCAAGGAGGTCTGAGGTCTTCCTAGTCCAGTGGAGAGTTGAGCCGGACAGATTTACGGAAATTTACGGAAGACGGTTTATCTTAGGAATGAAAAATGCTACAAAAAAGTGTCAAAAGAGAAAATGTGGATCTCAATGAGAGCTTTCGATTGGTACAAAAACTGGCTCAATAACCTTTTCTGTAGCATTTTTCATTCCAAAGATAAACCATCTTCCGTAAAATTCAGATAATCTCTTCCGCTCAACTCTCCCTGGACTAGAGGACCTTAGACCTTCTGGACCGCAAGCTTAGACCCCCTCAATGGTCAACCGTTGGGCAATGTTCATGTTGTTGATGTAGTTTCTCAAAAAACTTTCACAAGACAGCCAAGTGGGGCTTAAGGTCTTCAACATTGTGTAGCCTTAAAGCTGGACCTCGTTTAGCTACTCCTATTGCTAGACCTCCGGATGCTCAAAGTCCTGAAACCATATAGATTCTACTGCTTGGAGGTTTGACCTTCTATACTTTTTTTTTGGTTCACCCCGTTCGTCATCATCACTCTATTACAGTTTGCGAGACTTGACCGGCTATTAAGTTTCATTCGTACTAACAACAGCTGCCCTATCTCTTCTTCTTCCCATCCACACTATGTTTACCAATGCCTCTAAGGTTTTTTTTGCCTTTAGGATTGCTCATCATATAAAGTGTAAGAGTTGGGTAAGGGTTTTGTTGCACTTTTGTGAGAATCGTCAATAGCATGGAGATTTTTGAGCAGTCAACATGACACTGGGGCCAGCCGGCCGCCAGCCAATGCACGATTTTCGGGGTCATCGGAAGATGGGGAAAGGGAGAGACAGCTGTCTTCTTCGTCCTCTTTTTCTTACTAGGAGATGGAGGGGATCCTTTGGAAGGAGTCGGAGAAGAGAGGGAGAGAAGGAGTTGTTTAAAGAAGGACTAGTAGCAGCAGAAGATGATGAGGATGACAGCTGTCGGCCAGGAATTCTTCTACTAGGGGAGTTGAGAGGAGGGTTCGTACAACTTACTTGGAGATGGGGTAGTGGAAACTTTTTGAAAATTTGAGAGTCAGGGTTTCAAGGTTCAGGTGTACTATTTGAATTCTGAAGCCTTGAAAACCCAGTGCTCTGAAAACCTTCTGGAAAATAAGCAAAACCAGAGATCCATCCATACATGATGAGAGCAACCCAAAATCGAAACCATTGGTGACGAAATTTTTCCACAAAACTTTCAAAGATTGGTAGATCAAAAGTAAGGCCTCTTATTTTGAGCCCATATTGATCTATCAGTGCAAAAAAACGCGCTAAAAACATCCGACCCTGAAGATTATGATGAAGCAGTGTGTGATTTTCGACGAGGTTTGAAAAATTTTTTTTTCGAAAAAAAAATTTTTGATAAATTTTTCGAGCAATTTTTCGAGAAACTACAGTACTTCCAAGCAGACTACAACACTCCAAGAAAAAAAAACATTTCTCGAAGTTTTTCGAAAATTTTTTCGAGGTTCGAATTTTTTTCGAAGGATTTCGCAAAAATATTGGTTAAAAAACTTTTAAAAAGAAAATCTGATAATACTTAGAAATCTCTCAACTTTCTAATTTCCATATTTTTCGCTCCAAAATCCGAAAAGTAGCTATTTCATCCGATTTTAGAAGACGTGCAGTTGCAGTACAAAATTTGCATGGCAGAGTTGCAAAAAAGGGGCGGAGCCTATGCCGAGCTGTTAAGCGATTTTTCCAAGTTCAGTATTCAATGTTTGAGCACTCATAAAATTTTTTTTTCAGATTTTCGCAAAAAAAAATTTGAAAAAAAATTTTTGGACGAAAATTTTTTTCTTCCATTTTTCTCCTTGGCTCATAACTTGGCTCATTTTCCTCCTAGCGCATTGAAAACTATACCATTCGATTTGAAATTCAATTTTACATCTGAAAATCAAAATCTCAAAAACTTTCCAAGATTCTTTTATTATCAAAAACCACACACATATTTACAAAAGAAGTCACTACACTTCCGCACTACTCGCCATCTCTTCTCTTCTCACATGCAGAAATTCTTGCACTCGTTGTAGGTGGCAAAGTTATTGGCGTTTCCGTCGCGTCCGTAAAAGGTGAACAGCATACAATTCTTGTAGTTCTTCGAGAAGAAATATCTGCAATTTTTCAGTTAGGATTCAAAGGATCAGGGTTCAAAAACCTTGGCGTATGCTTTCCACTGGATCCGAACTTGCCGGCGTCGTATTGAAGGCCGCAGGTGTATTCTGGAAAAAAAACATTGGTAATCCTAAAGATCAGTAGGAGGGGGTGTCAACATGAACTTTTCTTGAACTTTTGCAATGTTTGCCTATTAGGATGATCAATGTTCAAGACATGCGTTCTGGGTCAACCCACACACACACATAGACCTCGTTTTGGACATCCGGATGCACAGAAGTAACTCACTTTGTAGCAAACTTCGTAAAAAGTTGTCAACTACAAAAATGAAGATCTAGAGTTGCTGAATACACCCGTCAAGTTTTATAGAAGTCGAGTCATTGGAACCTACTTTTTCAATGGCTCAAAGTTGGCATTGAAAATCATCGAAATGAATAGAATTAGGGCTGGAACTGAAGCTAGACCCCGAGCCCTTGTGTATCCCTATTTGGATATTCGGACCAATCAACATTCAGACAATTTCAAACCCCCTTAAAGGTTGGCCAACCAGCCCCGATTTTTGACATCTGAACCTACAAAAACCCACCAACCTTTTGTTGGACAACACTGCCCATCCTGAACCTCGTATCCGTGTGGGCAATTGTTACCAGTCACCGCCTGTCCGGAGGTGGCTCCGGCTGGGTAGGCTCCAGATGCGCAGACCTCTGAAAATCAGAACTATTCAGCTAGAATCTCGCGATAGGACTTACTGTACTCCAAGTCTCCCGATGCCGTGGCATTTCTGCAGGAGGACTCGCACGCCTGCTTGGAGTCGAAGCGGTTGCCGTTTCCGTCGCAGCCCTGGAATTGGTTTCAGTACATGTTATAGAGTTGATTTTAGGCTTGTTGGAAAGCCCGTAAAAAGTTGCATAGGTCGTCTGTTTTTGACTACGATTGAACTTTGAAAACCACTGATAGAGCACCTAGGGAACACCACTCACAAGCGACGTTAGCTCAGTTTTTCACCTAGATTTTTGATCTTAGGCTCATTTTAAAGCCCGTAAAAAGTTATATAAGTTGCTCAATTTTCATGTAAATTCCTTTCATTAAACGATCAGAATCTCAGCTAGAAGATCGAAGACAGTCGATGTGCTTCAAAACTCTACCCCTTGTAGCAAATTTCGTAAGGTCGTTTGCAGTAAGTTCAGTTTGAACGCTACAAATTTGATTGTTGAGTCATTTAAAAGCCCGTGAAATTTCACATAACATACTTTGTATTCAATACTGTTCTGAAAATGAAACGTTCAAAATTTGAGATCAAAAATTAGACCCTAATAAGATTGCGTGGCAAGGTTTCAGTTTCAACACACAATCTCGCTATTAGGCTTGTTTGAAAGTTCTTGGAAATCTCTATGTCATAAGTTGCAGCCCCTGTCTTTCCTACCTGATAGAAAAACGGCTGACAAGTTCTCGTATTCTTATGGAAGTAGAAGGATCGTGCTCCCTGCTCTCCACATCCAGAATTTCCGGGCTCCCGGGCCAAGAAGCAGTCGGAGTTCTCCGAGGAGACCATGGAGACCATGGCTAGCGTGGAGAGGAACAGAATTTGGAGCATTGTTTCTGAAAATAATCGGTACTTTGAATTTGAAAGGAAGTATTAGCCAAGAAGAAAAACATGGAATGTTGAAGATGGAGGTCTGAACTTTTGTTCACATCAAAAATTGCTCCTGAACTTTCGAGAAGAACCATAGAAACCATCCAAAAACCGACACACTCTTTATGATCTTCTCAACTTTTATACTGTGCCATTCCCTATTATTTACCCCAAAAATACCCCCACCTACAACACAAAAATTTTTAGGGAGAGAGAGAAATGGTCAAACAAACCCGAATGTAGAAGGCAAATACGTGTACATAAAAATCTACCTACACAGATTCTTCTATGGTTTCTGATGTTTTCCTACTATTATTGGGTGAAGGGGGATTCGAAATTTGAAGTTGGAAATTTCGGAAAAACACGCAAATATTTGGCTGAAAATTGAGGCATTCAAAGACTCGAAGGGGTGCGCTGCTGAAATCGACAATCAGTGACAACAATGACTATTTCGTTCCCCCTCGATTTCTTTACAAAACGATGGGCGAAGAAAATCAAAGAGGAAGAAGAACTGGTTTTGGTTGTACGATCAATGGTTCTTTCCAAATCTTATCGAGAATGTTTTAGAAACAAAAAAAAAGGTAACGAAGAGATTGCCGAAGAAGGAGGTGTTGATGGGGGAAAAGGGATAGAGATAAACATTTTGGCAAGAAAGGCGAGGAACTATGTAAAGAGGGAACACGTGGAGGAAGCGATGAAGTGGTAGGTTAACTTTGAGGACTTGAAAAGTAATCCAAAATAACTCGATTTCTTTGAAAATTTGTTGGTGTACTAAGCAACTCTAGGTCTTCATTTTCTTAGTTGACACCTTTTTTTGAAAATTGCTCTCAAGAAAGTTATGGTGCATTAAAAAGAAGTGGTGGAAATTTTTCGAATTTCGCCCTGATGGTGAAATGAACCATAAATTGAGGGTGTTTTGGCGATTTTCCTAGAACAGTTCTCAACTTCAAAACTTGCTATCTAGAATTACCCAATATACCCACAAATTTTCAGAGAAAATCGAAATGTTTGGAGACCAATTTTGAAGTCCTCAAATTGTACTTTCCAATGTTCAGTGCTGGACATAATTCTATCTCTTTTGGTGACTTTCAGTAAAAAATGGGTCAACTTTGAGCAGTTGAAAAAGTATGTTCCAATCACTCGATTTTTATAAAACTCGGTGGGTGTATCAAACAATTCCAGATCTTCATTTTTGTAGTTGACAACTTTTTACGAAAATTCCTGTGAAGTGAGTTACGCCGCGTGTAATACCGTGAGCTCAAATTTTGGCTCATTTTTGGATCTCTACTCTTTTGAGCAAATTATCTGACCTGAGAGTGATTTTCATGAAAAGTTGTCAACTACAAAAAGGAAGTTTTAGAGTTGCTCAACACACCCACTGAATTTCAAAAAAATCTGGTGATTGAAAATCTTTTTTCAAGTCTTCGAAGTTTATCATTTTGATTTCAGCCAAAGTTGATCAAAACGGTCAGAAAATCCTTAAAGTCAGTTCATACTCATGTATGTTTATTTTCTTATTACTCGTCTACCAGTAGACCAATTTCAATGAGAATCATACCAGTGAAAAGAAAATTCTTCGTGGATTCTAGTTTTTCCTGTTTATCACGAAATATTTTGAGCGATTCTGAAGAATTGAAGCTCCAATTTGAAAAACCTCATAACCTTCTGGGTGGTCTAGGGTCCACAATACACTTTTGGAGAAAAACACTCCAAAAATGTAAGAACTGCCCTTTTCTAGTGCTTGAACTTGCCAATTGGGCCAAAACTTCAGTGTTGAGAAATAAGGTACAGAAATTTTCAACAGAGAATCAGTTCGCGTATATTGAAATTCTAACAAAAAAAAACGTCTAGTACTATGGGCAATCGTTTATGAACTCTAGTCATCCAGTTTTCTGTCGATCCATAAACGTTTTTTTGTTTGTTTTTTGCTGCGTTTTTTTTGTAGGGTCCACATAATGATCACCCTTTTCAACCGGGTTCTCTAGGCTACTGCTAGCCATATTTGGGTCAATTTTTTTATCGGAACATTTTAGTCGTGCGCCTTTAAACCAAGCAGGAATTACTGATGAGCACTGTTTTTCAGCGGTCGGTAGTCTCTAGAACATTCTTGAACACCTTTTGTTTTTTTTATTTCTGTAGTCTAGAAGTTTTCTAACTATCCTCGAGTTTTTTTCCATATCATTCATCCCATGAATTTACATACCCATGATGTATGTATGCATACATAACTAAACCATTCGTTCCGTTCCTCCCTCCCTCCATACATTTATACCCCTCCCTCTCTTTCCGCTTCCTCCTCCCCGCAATCGCTTCTCCAACTCACTCTCTTTTTCTCTACCCACCGTCTCTTCTCCCGGCACACTCTCTCCTCGCGTCGTAAACATTCATCTCTTCGCTCTGCCACGCTCTCTTCATTCCACACACTATTTCCCATCGTGTTTCGTTTTCGATGCATTGGCTGTTGTGTCCGTTTTTACACTGAACTACAAAGTGTACTGGGATGGCTCTGGGAGCCCAGCCGGGATGGCAGGCGGATGATTCTCTTCTCTCGGAGCCACCCACGTAAACTTTGATTCGTTCTATGTGAGCATGAAAGAGAGAGATTTTATTGATTTTTTGTTTTGTTTTTTGATCTGGTGGAATGTTTAACTGAAAAGTTGGAGAAATTCTGTTTTAGGAGCCATTATTTTGTAGAGGCTTGGGGCTTTTTGGGGAGGCTTAGGAATTTTTGAAAAGGCTTACGATTTTTTGGGGAGGCTTAGAAGTTTTAGGGAGGCTCAGCGATTTTTGGGGAGGCTTAGAGAAATTTGGAGAGGCTTAGAGATTTTTGGGGAGGCTTAGGATTCTTTGGGGAGGCTTAGGAAGTTTTGAGGAGGCTTAGACGTTTTTGGGAGGCTTAGAGATTTTGGGGAGGCTTAGAAGTTTTGGGGAGGCTTAGAGATTTTTGAAAGCTCAAATTTTTAAAGGTTCAACTCAGTTTTTTTTTAAATTGACCATCTCCGTCTATGTTTCGATTTTTCAACTGATTTTTTTGCCGATTTTGACAATTTTCACGACCATTTTTTCGAACCTATCAAATTTTCCAGCCCACCATGTCAACCCTGGGTCGAAGCAAAACTCCGCAACGTGACGATCCGAACAAGAAGCCGAGTGTCTTCGAGAAGCTCTCCGGAACTCTTTCCCGCAAGAAGAAGGTTCCAGAGGATGAGCATGGCCATGCAGGACATGGTGGACAGCCCACCGAGGAGGACGAGGTTTATGAGGTGATTTTTGATGTTTTAAGTTTTTACTTTGGGGCAAGAATGGAGTTCTTTTATCATTCGGGTACTGTCCTCGAAAAATTACCTGTGTTTTAAGTCAAAAACCAAGTCTCTAGATGTTTTTTTGGAATTTTGAGCCGAGCTACGGACCTCTAAACTTTTTGTGGGGTCTGAGCTGCAAATTCGCTCTAAATGCATTTTACAAATGTTGATTTGAGTTTAAATTTTGCCACACAATTATCTATAAATTTTCCTTTATTTTAGGCTAAAAATCACCTTTCTAGCTCAATTTTGAGCCGAGTTGCAAACGCCCAAATCTTTTGAAGGGGGTCTGGAATTGGAATGTGCTCTAATCGAAATTTCATTGTCGTTTAATTAGAAATTTTTTAACAATAAAATTGTTTCAAAAATTGTCTTTAGCTTGAGTCAAAAATTGAATTTCTAGCTCATTTTTGAGCCGAGGTGTAGACCCTCAAACTTTCCGGATCAAAATTTCAATCGTGTTTTTTTTTTCAGCTCGAGCTTGAAGGCCGTGAAGCCCTTGACTCCTCGCTGGTGCCAGTGTTAGCCAAGGACATTTGGCTGGAGGAAGGTAAAGCCCGCCTTTTTTGTTCCCAATCCTCATTTTCAAACTTCCCGCCGATTCCAGGTGAAGTCCGTCGCTACCTGACCAAGGAGACGGCGCGAGACCAGAAGCTGTCGCAGGTCGTCGATTTGCTCATTTATTGGCTCAACGAGGAGTTGGCCGATCAGCGAATCGTCGTTCGTCACATTCAGGAGGACTTGTTCGATGGACAGATTATTCAGAAGCTGTTGGAGAAGTTGGAGCAGATCAGGGTGCGTTTATTTGGAGTTTTTTTAATCAGTTTTTGGTTGCTCAGCCAAGCTTGATTACTTAGCCTGAGCTTGGTTGTTCAGCCTAACTAGATTGCGCAGTTTTTGGTTGCTCAGCCTGGCCAGATTGCTCAGTTTTTGGTTGCTCGGTCTGTCTAGATCGCTAAGCCCAGCTAGATTGCTCAGCCTAGCTAGATTGCTCAGTTTTTGGTTGCTCAGCCTGGCCAGATTGCTCAGTTTTTGGTTGCTCGGTCTGTCTAGATCGCTAAGCCCAGCTAGATTGCTCAGCCTAGCTAGATTGCTCAGTTTTTGGTTGCTCAGCCCAGCCAGCTTGCTCAGCTTCCGATTGCTCATCCCTAACAAAAAAGAAAATTCCAGATCGAAGTTCCCGAAGTGTCGCAATCCGAGGAGGGACAACGTCAAAAACTCCAAATCGTCATTCAAACCGCCAACAGAATCTTGGGACAACCAAGAGATCAGGAGAAGTGGTCCGCGGATTTGGTGCATCAGAAGGTGAGAGATTTGAAATTTGAAATTTTTCGAAAATTTTGAAAAAAAAAAATTTCTACAAAATTTTTTTTCGATGTTCTATATCTCTAGTCGTAGTTGACCAATTGTTGTGAAAATTGTATGTTTAGATAGGAAATTTAATTTTTCATAGATTATGATCCAGCTTTGAAATTCTAAACATCCAACTTTCGGCAGTTTCTGGAGACCTTAAAACAACCATCACCTAATCTAAGGCTGATATCAATCTGGACCATGGTCCTAATTCTTCAAAACTCATTTTAACAGTTTTTGATTAGTGAATTCGAATTTGGCGCGTTCTTAGCTTCAAAATGAGTATAAACACGCCTAGGCTCCGCCCCTTTTTCCTTTTGACACAAAAAAGTGGGCGGAGCCTACGAGTCAAGTTTATACTCATTTTGACGCCCTTGATGTGCTGAATATGAAAATTGATGTTTCAGCTTGCGAAATCTAATTTCTGGAGGTTTACATGATTATAAACCATTCTAATCTCCGCCCTCTTCGAAGGGTCCCCATCCCCAAAAAGTGGGCGGAGCCTTCTAGTCGAGTTTATACTCATTTTTGAAGCTCTTGATGTGCTAACTTTGAAAATCGATGTTTCAACTTCCAAATCTAAAGCTCTAAACCTCAAATGACCCTATTTTACTTCTTCTAGGACTTCACGGCCATCATCCAACTACTCGTGCTCATCGCCCTCCACTACCGCGCCCCCATCCGTTTCCCAGACAACGTCGTCGCGAATGTAGTCGTCGCTCAGAAGGACCACGGACAGGTGAAGACCCATCGTATCACCGAACAAATCACCACTGTCCAAACCGAGCTGGCTCCGAAGGGAACTCGCGACGCATTCGACACCCTCTTCGACTACGGACCCGACAAGTTGGCGCATGTGAAGACGTCCCTGTTGGCGTTTTGTAATAAGCATCTGAATAAGATCAACTTGGAGGTCTCGGATTTGGACTCGCAGTTCCAGGATGGCGTTTTCCTCGTGTTGCTTGTCGGCCTTTTGGAGGGATACTTTGTCCCGCTGTACCACTTCAATCTTCAAGTTCACGGACACGAGGAGAAGGTCAAGAATGTGCAGTTCGCGTTCAAGTTGATGGAGGACGCCGGGTTGGAGAAGCCGAGAAGTCGTGTGCAGGACATTGCCAATGGAGATGTGAAGGTGAGTGGGGAGAACTTGTTGATTTTGGGACTGTAAAAAAGCTTGGGGAATCGAAGAGTCCCGAGTTTCCAGGGGGTATAGAAGTCTCCCATCGAGTTGGAAGGGATCCCAAAAGGGTCAGAAGAGTTGTGAAAGATTCTGAGAAATTCTGGGAGATTCTCGAGACTCGTAGAAAATTTTGAAGGAATCTAGAAGATTCTGAGAAGACTCCAAAGTAGTTTGGATAGTACTATCAAACTCGAAAACGTTTGAGGGAATCTGCAGCAAAAGTCTCGAAAACTCAGATGGATCTTAGAGGATTCAGAAAAGTCCTCAAGGTTCTCTTAGGGTCATTGATGATTCTTTAAGATTCTGAAGGCTTCTGAAAGATTCAGTAGGCTGGTAAACAGTATTTGACGATTTTCGAAATGACACACCGCAGATTTAGAAGGATCCCGAAACATTCAGAAGTATTTGAGATGTTTCAAGAGGATCCGGATGGATTGAGAAATGTTTCCAAGGTTCAGATCGATGTTCAAAACTTGAAAAAGAGTTTTCTTAGGGGCTCCTCTGAAATCAGCTTATTAACAACTTTTTTTGAAAATAGCTGAGAAGTGAGTTATAGTCACGCGACGTCAAAACTTGGTGCAAACTTTCAACTTTTTTGAACCAATGATTTTCAACGCGACATAACTCACTTCACAGCAGTTTTCAAAAAAAGTTGTCAACTAGAAAAATGAAGATCTAGAGTTGCTTGATACACTCACCACGTTTTATAACAATCGAGTGATTGGAACATACTTTTTCAACTGCTCAAAATTGGCCGTTTTTCACTGAAAATCACCAAAATTCTCATACTTTTGGCCAGCATTGTATACTCTTAAAAAGATTTCAAGATTCTCAAATTCTCCGATTCTGAGACTCTTATTCTTATGGTTTCTTGGATTCTCAAACTTTGGGGTTTTGGGATCTCTCATTTCCGATATTCTTATCTTGAATAATATCCCACTATTTTTTCAGAGCACCCTCCGCCTGCTCCATCTCCTCTTCACCAAATACAAGCACATCTAAAACCACCTCTCACGATCTATATATTATTCCAATTGTGTCTTCTTGCTGCTCAAAACCAAATGGTGCTTTAACTACATTGTCCCCAAAAAAGAACTACTATCTATCATTGCATTTTACACTTTCTATATGTACTTTTTTTTGAATTTGAATTTTGAAATAAATTTCATCAGTTTCTCATATATACATATTATTAATGGTGCATAATAGGTCATCAAAAAGTACAGTAATCCTTCTCAGAACTCGAAAACATAGCAGCTCCTATCTTGACTCTTCTCCATACAGTATCTCTTCGAGTCGGCTTGATAAGAAGCCGTTGAATTTTTCAGACAGAAAACTGTGAAAAGAGAGTCTGGATACGCGGCGTCGAGCTCCTTGTAGATGGCTTCTCGGCTAGACTTCAGCGAGGACATTTCGAGGTGCTGAAAACTCGCTCTATTGGACTCGAATGGATCAAAAAATGTACCCACTTTCTTAATGACCTCCGAGAACTCTTCACTGTTGCATTGATTGTTCCATTCTTGGTCGTCGCGATGCACCATGTGCCCCTTCACATGACCGATTTCTCTCTTCTTACGACCGCCACAGCAACCGCCGCATCTGCAAACATTTGAGGAATTGTAAAGCATTTTGAAATAGAAAGAAATTGCTTTCAAATAAGCCAAAATTCATCAAAAATTGTTCAAAACTGACTGAGTTATAAAACTTCAAAACTTGACTTTGGAAAAAAATGAGTGTCTGTGAAAAACCAAAATTTCAAAAAGATGCAAATGCGCTCGATTAAAAACTTTTATATTACCTTAAATTTAAAAACATTCGCTTTCCCAAAAATCAACAAAAGCTGTTAGCAACTGACAAAGTTACAAAGCCTCAAAGTTTGAAGTTTGAAAAATAATTGGGAAAGTTGCAGTTTTATTTTCAAACTTTTGTAACTTCCTCTTTTTTTAGTTGTTTGCAGCGATTTTTATATTTTCTGAAAGCTGAAAAAATTTGCTTTTCAACAAGCTATAATTTAAACTTAAATATTAAAAATTGACAAAGTTGCAGGCTTCCAAACTTTGAAATTTTGAAAAATAGATATTTTTGAAAACCACAGCTTCAAGCCCCTATAACTCCTCTCATCAGTGACCAATCTCTATGTTTTTTGGCTCAAAACCTTCAGAATTTTCTAGACTTTAACATTTCCATTTAACTATTCAAAAAACTCACGGTGGTGGTGGCGGTGGCGCACAACATCCTCCCCCTCCACCTCCGCCTCCACACCCACATCCACAACCACCTCCCGACGGCGAGACCGAGGGGAAGAAGAGGGAAAAGGACACGTGGCAGAGGGACAGAAATACAAGAAGTTTCAACATTTTGGGTGCAGCAGCTTTTCGGGAGGAATGTGATGGCAACTTTTATATGGACATGGCGAGACTGTCATACTTGTTTTTCTCGTTTTCTTCGGTAGTAGGAAACAAGAGGGAAAACTGGCATTGGATATTGACACTTGCGATTATCTCATAGACAATTGATAGCCTGACTTATGGCGAGTGGGAAAAAGCGAGAGTAACTTGATAGTAACTGGATCTGAAGATTCTTGAACCCTGGACAAATACAGTCATACAGATCTCCAAGAGTAAGGAGTCATGAATTTCTGATGTCCAACCTTTTCGTTGCGATACAATAAGAGTCTATTAGCAAATTTTATATCATCAGAAAGTCGGAGAAAATTGCTCTGCGATGAGCAATAAATCATTGAAAAATATTAAAAACTGATAAAGTTAGAGCACTTCAAACTTTGACATTTTGATATAAAAATCAGTGAAATTCTAATGCACAACTTGCACAGTTTGCGGGTGGTTTTTGTCAGTTTCTGCATATAACTTGGTAGGCAATTTGAAAAACTAACAAAGTACCGGACAAGAACATTTGGTGATTTTTAGCGCAAAATAGTCAACTTCTTTGAGCAGCTGAAAGATTGCTCCCAGCGTTTCGATTTCTTTGCAATTTTGTGAGCTTGTTGAACAGTTCAAGATCTTCATTTTTGTAGTTGACAACTTTTTACGAGAACTGAAGACAAGTTAGTTAGGACGTCATGAATATAATGGTAAGAGGCGCCGGAATTTTCGAAATTAACATTAACTTGAACCGAATTTTGGGGGTTTATCCGATTTGTCAGTGATTACCAAAAAAAGTTGTCTACTACAAAGATGAAGATCTTGAACTGTTCAACAAGCTCACGAAATTGCAAAGAAATCAGAACGCTGGGAGCCATTTTTCAGCAGCTCGAAGTTGACAATTTTGCACTGAAAATCTCTAAATATGTCATCCTTTTGTCCGGTACCCTATATTGAGTTCACAAAAAAACTCGATCGAAGTTTGATTTACTAGTGAACTGTGTAATAGAGAAATTTCAAGGCCTTTGTAACTCGGTTAGTTGTGAGCCAATTTGAGTGAGCAATGGCTCATTTGATCGTAAGTTTCCAGAACTCAATTTACAATGTCACACACTTGAGAACTTTCTAGGCTTCAAACCCCATGTAACCTCACTTATCTTCCACCAATGTTCATGATCTTGAAACCCAAAGTATTCCTTCTAGAACCTTTCATATTATCTTCCCAAACACTTTGCTGCATCAATACTATCTCCCATTTCCCTCTACCTATTATCCGTCTCCATCCCGAATTCCTATCGAATTAGGGGTTTACCTATTTCTCCACTTCTTATCAATCAACAGAATCGCGTAAAAAAGGAGGTCGATGACCTCGTTTTTTTCGTTTTCCGATTCTTCTGTCTCTGTTTTCTTCTCATTTTCATTTTCATTAGTTTTTCCGTTAGGTATCTTCTTCCCCTCTATCCACAAAGGAGGATAAGAGAAAATTAGGTTTTTCGAAAGTTTTTTCAAAACTCGAATTTCCAGGATGGACTCCAACATCTGGAGAACGTCGACCATACTCGGCAGTGTGGTCTCCACATTCGCAGTGCTTACAGTAATCATTGGTCTTCCTCTGATGCATAATCATGTTCAAAAGATGACCACACTGATGTTGACCGAGGTCGAGTTGTGTAAGGTGAGACTGGCCAAAAGCCAAAAAGTTCCAAAGCCCAAAACCAATACTGTAGGTTCAAAATGAGCCGAGTTATGATAGGTTGAAATTTCAGGTTTTCCTCAACCTAGTCTTATTAAAGTAAACACAATTCAATAGAGCAGAAAAATTTACGTCTAATGCAAATGAAATCACCAGAATTGCTAGAAAATGAAGCAAGTTATGACCCCTAGACGTTCAGTGTTTCCTAGGTTTTTTGATTTCGGAGCACATGGAAAAATTGGCTTTCAAAAACTACGTCTTTTTTGGGGTATTTCTGTTAAAGTTTTTTGTAAAATTCAAGTCAAGAGCTATATTTGAAGCCAAAGACCAAGCCTATAACTTGAAAATGAACTGATTTATGATGCTCTGAAAATTTTCAGTTTTGTGATTACTTTGTACAGCGTTAACTTGGTTCCTGTAACAGTTACGAAAAAGTCGTCAACTAATAAAATGTTTCAAATATTATGAGGATCATTTTGTCAGTTGATCATTTTTTGATAGCTGTCACAGAAATTGAGATAAGTTTGCTCAAAGTGAAAAAAGGAGCGGGTCTACTAGAAGAAATACGGCATTCTCAAAACCTCCAACCCTTCCAACTTCTCCAGACCGAAACCCACGACATCTGGAAGCAAATGAAGTTCTCGCGAAACGCGCCAAACCGCACCAAGCGTCAGTCTCCATACGGAAACTACGGCGCGTCGCCAGCCGGCTCGTGCTGCGCGTGCACCCAAGGAGCCGCGGGTCCCCGTGGAGCCCCCGGAGACGATGGAGAGCCAGGAAGAGACGGGTTCCCGGGAAGAGAGGGGGATAATGGAGTGGCCGGCAAGTACCTTCCAGCACCACCACCCGGAACCAACGCCTGCCAAAAGTGTCCACCAGGAGCGCCAGGACCACCAGGTCTTCCAGGTAAGAGGCATCATAGAGCGCAGTTCTATTACTTTCTGTATTCATTTCCAGGACCAAAAGGACCTCGCGGACCAGCCGGCTTCGAAGGCAAACCAGGTCGCCTTGGCGAGGACAATCGCCCAGGGCCACCAGGACCACCAGGAGTACGTGGAGAGCCTGGAGCGTCTGGAGAGAAGGGCCCAACCGGTGACCGTGGAAAAGTGCTCAACGGAGCACCACCAGGACCCACTGGACCGCCAGGAAAGGTCGGGCCACGTGGAATGGCCGGTGGCAAGGGACACGATGGAAAGCCGGGACTCGGAGGGCAGCCAGGAGTTCGAGGAGCAGTCGGTTCGAGAGGAGACGCCGGAAATCCGGGTCTTCCAGGACCGCAGGGTCCGAAGGGAGAACCTGGAAACCCGGGAACCTGTCATCACTGCCAGAATAAGGCTCCACCGGCGCCGACGCCAACCCAACAGGCTCCACCCCAAGACTACGCTAGACCGGCTCCAGAATCCTATCCAGCTGCTCCAAATGGACAATATTTGTGGATTCATTGATTTTTATTGGCTAATAATGAATACTGTTTTGATTCAAAGGGTTCATCGGGAACATAACAAAGTAACAATAATTATGAAATGAGTACGTATGAAATTGAATAAAAATTGCAAAATGCTTATTCAAAATTTTGAAATTAGGTCAAATAGTGATTCAAATCAATCATCGCTCCACTCATCGCCACATAGTTCACTTTTCCGGCCTCCTCGACACCGAAGATCACGTTTCTGAGCTCCGATAGTTCGGCGACTTTCAGCGGTGGTCCATTGACGCTGAAAACAAGTATTCTAAGCCTCACCAAAAACTCCTAAGCCTCCCCAAAACTTTCTAAGCCTTCCCAAAGCTTCCTAAGCCTCCCCAAAAACCCCTAAGCCTCCCTAAAACTTCTTAAGACTCCCCAAAACTTCCTAAGCCTCCCCAAAAATTTCTAAGCCTCCCCAAAAATTCCTAATCCTCCCCAAAAACTCCTAAGCCTCCTCAAAACTTCCTAGGCCTCCCTAAAACTTCCTAAGCCTCCCCAAAACTTCCTAAGCCTCCTCACAATTTTCTAAGCCTCCCCAAAGAATCCTAAGCCTCCCCACAATTTTCTAAGCCTCCCCAAAACATCCTAAGCCTCCCCAAAAACTCTTAAGCCTCCCCAAAACTTTCTAAGCCTCCCCAAAAATCGCTAAGCCTCCCCAAAAATTCCTAAGCCTCCCCAAAAATCTCTAAGCCTCCCCAAAAATTCCTAAGCCTCTGCAAAACTTCCTAAGCCTCCCCAAAAATTCCTAAGCCTCTGCAAAACTTTCTAAGCCTCCCCAAAAATAGCTAAGCCTCTCCAAAAATCTCTAAGCCTCCCCAAAACTTCCTAAGCCTCCCCAAAAACTCTCTAAGCCTCCCCAAAAATTCTGCTCACTCATAACAAATCAACGAGAACAACGGCCGCGCTGGTAGTCGATGTGAGAACGACGCCGGCGAGAACACATGATAGTCCACATTCTCCACAGTGATCCTCTCTCGGCGGATCTGCGCGTGAGACGGTGGGCGGAGTCTGGAAGCTTCGAAGTTTTGAAGCGGAAATTTTTGAATTTTTTCGCAAACTTTTGGAATCTTCTCAACATCATAGCCTGCCTGGTTTTCTCCGCATTAAAATTGAACTCGGTCCAATTGGAGACTTTGCGGTTCGGGAGGGGCAGGTAGTGTGGACGGCACGATTTTGGGCGGTGTGTTGGAGCCTGGAAAAATGGAACATCGAATGGCCTAACTTTTCAATGTCAAGTTTTCTAGGCCATCTTGAAAACCCAACCTGAAGGTTTCGAACAAGCTTCTCGGTCGGAATGGATTCGAGAATGTCCGATGGCAAGAAGCTGACAAGAGATGGATCGGTGT
This sequence comes from Caenorhabditis sp. 40 LS-2015, assembly GCA_900536305.3. NCBI lineage: Eukaryota > Metazoa > Nematoda > Chromadorea > Rhabditida > Rhabditidae > Caenorhabditis > Caenorhabditis tribulationis. The sequence continues at coordinate 174,577 of LR543222.1, read as the reverse complement.
GAAGGACTGAAAAATTATGATTGAGGTTGTGAGATTCTGAAAGCCAAAGATACAAAATTTGAAATTTTCTGGAAAACATTTTTATCGAGAACTTTTGGCATGATTATATTCATTTCGAAGCTTTTCTTATCCTGAATCCAAGTCCGTTTCTTAAATTCAACAATTCTTGCTCTCCGAGTCTCCAAAAGCCTCTACGGAATGACTTTTCAGAGAGAGAGAGATAATAACTGAAAATTGAGCAAGACTCAATCGGAAATCCAGCTCCTGGGGAGGGGCGGTGTCTCTTGCGACCTCCTTTCTCTCCTATTCATACCCCAGAGGTCTTTTTATTGAGTGATCATTCTTCTTATTGGTTTCTCCAGTCCAAAATGAAGATATTCTTCTTTCCCCATCTTGTCGTCGATGAAATCATGAAGCATTTCAACACAATGGAACGGTAAGTTGTAAAAATACGATACAAAAACTCCCCCCCAACTTTTTTCAGGATTCGTCTTTCATACTGCTCCAAAAGGGCTTACTCTCTGGTCAAAATGTTCTCGAAGATGAAAGGAGATCTCGAAGTTACACCTCCTCTTCCTTTTACCATTGGACGTCGATATTATCTACGTTTTCTAGGAGACATTTTGATACACGTGATTTTGAACAAAGCAAGAGACTTGAACACTTCTAGTCTCAAAACTAGCCATGGTTTCAACAAGGCCCCCCGGTGGACGGATTCAACCGTGTTTACCTACTGGCAAGATGTCGACGAGGGGTGCCGGGAGACTATAAACCACATTTGCGATCTCTTCAAGATCCCAGTCTCCATCATCCATATTTACAATAATCCAGACCTATGGCTGCTGGATTTTGCTCAACAAAGACAAGAGCAACCCCTGAAAGAAGTTTTAACACATATAACTTTCAAGACCAGTGCAGAGGCCTATTCGAAAATTTTAAGGTAGGTGGAAAGTTAAAATAGTTGAGATTAGTCAACATTTTGAACTCAACCAGGTCTTCATTGCAGCTGCAACGCCACCGAGCGCCTAGTTTTCAACCCGTCTCTACCGCGAGGCTTTCAATTCAACAGAACACTGCCCTCCGTGAGAAGCATCTTCATAGGTGATGGATTTTGGATCGAACGAGAGCATTTGTTGGCTCTAGAATCTCAAAATGTGCAACTGCTCACTACTCGTTTCACAAGTGAGGATATCAATGCACTATTGAGATGCTGGTCGGATGGAGGAGGACTCCCCGAATTGAAGAGTTTGAAGATCCATGGGAGCGTATACAACGATACAATTTATCAGAGTCTGAAGCCTCGGTTGGAAAGAGTTCAGGGCGAGATTACTTATCAGTGGTGAGTGTTTTCAAATTATAGTGTTGGAAGCTAACTATGGAGCAACCGGATGAATGGCTGGAGTTATAGAACGCATCATTAGAAAGCTGGAAAATGTTCCAATCTATTGATATTATAATTTCACTGTAATCCACGCAATCCATAACTCTTCAGTGCAACTAAACAGGCGGTCAGTATTTCAAGCTCAATTTTCTCGAGAATGCGAGAACCGGGATTGGAAATGTTGCCAGCTTTCTAACATACTTGCAAAATTACGGGCCGGCCCGCGGCCCGGCCCGGCCCGGCCCGGCCCGCGGGCCGGCCCGCTGAGATTTTGGGCGGGCCGGGCCGGGCCGGGCCGACGTCGAGCCGGGCCGGCCCGGCCCGCGGGCCGGGGGGGTATTACTGAAGCTGATTTTTTTCCCGATTTTTCGGAAAAAAGTTTTTGAAAAGTAACTTTTCTGGAACCAAATTGTTCTTTTTGTACTTTTTGATTTGAAAAAAAAAGATTCTCAAAAAAATAGCATAAATTTTTTCGTTCTCTTTCTTGAAAAAAATAAAAAATTTGAAAACAAATTTTTCAGCTGAGTGAGGCGGGCCGGCCGGGCCGGGCCAGGCCGGGCCGGGCCGGGCCGGGCCGCGGGCCGGGCCGGGCCGGGAAAATCCTCCTACCGGCCCGGCCCGGCCCGGCCCGGCCCGGCCCGTTGCAAGTATGCTTTCTAATGATGTCTTACACATTCTCGCTAGTAATGTATTCTGTTTAGGAATGCTCTCGAGTCTGCGTTGAAATTCAATTGGAATGCCTTTCACCTCCGAAGAGAAGACAATGTAGTCGCCACTGTCCAGGCAAACGGACCTTGGTTCACGATGGCCGTTTGGCCAGATTTAAATGGAGATTGTGTTTAATATTTTCCCTTCATACACCTCTGTGAGGCATCCCTTACTGTGAATTCTTTTTTGGATACTGTTTTTGTATACTTTTGAAGCTCGATCGATAAAGTTAATTGTATAGCTTTCAACTCGTTAAAAATCTCGTTGAAACATCAGAAAGAGAGCTTGTTAAATCCCCCTGTTTTGGGTCCCACACCGATAAATCGACAGTTACAATGTGGGCGGAGCCTGACGCTCTCGGTGTTAACTTTGTTGGGTATTCTACTGGTCCAGGAAGCCCTCAATGATCTCATCCAATTCGTCCACAAAGTCAGTCCTTGAAAACATGTCATTTCTGCCATTTTGATCGAAATGTGGTTCAAAACTGAGTTACATTCTTCTCTCATTTTCTTTCTGACTATTTCTCTTCTTCTTCTTCACAGCTGATGCATCATTTAAGGAACTCTTATTATCAGACGGACGTGATAGATTTCGAATGACGGTCGGAGAAAGTGTAATAATTTCTAATGGCGAGTGGAGAGAGAGAGAGAGAGAGAGAGAGAGAGAGAGAGAGAGAGAGAGAGTCGCCCGCGGAGTGTGTAGTTTGATATAGTGTGATACTTTTGACCCATGACTCATGAACATGGCTCCGAGAGCAAAGGAGGAAACATTCCTTCCTTAATCTGGGCAGGCCTCTCCACGGGCGACACACTCTCTTCACCCATCATTTGGAACTTTTTTCACAGGATCCATCCGAGCTTCTTGCATCCACCCTCGACTGCTCATCGTCTAACCGTCTGACTTCTCTCGAAATGAGCATGCTACTCCGACATCTTCGCCGAATCGTCCCACGCCATTTTAACCGATTTTTTTTTCTTTCCTCAAGCCTCCTTTTCTTTGCCCCGCCTCTCCCCGGACTATAAATATGAGCCCCCCAGATTTCCGCATCATTTTGCAACAAATGCTTGTTTTCTAGTGTATAAATGCCAATTCAAGTGAATTCTCTTGATTCTCTTGAATCTTGAAATTCTAATATCTTGGCCACCAACTGTCTGAGGAGGCCTTTTTCTAGTAATTCTGATTTTTCTGAATATATTCTTCTATGGTATACCAATCCCAGTATCATAGGCACAGCCATCGAGGATGTGAGTTCCAACTTTTTATCGAGCCAGCGTGCAGACGGCGGCTGGTTCGACACCCTCCCGTGACTTTGAAAAAATGAGACAGAGAATCTTCTAGGAGCAAAACGAGAGAGTGTGAGACGCAGAACTGAGGCTAATTAGGGACCTCATTAATTACGGATAAGTCCCGCCCCACAAGCGAGAGACGCAAAGTGACTACAAACTACATAGTGAGAGAGAGTGTGTGTAGTAGAGAGACGCAGACATAAGCCACCCTTACGTGAAACTTTCAGAGAATATGAACCTCTCAACGGACATGATTGTTTTCAAAACAATCATGGTTTCGGCGGTGGTCTCCGTCCGATCCGCAACTGCAACGAGCTACTCCAAAGTGCACTAAAGCTGCTAGATAGTTTCGCTGACATCTTCAATAGAGAAGGTATTTTCTATATATATAGTCATGAAATTTATACTAATAGTAGTACATTTCAGGAGACTGCAAATGCTGTATGCAAACATGTGATGCGTAGCAAATGAAATCGCTCTCGCTCGTTCATCTCTTTTTCCCGAAAGTGGTGTTATTTTTGGCGTGCGAGAGGTGGCGGGTTCGAACCCCACCTGTGGTCAATAGTTTTTTTCTCAGTTTTTTCAGTTCTTCCGAGGTTTTTCGGGAGTTCGAAACATTGGATTTGGAAAACTCCCCAACCTGTCATTCTCATCGACACGTCTCCACCTCTCTTCGTCGTAAAACTCGGATAGGATTCTGAATTTCTGACGTCTTCTTCTTCTCCTTCTCCTGCCGCCATTTGCACATCCATCAACATCTCTGACGTCGTCTCCTCGAACTTCTGCTTCATCACCGTCTCCACTTTTCTCGCTTTTTCAAAATCGATCGTCGATTTTCTGAAACTCAAAATCATATTAAACTTTTCATCGCCAAAAAACAATGGATGATTACCTCGGTCTCAAAACCACAAGACCCGTCAGTTTGACTTGCTTATAAATCTCATACTTGCTCATCGACACCGAGTTCGACTCTAGAATCGAGTACGCCTCCAGAAGGCTCATTTCGGTGCCGGCGGGAGTGAAAATCGTGCCAGAGCCTGTCTGGAACAAATTTTACTGATCATAGACTGGTGAGGAGGAAGTACTGATAAAAATGGATTTTTTTTCGGAAATTTCAATTTTTGAATTTTCAATTTTCAGTGGAATTTTGAAAGATTGAAGCCTAAAATCCTTATTGAACTTCAAAAACTTCAAATTTTCAGTTTTCTTTGAATCTCCCTACCTCCACCAAATAGACCGCCTCCTCCGGGAACAACTCGTATCCATTCCTCCCTGGGACCCCCATGGATTCCAAATGTTTTCCAGACACCTTCGTCACTTTCAGCATTGGCGATCCTGGCTGGTATTGAATTTCAATGGTTTTTCTTCTGAAAAATTGAATTTTTTCAAAAAAAAAATTTGTTGAAAAAATTCCCACTTCTTCTTCGCTCGATTCCACTCTCCATTGTTGTTGGTAGAGGTCATTTTCTGAACTTTTTCTCAATTTTCCATTCAACTTGAGCCTCAGAAATATAAAAAATCTCGGTTAAAAAACAAGTACTTTTATATCATCTTTCATCACAATTATCATCAATATTTTCATCACTAAAAATAGGTCTATTTCGGTCCACAATCATCATTATCATCAGAAGCAATAAGGGGCGGAGCTATCTAGAAAATCATCACAGGTAACAATTGAAAATCAACTAGCATCAAGCTGACTTCTTTTTCTCACGAAAATGGCTAGAATGAAAAAAAATGGTCACAACTAGAGAAAACACTGGGAGCACTCGTTGGAAATAAATAGAGAAAAAAAAAGAAAGAAAAAAAAGGTCCGCAATAATAAGCTACTTTGAAAAATAAGGAACAATAAAGTACAATTATACAGAAAAAAGGGTGTAGAAGGAAAGTGATTAAAGTAGAGAGAACAATTAAAATAGATCCAAAGGCATGAACACTTTTCGACACGCTCGTGTCACTTGAGATAGCGGGTGGTCTTGGAGTGGCAGGATCTCTTTGATTTTCGGCGGCAGTTTATTGGATTCCGAATCGTATTGGGTGTCGAGGGCATCGCGAAGAAGAGCTCTGCCGAATAGGTCGATCGACGAGAAGAGGATGTCTCTGGAAAATGATTGGGAATGAAGAGAATGAGCACTGTTGACTTCCTAAGCCTCCCAAAGTCTTTCTGAGCTTCCCCCCAAACTTCCTAAGCCTCCCCAAAAATTTCTAAGCCTCACCAAAACTTCCTAAGCCTCCCCAAAAACTTCCTTAGCCTCCCCAAAATTTCCTAAGCCTCCCCACAAATCGCTAAGCCTCCCCAAAATCTACTAAGCCTCCCCAAAACTTCCTAAGCCTCCCCAAAAACTTCCTTAGCCTCCCCAAAATTTCCTAAGCCTCCCCACAAATCGCTAAGCCTCCCCAAAAACTACTAAGCCTCCCCAAAACTTCCTAAGCCTCTACATAAATGGTTAAGCCTACCCAAAACCCTTCTAAGCCTCCCCAAAACATCCTAAGCCTCCCCAAAACTTCCTAAGCCTCCCCAAAATTCTATAAGCCTCCCCAAAAACTTCCTATTGTCGACGTAATGTGGATGTGACTTTGGTGTTTGCGGACAAAACGCGCGGGAATTCAAATAGGGCGACGCGCACGAAGCGAAATAAATTCCAGTGGCGCCGAAAAACTGGATTTTTTCGGCTGAAAGTGCACAAAACTAGGAAATTTTGATGAAAATGTATGAAAAATCATAATATCTCACATTCCCATGAATATTTTCTTGTTTTGTGCACTTTCAGCCGAAAAAATCCAGTTTTTCGTCGCCACTGGATTTTATTTCGTTTCGTGCGCGTCGCCCGATTTGAATTCCCGCGCATTTTGTCCGCAAACACCAAAGTCACATCCACATTACGTCGACAATAAGCCTCCCCAAAAATCGCTAAGCCTCACTCAAACTTCCTACGCCTCCCCAAAAATTCCTAAGCCTCCCCAAAACTTCTAAGCCTCTACAAAAGCTCCTACTCACCTGAAGATCGGGAAATGCGCTCCAACATGAACCGTTCCGTTTTTGACGAGCCGCGACGAGTTGACCAACTCCTGCACCGCCTTGAACAACAGATTCTTGTTCACCGAGTCTGTGACGAGTCTCCACGTGGCGTACTTCTTCGTATCCTTTCCGTCCTCCGTTCGCCGCAAAATCGTCCGATTGAAGTCGCCAAAAATGGGGTTTCCATCGTGGTTGGGGTTGAAAAAGTAGAGTGGTAGTTTGGCGTCGTCGTGTTGAGTCGGAATGTCAAAGACGCATCGAATGTGGTGTCTTTCTGATATCCAGGAGAACAGATGAGACGGGAGGGATAGTCGTCGAAGATAGTAGATCAGATTCCAGAAGACAACTGGATGGGTTGTTCGGAGGGATTCGTCTTTCAAGGCGTCCTTGTCAGAAGTGAGGATGGTCTCCAGTTCTCGTCGGAGTACGAGAGGGCTCACAAACGCCACTTCTAGACAGGTTTCCGATGGAGTGGCGACTTTTTCAGGGGTCTGAAAATGGTCAGGATTTTTTCTAAATGTTTTAAACTTCTCCAACTCACCGCATTCCTAGACTCCTGCAGACCTCCCGGCTGATACCAACTATTCCTCATCTCCTCGATCCATCGCATTCGAACCTTCAACCTCGGCGCAAAGATGCTCTCGGGATTGATCACATCCACTCCGGCCGTCGCGTCAGTCGACCCAATCACATTTCCAGAGCAGTGCGGGCAGATTGTGTTGAGATTCTGATCGTCCACTTTCCATCCGGCCATTATCTCCTCATCGTAGACCATGGTGTGGCATGCGGGACAATATGTAGCCGTGCACAGGATCACTTCAAGTTTGCCGGGATTTTTCGGAGCGAGTGGAGGGCTCTCTGCCGATTCTGACGCCTCCTTCTGCCCCTTCTCGATTCTCTCGCGACTCCGCTTCAACTGCAAATACACCTCTCGCATCCAGTACTCCTCTCGCAACAGACAACACGGATTCCCCGAGTCGAGCACATAGGCCGGATCCTTGGCGTTGATGAAGAACGGATTGTCGTTGGCACCGCGCTCCTCGCCCGAATAGATCATCCCACTGCCCATCGCGCCGACGGACTTGTTGAGAAGCGTGGAGACGCCGAGACGGAATCTGGAAGGCATCACATCGTCGTAGCCCTTCTTGAAGTGGTTCACGACCGAGTGAAACGATGGGGAGGCGCCTGTGATTGAGCCAGCGTCGCTGCTGTCAGCGGACACCGATTTGGGGGAGTCTGAAAGTTGGAGAGTGTTTTAGACGGGTTGAAACACTGTTCTGCTGTTCATGCCTCATTTTTGGGCCTTTTGGACATAATCTATATAACTTTCGAGCTCAGAATCTGCATTTTCTAACGATGTAGAATACATCAGCTTTTTTTCGGTTTTTTTCAAATTCTTGAGTTGTTGCCATTACACTCAATTACACTTTTCCCCCTTACACTTGGTTTAAATTTTGTTAAACTTTTTCGTACACAGTGAATTTTTACACTTGATTGTTAAACTGAAATCAGGGGAGTCTGAGAAACAATTTTGGCCTTCCCAAAGTTTCTTCAGAACCTCAGTTTTCAAATGATTCTTACCAAAAGTTGTACTCTTAATCATCTTGAACATCGGACTATTCGCGATTCCCTTGAACCATCCGCTCTTCTCCGCCTTCTTATCCGACTTTGGCGTATTCTCATTGGAGAACGGCAGTGTGGCGTGATCGGCGAAGAACTTGGCTCTCGACGGCGACATTCCAATTTTGCCCAACGATTTCGACCGCTCCTTGGCTTTCTCTCGATCCAAACCCATCGCTCCAAGTGGGTCCATCATGGCTTCATGGGGGATTTTTTGACTCGATAGCGATCCTTTTCGATCCGATGCTTCTGGTTCTTTTTCTGGGGCACCATTGCTAGAGTCGTCCAGTGGATAGGATGTAATCTGATAGTCGACAGTGATTTCCGTCGTCACTTGCTCGTTCGGAGGCGTCTTCTGGCCATCTAGAACCAGTGGCCTTCTCTCCACATTCGCCCACTTTCTCATCGCCTCCGCCCCCGTCACCACTATCCTCAACAGATTCCACATCCGGATAGCTCTCGTCCTCGCTGGAGTAGGCCACGTGGCGTCCATCACTGCACGATGGTATATTCCATAAGTGACGGCGTTCTGCTCCAGTCCTGCTCGTTGCATAGCTCTCATCACTTTCACCGCCATCTCGGGTTGTTCGTATTTCCCGCAGAGCTCGATGAGAATCCGATAGCATACTTGGTCGAGCGGGAATATCTCGGTCTTCTCCATCCGGTCCAGTACATTAAAAGCCAGACGGAGGATTTTCTTCTTGTTGGGCGCGGCGAGAAGCAGACTCTCCAGTTGCATGAACCACAGCGAGTACGAGTAGAAGAGCAACGTTTTTGACCACTGGAAAATGGAAGTTTTGTAAGTTTTGTAGAAAAAAAAACGGTTTTCTAAATGCGAAATCATGAAAATCAGTGCAAGTTATAAAGAAAGCCTCTACAAAAACTGCTAAGCCTCTACAAAAATCCCTAAGCCTCCCCAAAAGTTCCTAAGCCTCCCTAAAAATTTCCTAAGCCTCCCCAAAACTTCCTAAGCCTCCTCAAAAATCTCTAAGCCTCTCCAGAAATCTCTATGCCTCTCCAAAATTTCCTAAGCCTCCCCAAAATTTCCTAAGCCTTCCCAAAAATTTCTTAAGCCTCTACAAAAGTTGCTAAGCCTCCCCAAAATTTGGGGAGGCTTAGGAAGCTTGTATGCGTCTTCTCGCTCATTTTCACTCATTTTTTCTCGTTATTTTTCACATAATGCAACATTTACATGAAGGGGATTCGTCTTGACCGCGTTCGTCGCCGCCAGAAGCGACGAGCGAGTCTCGGGCTTCGTTCGAACCGCACTGCATCTGGACGCTTCTGAAACTTTGGAACGAGTTTAGGAAACCCGAAAAACCTTCTGAACTCCTACCAAAATGCATCGGCACCTTCTCGCCATCCTTTCCGCTCTTCTCCAGCCGATCCAGTTGAAAATAGCTACTGTTCATTTTTGTAGGGAACTCCTGAAATTTTCCGTTTTCTGTATGCCTGGACGTCCAGATTTGCATACCCCATAGACAAACTGCATCTCCTCGCCAGTTTCCTGATTGACAAACGGCTCCGGCGCCGGTATGAATACCTGAAAACCAAAGGTTATGGGAGGAAAAGAACGGGATTTTCAGGTGAATCAGTTCTTTTTTTGGTGAATTTCGTTAGTGGTGTTCCAGAAGACGTTGTGTGTGTGTGTTGGTGCTGAATCAGGTGGCGAAGAGAGTTAATAGAAGCGGTTGTTTTTTTCAGGAACAAAAGAGCATGCAACATTGAGAAAAACAAAGGGAGAAAAAAAAACTTTTTAAAAAACCAACCATCCTCGGATCTGTCAACGCGGCTGTGCTCTAAAAATTGTATTGAATCTAAAACTCGATGAAAAAAAAGGGTTTAGCTCACAAAAAGCCTCTCACAATATTCAAAAACCACTCTATTCATGCTACGAATCTACAATTTTTCTTTACCGTTGTATGATTGTGTGAGGTGTCCGGCTCGATGAGTTGGATCTCGTTGATGTCTCGGCCATCTGAAAAGTTAAGACTGGTTTTTCGAACTCGCGGCGTCAAATACCTTCCACTGCACTCGTCAACTTTATGATACAATCGTCGAAAAACGCATTATACGTGTTTTTATCCGAGACGAAGCTTCGTTCCTCGATGAATCGCATGAAGGACTGCGTCTCGGAGAATCGCTTGTAGAAGTCTGCAGACGAGCGGTCTCGGGATCTGAAGGTTTTGGAACTCGTATTATTAGAGCCGAGAAGCAAAGTTCAGGACAAATTGATAAAAAAAGCACATGGGGGAAATGGTTCTGGTGAAACATAGAGGGGAAAAGAAGCTAGATGCTTATGTCTCACCGTTTCCCAGCTAGCGTATGCACCGAAACTCGACCAATATTTGGCAGTTTCACACTATTACTCTGCTTCTCTAGATGTTTATATCTAAAAATGTTGGCTAGAGGCATCTACGCTAACAGTTTTGGGCTTAAAATTGTGTCAATTGTACCTCAAAAACCCTTCCAAATCGAACAAGTTCCCGGTGTCCGTGGCATGCGCATTCGCCGGAGCACTTTTGATCGGTCTCAAAAACGCTTGGTATCCCTTCATGATGGAAGCGATGAACTTCAAAAACGCATCATGAATCGCGTTCTCGTACTCTCGCCGCTTCTGTTGCTTCTTCAAGTCTTGATCCACTGGTATGAATCCTCCCTCGGTTTTCTCATTCGACGAGTAGTCTAGTTGTTGCAATTTCGCGAATATCTCCTCCAGTGAACTTTTCAGCTGTTTCGCCGGCTTTTTCGGCAGCATGGAGGTCTTGAACGTGGCTCGAACCGTCGAGAAGCTGATGGTCGAGGTGTCCAAATCGAAGCATGTGACATCGTCAGGAGGGTCTTCGTAAAGCTCAAAATATCTCGAATCGACTCCAGCGATGAACGGAAGTGGCGCGTGGAGAACGCCAGCGAGTCCTAGAGGGCACTGAGGGATGTAGGGGCATTGCCAGTGGAATGGGAACATTAGAGCGCACACGGATTCGGCCACTGCTGCTAACATCCAGGGTCTGCAAATTTTCAGTGTATGCCTGATCGTTTTGTAGCACGATTACCTCAAACTATGGATTAATATTTTTTGCTCGAGCAGTGCCAACAACATTAAATACATCAAGTTATCGCTACCGAGATATTTGAGTGTGTCGATTAATTGTGCACCATTCAGTGGCAGTTGGCTATCATCGTGCGAGTCAAAGCTGATATTTTCGGCGCCGAGTTGCATGAATACCCGAGGACGGCGCGGCGTGGGAAACGACACTTCGTACATCTGAAAATCGAGAGCTAAAATCAAGAAACAAAAGGTGTGACTCACTAAATGCGAAATATATCGCTCAATGGGGACCGCATGAACCATATCCGTGGTGTATGACATTCGATGGAGGAAGAAGAGGAATCGCTTGAAAGAGTTGAAGAACGGGAAGCGTGAGATCAGACATATTGACACGTTTTTGTAGAAAAGGACCTGAAAAAAGATGAAAATTAGTGAAAGTTTTGAAGTGCTACAAAATTTGCAATGCTGAGCCTCTACGAAACTTCCTAAGCCTCCCCAAGAAATCGTAAGCCTCTCCAAAATTTCCTAAGCCTCCCCAAAGAATCCTAAGCCTCCCCAAAATTTCCTGAGCCTCCCCATAAAAATCCTAAGCCTCTACAAAATTTCCTAAGCCTCCCCAAAACTTGTTAAGAATCCCCCAAAACTTTCTAAGCCTTCCCAAAATTTTCTAAGCCTCCCCAAAACTTGCTAAGCCTCCCCAGAAATCCCTAAGCCTCTACCAAAAATTCTAAGCCTCCCCAAACTTTCCTAAGCCTCTACAAAATTTCCTAAGCCTCCCCAAAAACTTTCCAAGCCTCCCCAAAAGTTCCTAAGCCTCCCCAAAACGTCTAAGTCTCTACAAAAATCAGTTTTAAGCCATTTTTTTAACGAATTTCTCACATCATCAGCCGGATCATTATTGCTGTTCGAGTCGCCAACAGTGCCACCCTCGTGATCCGAATCGCCTCCACATCGGAGATCTAGATTTTCCATCTGATCCTCCGACAGTTCCTTGGTGTATTTCTCGTAGAACGTCACGGCGGATCCGTAGAATTTTGTACCATTCTGAAACGTTTCATTTTAGTTTAGCTCTATCGACATTTCCACAGCTTCATACCTCATCAGTGAGCACAAACGTCGAGAAACTGCGATCCGGGGGAGCACACTTTGTTGGCCAGCACTCTATCAAAGCGCCCATCGGTAGACAGAACATTGCAACATTCTGCGCCAACTTGAAGTCTTCCATCTCCGCCGAATGATCCGATCGTGGAAAATAGTCGAGTACTGCTGGCTTATACGCCAACCTCTTGGCTGTACCCTGCGATTTCTTGTAGCAAATGAAGACGTCGGATCCGACGAGTCCTTTATTCAAATTCTTCGTTATTTTGTAGTACGTATGCGGTGGAATCTCTCCCTTATTGGCCAGTATCACTTTGATATCAGTGACAACGAACTGAGATTGTGAGGAGTTCGGGGGAGCGCGACGATAGGTGAGGAAGATTCCCTGTGACGCATTATTAACATTGGCACACCGTCCGAACGGTGTCGTCTGCACTACATTCGAGTCGACCATTGGCTTATCGCCCCTCCCCTCGTCCAAAATCCCAATATCTACTAGGGGAGCCTTGTGATACCCTCGTCGATAGCAGAGAAAACATGATTTTTGTCCGAGGGAGCCGTGATTCAAATCGGCCGGGTAGCCAAGCGTGGTTGACTCGATAACATCGAAACCATCGGGAGGCTGAAAATTGTACAATTTTCGATCTAGGATTTAAGATTCCAGCTTCAAAAATTTCGAAACTGTCTCAAAAAAGCTTACTTTTTCACCGAGACTCGGAAAAATCACGGCGATATCTGTGATCGGAGCCAACGGCTGCGTGTTTCGAAGTCCACATTCTCCTGACGAAGGTGTCAGACGTTCCAGTGGTTGATTGTCGGCCAGTCCTGGAATAAAGTGAGTAGGAAATTTTTGTAGAGGCTTAGGAAGTTTTGGGGAGGCTTAGAAAGTTTTGGGGAGGCTTAGGAAGTTTTGGGGAGGCTTAGGAGTTTTTGGGGAGGCTTAGGAACTTTTGGGGAGGCTTAGAAAGTTTTTGGGAGGCTTAGCAAAATTTCGGAGAGGCTTACAAATTTTGGGGGCTCAGGAATTTTTGGGGAGGCTTAGGAAATTTTGGAGAGGCTTAGGAAGTTTCAGGAGGCTTGGGAATCTTTGGGGAGGCTTAAGAAATTTCGGACACGCCTATAACTTGCTGTGGAAGCTCTTTACATTGAAAAGTTCGTGTGATCACCATTTTTTCAGATCTTTCACAGCAGAATATATATTTCTTCAAATCAGAATGATGCCTATCCTCAGAATGCCCCATGCCTTGTCTCCTTATTTTATACAACACAAGCTGTCAAAATGCTAATTTCCTCGTCTTCCTCATTGTCTATTCAGAATCTTAGCACGCTCCAATCTTGCTCATTTTTTTTCGTTTCGGTGTCAAAATGATCTTCATTTTTTGCTGCTTCCTCTCCAAGCATCCTCTATTTCAGTATTTTTTTTTCAGCTTCAATTTCTCAAATTCCTTGTCTCCACTTTGAAAATCAATAACAACCAACTCACCGGCGATGACGAAATGCTCGAAAAGTCGTCGTTCATCGTGTGATCCGGTCAGACCGGCACCACCACTCATCGAAATCTTTCTGAAAAATGGCTCTTTTATGTTTAAGAACTATGAAACCTTATTAAAAACGGGTTGAAACGGGAAAAATGTCAACGGAGCGCGTTCTCCCCCGTTCAAAGAGGGTCATCATCACGAGAAAGAGAGACAGAGAGAGAGGGAGAGAAAACCAGAAATCGAGAGAGGGAAACTGGAGAGGAAAATAAATAAACAACGTAAATAGCAAAATATTTTCAAGAGGTGTTGAGAACCAGAAAACAAGTCCAGAGTTGGTAATTGACACCAGGATTTTGAGAACTGGTGCACCTACGGCGCGAATCGTTGTGGAGATTCTCCATGGATCCACTAGTTTTTAAATCCAAAAGTTTTAAGAGAATTCCTTGAAAATCTGCATCATTTTCATCGAGACCCGTTGGGCGAGAAGTGAGAAAAACAATAGTGTGAGGAATACAGGTACAACATATAGTGAATCACAACGATGCCTTAGAAGGCAATAGAAAGAAAAAGCAAACAATTTCCATTGTCAAACAGCCACAAGAAAATAGAAAAAAAAACACTAGCGACAAGAAAGTTTCATGTGTGTCTGTGTGCAGAGAAACATAATTTATTGTTCCCACGAGAGAGAATAGGAAATTTGTCACACAGATTTTGTATTGAAGAGGGTGAGAAGTTATTCAATTTTGGCGGTAAGAGGTACCTTTATGACATCTCTAAGCCTCCCCAAAAATTCCTAAGCCTCTCCAAAATTCGCTAAGCCTCCCCAAAAAATCCTAAGCCTCCCCAAAACTTCCTAAGCCTCTATCAAAATTCCTAAGCCTCCCCAAAACTTCCTACGCCTGTACAAAATGTCCTAAGCCTCTACCGAAATTCCTAAGCCTCCCCAAAACTTCCTAAGCCTCTACCGAAATTCCTAAGCCTCCCCAAAAATTTCCTAAGCCTCCCCAAAAATTCCTGAGCCTCTCCGAATTTCACTAAGCCTCCCCAAAATTTCTAAGCCTCCCCAAAAATTCCTAAGCCTTCCCAAAATTTTCCAAGCCTCCCCAAAAAACTTTCTGAACAGCTAAAAGCTTCTAGAATTGCTAATTCGTAAAGCCAGAGAGAAAAGAGATACATGTGTCTTCTAGGTAACATTTCCGTTATTATAAATCTTCCCCCTTCTTCTTCTCAGACACTAATACCTTGGTCACCAAGGAGATGCATCCTCTGACTGGTACACACCCTTTCACCTATACATTGACATATACGCATGTCGTCTTCTACTCTTATTCTTTGAATGAATACGGAGACGACGGCTACAAATAACGACGACAAAAAGAGTTCTCTTGTGCGTCTGTATGGAAAGAGCGGAACGACAGAAATACACCGGAAATGTGTGCATAAGGCAGAAGGGAAAGCACTCGTTCTCCTCTATTATTCGCAAATTATGATGCCAAAAAGAATAGTGAGAATCGACAGCCTTCTCAGAAGGCATTTTCCCAAACACAAGCCAAAATAACCAAATTTTCAGGTCACAAACATCTGAAATAATCGAATCGCAAAAGAAATAATATAAAAAGTTGCATTATAAAATTAATTTGGGCAAAATTTGGGCAGAACAAAAAAACCGCTTCTCCCTCCAAAAAAATTCTAGCTTCTGTCTGCGTCTCCTCGACTTGCGCACTCTTTTTCGCAGACTCAACGGAGCGCATTTGCATTTTTCTATCAATTTCCGATTTTTAATTTCGCTTTGATATGCTTCGATTTTTCTCGTTCTTTTTAGCGTTTTCTTCTAGATATTTTACATGAAAAATGTTTAAAGCTAATATAAAATTTTATTATCAGTTTCAGGTGCTGTAATGTCGCTTCCACCGGCGTTATTGGCTCGTCTTCAGAAGCGAGGAATCATCAAGCAAGAAGAAGAAGTTATCGCTGAAAATTATGACAAAGAGCCGGAGAAAAAGGTTCTCACAGTTTTCCAAAAAATTTCATCCCAAAATTTTGGTTTCCAGCAAGTCGAGGAGAATGCTGCCGGAGCGCCGGGCTGTCCCAACAAGTATAATCAATACCACGTCTGTGTTGAGTTCTGCTACGATCACTGGGGAGACGGCACGCCAGAATATCGACTTCCCGAGAAGTATGTTGCCAACAAGAATCGAATGCTCGCCAAATTTCCCCTTCCCGAAAATTGGGTCGAAGTCTACGACGAGGGGCTCGCCAAGTACTACTTCTGGAACAAGGTCACTGATGAAGTGTGCTGGTACTCTCCTCGTCATCCCCGCGCCATCATAAGCGACCCAGCACCCCGAATAGCCAAAGAGCACGCTCAAGTGCTATTCGGCGATTCTGGAGCACCGGGCTATTCTGAAGAGGACAATGTGGCGCGTCGTCGGAAAGGAGGACGAGGAGAAGGACGCAGCGATGACAGGCCACGTGGCGGATTTGGCGGCGAGAAGCGCAAGAAAGGGCGTGGCGATCCGATGCAACAGGGACCGGGCTCTGACGAGGATGAGCTGCAAGAGATGAACACTAGAGATCGATTGAAGAGAGCCAAGAGGAAGGGAATCGATCCAATGGACCCGGCTGCTTATGGAGATGCTCCTGTGTAAGTTTGTGTCTCTGTTCTTTGTTTTTCCTGAGCCTCTACAAACTTTTCTAAGCCTCTCCAAAACTTTGCTAAACTTCTACAAAAATCGTAAGCCTCCCCAAAATTTCATAAGCCTCCCCAAAAATCCTAAGCCTCCCCAAAACTTTCTAAGCCTCCCCAAAAACTTATAAGCCTCTACAAGACTTCCTAAGCCTCCCTAAAAATCCTAAGCCTCCCCATATCTTCCTAAGCCTCCCCAAAAAATGCTAAGCCTCTACAAAAAATCCTAAGCCTCCCCAAAACTTCCTAAGCCTCCCCAAAAATCCTAAGCCTCCCCAAAACGTTCTAAGCCTCCCCAAAAAAACCTAAGCCTCCCCAAAAATTTCTTAGCCTCCCCAAAGATTGCTAAGCCTCCCCAAAAACGTTTCAGTTTTTTAACAGTGCTTTTCAGTTGTGAGAGTTTTTTCTTCGATTTTCTCTGCAAGCTTTCTTTACTATATAAACCAGACTAGACTCTACCCATTATCAACCATTCCCTCGCCTCGAAACTTTTCAATTTTCTCAATTTCCAGCGGTAAATGGTCAGATGGACTCCGTGTGGATCAGGTGACCGGAGCTGACGTCACCGCCGGCGGACCATTGTTCCAGCAGAGACCCTACCCGGCACCGGGAGCCATTCTCCGGAAACAGAAGCCACAAGAGGACGAAGATGAATAATTACTGTCTTGTTTATTTGCTCTGTTTCCTTTCTTTCTCTGTGTCTCCTTTACCTTATTGATCTTTCTTCTTGTACTTACATTCTCTGTTTTCCATTACATGAAACGAAATTTCACAATTTTCTTTGCTAGCTTCGTGTTTCAGTGATAACGACCACATCATTCTTATCAAGTTTCGTGTTTTCTAGTTGATTTTCCGGCTCTCAAAAATTGATTTTTTGCTGAAATTCAGGCTGAGATGGATTCCGTAAAGCACTCGGCGGAGGTGGTAGTGGATTTGACCAAGATGCAATATCACATGATCAATGACAGGTAGTTTTTAGGCTGAAAATTCTGAAAAAAAAACTTCTAAATTTTTCAAGACTCTCCCGCTGGGATCCAGCCGTACTGGTGCTCGCGGCAGTTGGCGGTACTTTGGTCTACACAAAAGTAGTTCATTTGTATCGGAAATCTGAGGATCCTGTTTTGAAGCGGTAACTCAAATGAAAAACGATTTCTGACCCTTGAAATTCTGAATTTTCAGTCTCGGAGCCTACGTCTTCTCTCTGGCCCGAAAAATCCCATCGGTTCGTGAAAAAATCGAAAAAGAGCTGTCGGCGGAGAAGCCAAAGTTGATCGAGTCGATTCATAAGGATGACAAGGATCGCCAGTTTATTTCTAGTAAAAATCAAAGCTTTCATTTTTCGAAAAATCACCTCAAACTATTCCAGCGCTCCCCATCGCGCCTCTATCCCAGGAGTCGATCATGGAGTTGGCGGAGAAGTACGAAAACTACAACACTTTCAATATTGACGGAGGACGAGTGTCTGGAGCAGTCTACACCGATCGCCACACCGAGCACGTGAACCTCCTTGGAAAGATCTACGAGAAGTACGCGTTCTCCAACCCTCTCCACCCCGACGTCTTCCCGGGAGCCCGTAAGATGGAGGCGGAGCTTATTCGAATGGTTTTGAATCTCTATAATGGACCGGAAGACTCGAGTGGAAGTGTGACGTCCGGTGGAACCGAGAGCATCATCATGGCCATGTTCACGTATCGAAACCGCGCGCAGTCGATGGGAATTGAGCATCCGGTCATTTTGGCTGGAAAAACTGCTCATGCCGCGTTTGATAAGGCCGCGCATCTGTGTGGAATGCGGCTGAGACATGTGCCAGTTGATGAGAATAATCGAGTGAATTTGAAGGCGATGGAGAAGTTGATCGATTCGAACGTCTGTGTTCTCGTGGGAAGCGCACCCAACTTCCCATCAGGAACTGTGGATCCGATTCCCGAAATCGCAAAGGTAAGTTTTGTAGAGGCTTAGGAAATTTTGGGGAGGCTTAGAAAGTTTTGGGCAGGCTTAGGGATTTTGGGGAGGCTTAGGAAGTTTTGGGGAGGCTTAGAAAGTTTTGTAGAGGCTTAGGAATTTTGGGGAGGCTTAGAAATTTTCGGGGAGACTTCGAAATTTTTGGGGAGGCTTAGGATTGTTTGGGGAGGCTTAGAAGATTTTGTAGAGGCTTAGGATTGTTTGGGGAGGCTTAGTAAGGTTTGGTGAGGCTTAGAAAACGTTGGGGAGGCTTAGGAATTTTCGGGGAGGCTTAGGATTTTTTGTAGAGGCTTAAGATTTTTTGGAGAGGCTTAGGATTTTTGTAGAGGCTTTAGAAGTTTTGCAGAGACGTACAGATTTTTGTAGAAGCCTGAAACACATTTTCATCAAATTTTTCGTTCCAGCTCGGCGAGAAATACAACATCCCAGTGCACGTCGACGCCTGCCTCGGCGGCTTCATGATCCCGTTCATGAACGACGCCGGCTATCTTCTCCCAGTTTTCGACTTCCGTAACCCTGGAGTCACATCGATCTCCTGCGACACGCACAAGTATGGATGCACACCGAAAGGATCTTCGATCGTCATGTACCGTTCCAAAGAGCTCCATCACTTCCAGTACTTCTCCTGCCCCGACTGGTGTGGAGGAATCTACGCCACCCCGACTATCGCAGGATCTCGCGCTGGCGCCAATACCGCTGTCGCCTGGGCAACTTTGCTGTCGTTCGGACGCGATGAGTATGTGAGAAGATGCTCGCAAATTGTCAAGCATACTAGGATGCTGTCGGAGAAGATTCAGAAGATTAAATGGATCAAGGCATATGGAAGTTCAGATGTTTCTCTAGTGGCCTTCTCTGGAAATGGAGTCAATATTTACGAAGTGTCGGATAAGATGATGAAGCTCGGGTGGAACTTGAACACTCTTCAGAATCCTGCGGCGTGAGTCAATCAGAGTAATGCTAACGTCTAAAACAGAAAATTTCAGAATCCACATCTGTCTGACCATCAACCAAGCCAACGAAGAAGTCGTCAACGCGTTCGCCGCCGATCTCGAGAAGACGTGTGAGGAGGTGGCCGCCGCTGGAGACCAGAAGCCGACGCACGGAATGGCGGCGATGTACGGAATGGCCACGCAAGTGCCGAAGTCTGTCGTGGATGAGGTCATTGCTCTCTACATCGATGCTACGTACTCGGCGCCGCCAGCTGAGAAGAAATAAGGGAATTGCATTGCTGAAATTGCATTTTTGTATTTAATTTTCTGTGATTTTCAAAATAGAGTTTTATCTGATTGTACTTAAAAATAAATTAACGATTACTGATTGACTCCGAAAATCTGAAGTAGACATAATTTTATTGTGGTTAAATTATTATCAGATTGCACTTTCACTAGTTTTCATCAAATTTTCAGGAAAAAATTCGAGAATTTCTATCGAAAACCGCTGAAAATCAAAATATTTGCTCGCTGAAAAACCCCGAAGAATAATGCAAATTAAAGGCGCACACAATTTTCTCTTCTTTGGTCTCCCGCAACGCTTACAGTATACTCGCGTCGCGCATTTGAATTTCTGTGGTTTGTTTACACTTTTGCTCTTGCAAATTT
Organism: Caenorhabditis sp. 40 LS-2015; assembly: GCA_900536305.3. Classification (NCBI taxonomy): domain Eukaryota; kingdom Metazoa; phylum Nematoda; class Chromadorea; order Rhabditida; family Rhabditidae; genus Caenorhabditis; species Caenorhabditis tribulationis. The sequence goes on along the minus strand of LR543222.1, from coordinate 154,692 downwards.
TTCTTCGAGAACTTTTTGATTCGTGGGAAATTTCTTGATTTTTGTTGATTTTTTCTGATTTTTTGCGAGTGAAGTGGGATTTTTGGGTGAAAAATAGTGTGAAAATCGTTAAAAACAAGTAAAAAGTTGAGAAGTCATCGAATTTCCACTGAAAATTCACATTTTTCGAGGTTGCGCAGTTTTCGGTCGATTTTTCAATAGATTTTCGTAGATTTAGCGGTCAAATTTGAAAGCTTGCAGCTTATTCGCTTTAGAATCGCGCATAGATTTTTTGGAAGACCGATTTTCGAGACGACACGAGATTTCAGTTTATCCCGTCTATTTTTGTTCCCAAAATGTTGATCTAAATAAGAAAACTACGTCAGCGTTGTTTTCCGCACTATTACGTACTTCTTTCGGACCTCCCAGACACGTCTTTTGTCTATTCCTCGTCCTTTTCATCCCGATAACATCACAAGAGCCCCCATAAAACATTAAAAATCGCTCGTTCCTCCTCCCTTCGAAAAAAAAATCACCTGTGTGAGTAGTGGTGGCTCTCCCCCGATCTGATCACCCCCCTACACAACCACAAGGTCCCCAGCTTGTCATGCGTGTATAGATCATGGAAACACAAGGAAGACTTCCTCTCTCTCTCTCTAATGGGCGGAGCCCTGTGACAATATAAACACACGCAGAAGAGAGATCGGAGCGGGGTGTCGAGCAAGGATAGAGAGGAATCAGAATCAGCAAAAGAAGAAGAAGCAGAAAAAAAGAAGATAGAGGGAAAAAGTGGGGAAGACAAATCGATTCACCGAGTCTAGGGGGAAGCAAAGTGTCAGGTGCCCACGGGGCGCCCAGTAAGCGTGTTAAGGGCCGGAGGGTCCAGAGACGCGATCGTCTCATCTGTCGCGGGAGCCCATGAGCCCCTCTCAAGTGCTGAATGTGCTCCTCGCGTGTTTTTCTCGGAGAAAGAGTGTCATCTTTTGTATTTTTCCGATATCATCTAAATGATGATGGCGACTGAAATTGGGGAAATCCCAAGAATGCCAATTATTCATGAGAGATTCCAATCGCTCATTTGGATTATTGTTGCATGTCTTGTTATCTCCGTTTCGGATTTTCGGGTTCCCAGAAGGGTTACAAGACCTTCTCAGTCATTTCCGTCATTTCACCTAGAAGTGTGGATCCGAGACCCTTAGTGGTTGTTATTCTAACTTTCTTCGGAAACCCATGAAGCTCAGATTCTGAAAATTCAGGATTCTGGCTGAAGAACGGTTTCGAAACCCTTCTTTCCGCTCATTTTCAGTTCTGTTTACTTGTGCCGCCTTCAAGGCAATGACTCATTCGATTTCCCGGCCATCTGTCGATTCCAGCCATCTCCCTATTTTTCCATCCATAAACCGTGTGAGCGCGATGCTTTTGACCTGTCCATCGTGTGATAAATAAGCATACACAGCACATCAAACCAAATACAGTCATTTTGCCAACAACCATATTTCCATATCTTTTTGCGTCTGTTTCTCGCACTTTCTTACCACTATTTTTTTCGCCTTATTTCCTTTTTTTCTTCCCCCGCACACACATATAAATTTTCGTGTATGAAACGAAGGCGGGGAGATCGTTTGTTGTTGTTGTATTCCGAGAAAGTTCCCGTGGGGTGGGGCGTTTTTGTTTTGCTTGGGGATTTCGATGCGGCAGAGATTTCGATTTGGGATAGAATCTCGAAAGTTGACAATCCAAAAAAAAACATGCACTCAACACCTGCTACAAATGGGCATGTGGTGAAGGGGGCATTTTTTGGAACGGTTTTCTGGGGGATGCTGACTGACTAGTGAGTCATACGTTTTCCTTCTGGAACGTTTCATGGTTTTTGATTTTTGGAATTTCTGGAACGTTTTTGTTTTGAGGGTGCAAGGCCCAGAGTCAGAGATTTTCATTGGCCCACTAATTTTCCGTGGGAACTTCTCTCCGAAAGAGTGCACTTTGGATTCGAAATTCCGTGTTCTAGCTCGGCAAAATCGCGTTTTTAGCTTTCTCCTTGCTCGGCAAATTTCCCAAAATTTTCCCTACAGAAAGACTGACATTGTATGGTCGCAGACGGCTTCAAATTAGGTCAAATCCCAATCCTGTTAACCCTGAGACTCTGAGCCCCTATCCATCGAAGTGCAAATCCCCAAGAAGCCTTGGCACACCGCCAAAGCTTCTCACCTACACCTCATTAATCAACCTTTATGGTTTTCAATAAATCCATCCGTTCGGCAACAAACACACACACGGGTCACTAGGTTGATCCATCCCGCACCTTCTTCTATCTTCTTCTTCTTTTCCTTGCTTTCTCCTACCCATCTTCTCCTTCCAACATGTATCCGCGGATTCTGACCTTGAAGACTTTTCGTGGACATCTTTTCCCCTCTTCCGAAACTTATATGTTCACTTTTCGTCTTATTGGCATCACGCCGATGTTGCCAATTGTTTTACGATTCTTCGGCTCCGTTTTTTTTTTCATTTTTCGCCGCTTGTTGTCCTTTTTTTTGAGTCATCTTTTTGTATTCAAAAGAAGAACGCCTACATGTTGAAACAATAGATGGTGTGGCACATAAGAGGATGATTCAGAAGATTCAATGTTCCCGAAAGGGAAAATTTTGCTATTTTTGATTCTCCACTCTAGCCACACCCTGTTTTGGGCCGTTTTTTTTCAGTAAGGTTCACATTTCAATCCCCTAATAGACCGCAAAACGGCTAATTACCTTTTAATGGGCAATTAGAAGAGGAGAGAGCGTTCTCCGTCTCCTTTTCCGTCTGCGCCCCCCTATCATAGGTGGGTGTGAAATGTTCGATGATAAATGTCCTTTTAGTGCCACTTTTTTGGGGAAGAAATGCCGCCCTTCTCATAGATTGTGGTCGGGAAAGGGGGGTTTTTTGGGATGGGAAAGGTTATGGTATTGTACTTTTCGAGATGACCAGGGAATGGTTTATTGTCCGATGAGTTTCTTGCGGAAGAATCGGCAAATTCTCATGGTGATTTGTTAGTTCTTTTGGCTATGTCGTTTTTCCTGTTAGTCTGGTGCTCCGTGAGTCATATTTAGGCTCTGTTTCTCCAAAGAATCGTCTCAAGATTCTTAGGCTAGAGGAATCTCAGTTCAGTTCAGTTCATCACCGTGCAACCTGTAGCAGTGATTCCCCCTTACAGCATCACTTCAAAGACGTTCATCTCGGTTGGCATTAAACATTTCTAAAAGCTGATAACTAATGAAATGTAGCTCGTATTATGACTAACATTTCATTAGTTCGAAGCGTTTTGAAATTCTTAATGAAAACCGAGATTAATGTCCTTGAAGTGGGTATGAGAATCATCAGGAATTCCGTTGAGTTAGAGTTGATGTTCATATTCGTTAGTGACTCTATCTGCCACATAATTAGTTGCTCCTGAAAATGTCTTCCTATAACTTTCACTCGATTTGGTCTGCTTCTGGTTACCGCACACTCAAGAGTGTTCTTCTGTTGCTCTAACTCCCGTTCGATGACATTTCACAGCCCAATTTTTAATTAATTTTCGTCATTCATTCCCCCGGTACCGCTTCCGTTTTGCCCCCACTCATAGAAGAATCGTCGCATAGTCAGAAGCCGTCCATCCGTGTCTTCGCCCATTTCATTTCGTCTTCCCCCACCAAATTTTTTTTGTTTCTTTTCAAACCCGCAAAAAAAATGAATCATCATCTCTTGTCTTTTCCCGTCCTCTTGAGAAGCAGCGGATTCGCAATGTTCCGTTTTACAGAAGCGAACAATATAGGACAGCTAGCAAAACTTCAAATAATCAACGTCAATCATGGCGCAACAAAAACGCCACGACCAGGAAGAAGAGGTAAACGCTTGGATAAATTTAAGCCAAAATGAGCCTAGAACTTCGTTTTTCGAAAGAAAAATTGAACGAAAAAAAAATTGAGCTCAAAATTTCCAGGTCGTTCCGGCGATCCGCCACGAGGATGCCGAATGGAAGGTGATCCAGCAGAACACCTTCACCAGATGGGTCAACAACCATCTCCAGAAGGCCGGTGAATCCATTGGAAATCTGGTAGGAACTCTTCGACGTTTATACCTTTAAAAAACCCTATTTTCTTTCAGGAGACCGAGTTCTCGGATGGCCTGAAGCTCATCGCTCTGGCTCAGGTGCTCTCGCAGAAGCAGGTCGGAAAGTTCAACAAGAAGGTCGCTTTTCGCTCGCAGAAACTGGAGAACGTCTCGCTGGCGCTGAACTTTTTCCAGAACGAGGAGAATATCAAGATTATCAATATTGGTGAGACTCTTTTTTCACCGTTTTTTTTCCCCGTTCAAAACCTCGAATTGCTTTCTTCTTCTCCCCCGAAATGGTCAACTATGTGTTTGTAATAATGGAGGCGCCTTCTGTTGGGTTGTGGTGCTCTCCGCGAGCCCCCCGCGTACACTGAAAACAAACAAAAACACCATGTTTGACCTACGGATTCTGTTGCCCTCTTTCTCTCTCTGTCTCGATGAGTTGAGCTCCGCCGTGTTGAGATTCCAAAAGAGCACTACTTCTTGTGTATATTTTTTGAAATTCCCATAAATTAATTTGGCCCGTTTTTCAGACAGCACACACATTGTCGACCACAACAAGAAGTTGATCCTGGGCCTCGTCTGGACACTCATCCTTCACTACTCCATCTCGATGGGATGGATTCAGGAGAAGCGTGAGGACGGACAGGAGAAGGAGGAGACGCCGAAGCAGAAGCTGCTCACCTGGATCCGCAATCGTCTTCCGGGACTTCCGATCTCCAACTTCACTTCCGACTGGAACGATGGAGTGGCTCTGGGAGCGCTGGTCAACTCGATGGCCCCGGGAGCACTCGACGATTGGGAGAATTGGTCGCCGAACGAGGCGCTGGAGAATACAGAGAAGGCCATGAAGAGTGCTCAGGACTTGTTGAAGGTCGCGCCGCTCATCGCTCCAGCCGAGATGATTCATCCGGAAATCGACGAGATGTCTGTGATGACCTATCTCTCGCAGTTCCCAGCCACAAAGCCAGTCGTAGTGAAGCCAAAGGTGCAGGCAACGATCTCCAATTTGCAAAAGACCATTGTTGTTAATGATCCACAGGAGTTCGATTTGAAGCTTTCTCGTGATGGATACAAGCCGAAAGTCTCTATCAAGGACGCCGAAGGAAGCGAGCTTCAATTGGCAGTCAAGAAAGTCGACGAGAAGAACTCTCACTACAAGGTCAAATTCACACCGAACAAACCAGGACCACTCAACGTGGAAGTCGCCGCAACGGATAACCACACCTTCGAAACCCAGGCTATTCCAGAAGCCAGTACTACTTGCCAGGTAAATTCGAATTAGAGAATTTCTGAACTTTTCATTGTTTCAGGTCGTCCCAGTCGCACGTCTTCTGGAGTACAAGAATCCGGCCAAGATCGGTGACACTGTCACTTTCACTGTCGCCGACGCTCTCGAAGGACCAATCGAGCCAATCATCGTCGAGCCGAATGGAACGAATCACCGTTTGGTTACTCTTGCCGGAAGCACTCCGGGAACGCACACTTTCGAGTACCAGGTTCCAAGTGCCGGACTGCACTCGGTTAACGTTTTCCACAAGAAACAACCGCTCGTCGGATCTCCGTTCGGACTCACTGGAAAAATCAGAAACCCGTTCAGACTTTGGGGGCGTGGAATCGTTCCGGAAGGGATTCGCAAGAACGACGTCGTCGCAGTGCATGTGGAGTCTATCGATCCGGATGAGAATGTTGCCAACTCGAACGTCTCGTTGGAAGTGGTCAGAAAGGATGGACGAGTTCTCCCGATCTCTTGCGAATACGACGAGCACTCTCAAACACTCAACTTCGAGTACCAGCCAAAGGAAGCTCCAGAAGACTTGGAAGTTGTTCTCAAAGTGGGCGGAGAGAAAGCGGAGTCTCACTTGGTGCATGTCTCTCCATTGAGCGCTTCGAAGATCAGAGCATTCGGCCCGGGTCTCGAGGGAGGTATCGTCAATGAGCCGTGCGTGTTCGATGTGGAGATGAACGGAGAGAACAAGGATCTTGCGTGCGCTGTCGAGGGACCATCCAAGGCTGAAATCGGGAGCAACGATCGATTGGATGGATCCGCTGTGTTCTCCTACACACCAACGGCACCCGGAGTTTACAAAGTCGGAGTTTTGGCTGACGGAGAGCACATTCAAGACTCACCATTCGTTCTTCATGTCCATGAAGCCCAACCAGGATTGAAGCCGTCTGCAACCCGTGTCACTGGAATCGACGAGTCCAAAGTGTACTCTGTCGGAGAGAAGATCCCATTCCGCGTCGACACTCGTCTGTGTGGAGTTGAAGTAGTGCCCAAGGTGGAGATCAACGATCCATTCCTCAACAAGATCTCCTATGGTGGACGTGAAATCACTCCGGGAATCTTCGAGTACACTCTCATCCCAGAGCACGCTGTGAAGCACAAAATCGACGTCAGCGTTGCGGGAGTCTCCGTGCCCGGCGCTCCATTCGCCATCAAAGTCAAGGAGCCAACCGATGCGTCGAAGTTGAGGATCTATGGACCCGGAGTCGAGGGACCCGTCTACTCAAAGGAGCCGACCAGATTCACCATCGACGCCACTCAAGCCGGACCAGGAGCCGTTGAGGTCGCTTTGGCCGATGATCACGGAGAGAAGGTCGACCTGGACGTGTTGGACAATCAAGACGGATCTTTCACAGTCAAGTACACTGCTCAAAGACCAGGCAGCTATCAGGTACATTTTGAGAATCGCAGTTGAAGCCTGAGTTGTAAAATTTCAGCTCAACGTGGTGTTCGCCGGTGAGGAGATCTCTCCAATCGCCATCAACGTCAAGCCGAATCCTGATGTCTCTGGAATTCGTGTCGACGGACTTGAGAATGGTAGGTCACGGTCAACTGTTGTGATGATGATTGACATGTGTTTGGTGTGATTTGAAGTTTCAGAATCCGCACGAAACATAACCGATTTTGAAGTGGTTCATTTTTGACCTGTTTTCATTTCATTTATCTCTGTTTTCTCTAATTTTAACCGATTGCTGTGATTTTGTGAAGATCTAATTGTCGAATGTGGAATGACGTGGCATGGTTCTCGACTCAACATCCGTCTCAAATCATTGCTTTACAGCCGTTGTAACTGTCAACGTGGAGAAAGAGATTCACGTCTTCACAACCGACGGCGAGAACACCCGAATCGTCATCACCTCTCCGTCCGGGCGAGTCGTCGAAGCCATCATTGAGTCGACGCCTACAGGATTCCGAGTTCGATTCACGCCTTCCGAAGTGGGAAACTACACCATCGATGTCACCTATCAAGATATTCCTATCGAAAGATCTCCGTTCACACTTCAATCGGTTGATCCCAATCGACCAGGCTCTTCTGAGCAAGACGATATGGATGTGGAGCAGGATCCTGGAGAGTCGACGCTGGCTGAAGCTGAATACGTTGTTTGTGGTTCAGGACCACCGCGAGCCGATTTGGTTACTGTTTCCGGGCCGGGTTTAGGACCCCTAGTGGCTCAAAGATCCACATTTGTCTCTATTGACACCACAAACGCTGGATTTGGAGACATTGATGTGTATGTAGATGGCCCGACTAGAACACCACTGCACTGCGTTGATAACCAAGATGGAATTCTGAAAATGTGCTTCACACCGAAACAACCCGGATTGTACTATCTGCGAGTGATGTTTGACAACGAACACGTTCCCGGGAGCCCATTCCAAATCGTTGCTGTAGCTGCTTTGCTGGGAAGCCCATCTCTACTCGGAGCGGATCAACGGAGCAAAACTGAGAGCCCGTATTCGTCAATCTCCAGTGGATCTTCTAGCACTCCGAATCCGAATCCTCAAGCGTGTACATAACAAAAACCTCGTTGAATTACCTCTTCTTCTGTACATACAGTATCTCTATCCATTTCTATTGTCTTCCTGTCAGTTATGAATGATCTCAACCCACCTTTTTCATCCATGTTCGCCCTCAAACTTTCTATCTCTGTCTTGTTCGAATTCCAATAAATCAGTTATCAAATTTTGGAACACGGAAATATCGCTTCTACAACGAATTGAAGTTTGAACACCAGCGGAAAGTAACCTATTTTTCAGAGAAATTCCTCATCGGTACTCGTCTTCGTCCGATCATCGATATCGGAGAACTCGAGCCAGAAACCACCGGACTCCAGCTGCTCGATGAGTGCAACGGAAAGTTCTACAAGATCCCACTGTTGATCAACCCAGACGGGACGTACTCCTCTGACACACCACTCATGGAGGTCGGAGAGCACAAGCTGAAGCTCCTGTTCGACGACGTTCCAGTTCAAGAGGCCACCGTTGAAGTAAAGAAGGGCACGGATGTCAGCAAGTGTCTTGCTTATGGAGCAGGTCTCGAGTCGGCAGTTGTCGGAGAGAAGGCCAACTTCGAGCTGGATTTGAATGGAACCGGAGAGGGAGCACTGGCGATGGAGATGCGTGGACCGGCGAAAGCCGATTCTCGAATTGTGGACAAAGGAAACGGGAAGTGCGGTGTGGAGTACGTCGCGAAGGCTCCGGGAGACTATGAGATGTCGATCAAGTATGGAAAAGACGATAAGAAGGAGCACATTAAGGGATCTCCTTTCGTTGCTCACGTTGACTACAAGAAGGATCCATCGAAGGTTGTCATTCAAGGACTCGACGAAGTGAGCTATCGTCTCAAGCAACCCATCAACTTCATCATTGACACCTCGAAGACCAAGGACTTGCCAGTCACCGCTCATGTGGATCCGGAATACGCTCAGAATCCGCCGATTCTCTCCGTGTCGCCAACCAATCCACGTCATCATAACGTTCGATTTGTGCCGACTGGAATCGCGAACACTATGATTCCGATTCATGTCATGTACGATGGAGAGAAAGTCGGAGAGAAACATGTCAAGGTGTTGCCAGAGGTGGAACCACAGCTCATCAAAATTCGTAAGTTCTTGAAGAATTCAACTCAAGATTCAGGCCGTGTTCTAATCTTTATTGTTTTTCAGTTCACGACAAGAAGAAGGAGCAGTTCCCACTGACCACCCACGCCTCGCACGAAGGACACGTTCCGTTCGACGTTCGCGAGTGTGGAAACGTCAAGAAGATCGAGGCGCGCGTCTTCGGACCAGACGGAAAGGAGCGAGTGAGCCATGTGAGATCCACGGAGCAGGCCGGAATCTACGATGTCTCGTTCGGCACCGATATGGCCGGCGAGTACTGTGTCGTGTTCTACTTGAACGGAGAGGAAGTCGCCATGAAGGTTCCGGTGGTAGCCGAGAAGATCGGAAAGAAGGAGGACGTGCGAAAGGATGATGTCATCTTCCATAGCGAAGTCGCCGAGAACGCTCCGACCACTCTGACCTATCACCATCCGACGCCGGAGGTCAAGAAGAGCAAGCAGAAGCCAACGCCATCCATCCGAGTTCTCGCCGCTCGTCCGGACGCCGTTCGATTGGAGCACGTTCACGAGATCGTTGACAACGGACATCGCATCGCTGAGAGAATCATCTTCACGCCGACGAAGCTCGGTCCGAACATGTTGGATGTGTTCTACGGAGGAGAGCAGGTGGACCATGTGGAGTATGAGGTAAAACTTGGTCTAGAAAACGATCTTCTAGAATTCAGCAAGGCGTTAAAAAATCATTCATTGTTTCATGCTGCCTCCCTTCTTCTCCTTCTTCTTGTTTCTCTATTTCTCTTCTCATTTTAAAGTAGTAAACAACACAGAAGATGTTGTGTATGTGTGTGTATGTTGGGGGAGGGGGAGAGATGAAAGTGTATTCCGAGAGGCTCTCTCTCTCTTTTCTGAATAGTCAAGAGAGAAGAGTGGAAAGCTGAAGAGAGAGCAATAGACACAGACGAAAAACGCCGATTCTTTTCACTTCTCTCCCCCCAACGTCTACTACTTGGGTGGGTGTGCTAATACTTTGGAGAATGGACAAGGACGCGTGAAATGACCATCATCGAGAGAGAGAGAGAGAGGAGAACAGATTTTTCGTCTTTACTGGCAACAATTTGTCTCGTAGTTTTCTGTTGGTTTTTGATCGGATTTTTTAGGATATCTAGGGGTAGTTTTGGCCTAGAGTTTCTGCCAAGCCTAGTTTGTTTTTAATGTGGGGTTTTCGATGAAGTTTCCGACCCACGAATGAGTCAAATCTTGGTTCCATAGTCATATTCACTATTTGGAAGCTTGAAAAACTGAAAACTTTGAACTTCCCACCTTCTTGTTGGTACATACAAATCATCTAGCAGCAAAAAATTGGTATTTATTCTCGTGTCCATTCGCCTCCCTCAATCTTTCGATATTTTCCCTCTGCAATACACTCACTTTTTTTTGTCATGTTTGTGAAGTTGTATTGTTATTGTCCTCTCGCCGCAATTCGTCCTCCCTTTCTGTTTTCTGTCGAACCGACTAATTCACCGCTCTAACAGTTACTCACTACAGTCAGTTATGACCAAAGTTTTGTAGTTTTTTTTTAGTGGTTTTGTTTCGAGAAAGGTTATGACTATTAGTCAATAGATCGAGTTTCCTGGAAAAGTTCAACTTTGAGAAAGCATGTGAGAAGTAAAAGAAGAAGAAGACAATAGGGTCGATCTGTGAACGTGTGATTTCGCCGCGCCGCAGTGTTGTGAAAATTGCTTCTTTGAACTGATTTCCGATCATTTTGCACACAAAGAGTAAGACGGATACTCTCAGAGCTCACCTGAGCCATCGAAAACATCTGGAAGCAATTCTCGAGTTTTGATGAAGTTGAAGTGTACTCGGATCTTGGTGTCGAAGGTTGACCTAGGATTTTCAAGAGTCTTTCGGTTTCTACCGTTGAAATTCTTGCTATTCAGTTTCTCTCATTCTGAAGTCCATCAATTCTGAAGCCAGAAAATCCTTCGATATCCATAAACCTTCCAACTGATATGCCAATCAAATTACCCCCAACTTCGACCGACCATTTCAACCGTTTTCCCTCCCCCACCTGCGTTCCTTTCTTCATTAATCATCTTCTCCCGATGCAGTTGTTTTGTTTTCCTCTTCTCCCCTTCAACCGAAGCGAGCGAATTCCTCCTCAAACCTCTGTTTATCACCCCAACCCCTCGGACATACACATCCACCAGGAGAAAGTTCTCTTATCATATCAAAAACAAAAGAGATCCTAGAGGTTTTTCTGCCGAAGAGCTTCCCCTCCACCTCCATCTCTCTCTCTCTATCGAAGAAGAGGAAGACACAAAAATAACAACTGTTTTCTGTTTCTTCATGCTGTAGCTATCTCTCGGCATCCAGCAGGAAAAAAATGTCACGAAGGGATATCCATTATCCTTGCCACTGGTTTCTATCAGTTCCTTCCTATCTCACTAACCCTGTGCAAGTTAAGATTTGTGCTGTTTTTGTTCAGAAATGTCTCATAAGCTTAAAAAACCTTTCTGAATATGAAATTCGGCTCATTCTGAGTTTGTCACGTTCAGAAGTTTGTAGCTTGATTGATTCCTTGATCTCTCGATTCTCATCAATCAGAGTTCCTCGTGGACTTCTCCCAAGTGCGATAACGAGCCCAATCAATTAGTCAAAACTGTTCTCCGATCCGGACTCGGTCTCTTTCCGCACACCTCGTGTGTTGTTTCGACGGCTCTTCCTCTTGTCTCTGTGTGATAAGTCACGTAAACTTCCGTCGAGTCACGTGAAGGCTCCGGGAGGAAAGGACCCCTCCGACGGGAGCAGCGAGATGGCCACATAATAATCATTGCCTCTCTGCCCCCGAGAGAGCGATATCAGTTGAGTAATTCTCACGTGTAGGGGTTATTGGCTCGGGTCAGCAGTGGTTTTTTGGATGGATATTCTAGAGCTTGGCTTTGGGCTCTTCCAGCAACGTTGAGCCATCACAGTTGATTTTGAGACTATTCCAGTTGTTTGATGAGAAGTTGACGAGACTAGAAATACTTTGTGTTCTTTTCCTAGACACCCCATTTGATCTCATTCCATCAACTTTATCACTTGTTTTCCATCGCTCACAACTCCGACACAAAACAACAAAAAAAAATCTGACACATGTTTTCTTTTCCAGGCTATCGGACAGCTCGAATTCGAGCGAATTCAAGCCGAACGCGCCAAGGTCGTCGTTGAGCGAGAGGACGACGTCGACAAGTACGAGAAGAAGTATCAGGTGAGGACATTCGAACATTTCGAGTGGTTTTTTAAAACTAAAGCTAACCCTTGTTTTTTTTTTTCTGTTCCTCTAACATTGCTAAAAAAATAGTTGTGTGGTGTTTCAGGAAGAGGCTCGCAAAGAGGCCGCCGGAGCTCCACCAACACCAGCAGCCAGCAACGGAAAAGAGCACAAGAAGGAGCAGTTGGCTCAAGGAGCGCCGGTTCACGATCAAAAGAAGAAGAAGGAGCACCAGCAACATCTCGCACCGTCCGCTGAAATCGAGCAGAAGCCGTTGGAGAAGTGTTTCACTGTAAGGATTTCGAGTTTTTAACCGTATTTCGAGTTCAATTTTTTGAAGTGTAAACCTCCTACCCCATGAGAAATTCTCCCCGAATTAACCACTTATCCAGTTCCAGTTCAACGTTCGTGATTTGGGCTGCCAACCGAAGGATCTTGAAGCCGTCGTCATGCCACCAGCACAGAAGAAGGAGGTCGCTGAGATCATCGACAATCACGATGGAACTATCCTCGTGAAGTACACTCCGAAAGTTCACGGATCGCATGAGCTCTCGATTCTCCAGAACGGAGCACAACTCCAGGGGACTCCAATCAAGTTCTACGTCGATGGATACGGAGATGGATGGGCCACCGTCTACGGACCGGGTCTTCAGAACGCCGTCGTTGGAGAGCCAGCCACGTTCACCGTGTGTGCTAAAGGATCGCAAGCCAAAGAGCTGTCTGTGAGCATTGAGGGACCAGCCAAGAGTCAGATCAAGATTCACGACAACAAGGATGGGACATGCTCGGCCGCCTGGGTTCCACCAGTGCCAGGAGAGTACAAGGTGCACGTCAAGTTGGGAGGAAACGCTGTCAGAGACTCGCCATTCAGAGTTCTTGTTATGGGAGAGGGACAGGTACGGAGTCTATCAATGGTTTTCTTGCAATGAGAATAATTTCAGAAGCGCTCTCATCTCTCTGTCGGATCCACTTCAGAAGTTGCTCTTCCGATCACCCAATCCGAATTGAAGGGAATCTCCGCCTCCATCAAGTCGCCAGCCGGAATCGAAGAGCCCTGCTTCGTTCGTCTCCTCGACGGAGGTCGTCTCGGTGTCTCGTTCACTCCACGCGAATCCGGAGAGCACTTGATCACTGTGAAGCGTGATGGAAAGTTGGTGCCAAAGGCTCCATTCAAGATCAAGGTCGACAAGTCTCAAGTCGGAGATGCCTCCAAAGTAGAAGTGACTGGATCTGGAAAGGCGAAGGGAATCACTCTTCAAGCCAACGAGCTTCTCGTTGACACCTCGAAGGCCGGATACGGAGGTCTCTCTGTGTCGGTTCAAGGACCATCGAAGGCCGAGTTGACTTGCAAGGAAGTGAAGGCCGGACTCATCAAGGTGCTCTACACTCCAACCGAGCCAGGAGTCTATGCTATCGCTATCAAGTTCGCCGACCATCACGTCAAGGACTCCCCATTGACTGTTCAATGCACCGGAAAGTCAGCTGGACGTGTCATTCAGACCATCCAAAAAGGAATCACTCAGCACGCCATCACGTTGCCAGACCAGGAGAATCTTCTGTTCTTGAAGCTGTTGAACACTTCGCCAATGGACATCACCGCTCGTCTCATGGACCCGAAGGGACACACTGATGATATCGAGATGCGTGATTTGGGACAGCAGTTCTATCAGCTGAAGTTCACTCCGAAGATGGAGGGAATCCACACGCTTTCCACGATGTACAAGGACGCTCATGTCAACGGATCGCCATTCCAGTACACCGTTGGATCGTTCACAGAGGGTGGAGCGCACAAGGTAGGATTCTGCGTCAGTCTTAAAGCAATTAACTAACGTTTCCATTTCTAGATCCGCGCCGCCGGTCAAGGAGTCGTTCGTGGAGAGACTGGAACTCTGAACGCTTTCAACATCTACCATCGCGAAGCCGGAACCGGATCTCTCGCTGTCACCGTCGAGGGACCATCCAAGGCCACACTTGAGTTCAAGGATCACAAGGACGGAAACTGTCATGTCGACTACAAGGTTGCCACTCCTGGAGAATACGTTGTCGCTGTCAAATTCAACGACCAACACATCCCAGACTCGCCGTTCAAGGTCTTCATCGCTCCAGCCACTGGAGAGGTCCGAAAACTCGAGTTGGCTCAGTTCCACGACCAAGGAATCCCGGTCGGCAAGGCGTTCACCTTCACTGTCCTCACCCACCGTGCCAAGGGACACCTTGAAGCGAAAGTCATCACACCGAGCAACGATGTCGACACGATTGATATTGTGCCGATTGAGGACGGAGAGAGCTACGCGTTGAGATTCGTGCCAAAGGATACCGGAAATCACTTCATCCATGTCACCTTGGATGGTGCTCCAATGCGTGATTCTCCATTCAGACTTCGTGTCGGAGGAAAGGATCTTTGCGATCCAACTGCCATCTTTGCTTCCGGAGACGGTCTTGTCAAGGGAACCACCGGACAGAAGTGCGAGTTCGTCATCAACACCGCCAACGCTGGAGCCGGAGTTCTCACCGTCCAAATGGACGGACCATCGAAGGCCACACTCGATGCGTACGAGCTCGAGAAAGGATACAAAGTCAGATACACTCCACTGGCTCCAGGATCCTACTTTGCATCTGTGAAATACAACGGAATCCACGCTCCAGGATCGCCATTCAAGATTCCGGTCGAAGGAAAGGAATTGGGAGGAAACGGATACAACGAGACGTCGTTCTTCAAGATTGACGCCGTCGCCAAGACTTCCAAGGGAACCGTCGCCGTTGTGCCAGAATATCAGGGAGATGCTTCCAAGGTAGGGAATTTTTCCAGGAATTCCCCCACAATTTTGTATATTTCAGGTCTCCGCCAAGGGAGCCGGCCTCAACAAGTTCTTCCCAGGACGACCGGCCGCGTTCCAAATCGACACGGGACTCGCTGGCACCAATCTTCTCATGGTTGGCGTCGTCACGACGAAGGGACCATGCGAGGAGGTCGTCGTTCGTCATCAAGGAGGCGGTCACTACGTCGTATCCTACCGTATTCCGGAACGAGTCAAGGGATTCGTGTTCATCAAGTACGGAGACAAGGAGATTCCCGGATCGCCATTCGCCATCGAGCCATAATTCAAGTGTCCCTCCCCTTCATTATATCTCTATAATACACCGCAAGTGCTTTATAAAATTCGTCGACGGTTTTTGTTCTCCCCCCATCCCTCCCCCATCTGACCCCAAATTCTTTCTGTAATTTTCTATTATTTTTTTATAAAATGTAATAACTCTGATAGTAGAACACATGTCTCTATGCCCCCTCAATCAATCCCATCCCATCCCATATAACCGTTGCCATACAACTTTTTTTAATCAAGCTTCCCTCCCTTCCCCCCTGAATCAAAGGATCTATCTGTATCCCCCCGCTACCCCCATCATCAAAACCTCATCAATTGTATCCATTTTTATTATGATGAAAAATCTGAAAATCCATACATCATTTTCAGACCACAGAGGGGGAGAGAAGACCAGTAATTGAGCAAAACGTGAAAGACGAAGAGTGGACTAGAAGAACGAAAAAGAAAAGAGCAAATGCGAATTGAGTAGAGAAGAAAGAAAGAAAGCACCAAATCAGAAAAATTGAGAGGGGAAAAGTATGGCAAAGTTTGAAGAAGAATCAAAAAATAATTTTAGAGCTCCGTGGACTGAAGATTCACTCCGGAGCCAGAAGACGTGACTGGAGGGGGCGGAGCCGGTGGAGGGTGGTGTCGCGTGATGATGGGGATTTCACCGTAGGCAGGGTTCCCTCTGAAAACAGAATGAGAATTTTTGAAAAAAAGGTTGAAACTAATAAGAATGACTGAAAATTTTCATGGGGTTTTGACAGGAATAGAGAATTTTGGACATAATTTTATTTCAAAAAAAAATTTGAGACTAAATCTATATAATAGCTACCAAAACTACAGTCTGAGAAAAAATGATCGAAAAATTTGAATTTTCGAAAAAAAACGGCAACTGAACATTATTGAGCCTCTACAAAAGTGGGCGGAGTTTTCTAAGCCTCCCCAAAGAATCCTAAGCCTCCCCAAAACTTCCTAAGCCTCCCCAAACTTTCCTAAGCCTCCCCAAAAAACCTAAGCCTCCCCAAGAAATCCTAAGCCTCCCGAAAACTTCCTAAGCCTCCCCAAAACTTCCTAAGCCTCCCCAAAACTCCCTAAGCCTCTCCAAAACTCCCTAAGCCTCCCCAAAATCTTCCTAAGCCTCCCCCAAACTTACCCATGCTTGCCACCCCTGCCCAGGGTTACTGTATGTACTGTGGACGCTTGTGCCGAAATGTGGCGTAGTTTCCTCTCGTAGTTGTTCCTCTGTCGACACCAAATGCACATGGAAAAGATGGAGATCGCGAAGAATAGCAGGACGGCGATCTGAAAATGTTCTCAATTTTTGATGAAGGGGCGGAGCTAAGAACTTGAGTGGTTCATAAAAATGGGCGGAGCAAAGAGCTTGAGCTCGAGAAAGTTCTAGAAAGTGGGTGTGGCCAAAAAAAACAAGAAAAAAAGAAAAAAGTCTCACCAAAATATACTGAGGTAGCCTTGAAGGTATGGGTACCGGAGGGAACGCCTCTCGCAGACCGTAAACACTTCTTAGCTCTCTTCTGGATTCTGCCGACGACGTCATCAGAAGATTCACGGCTCTGTCGACGTTCACAAATTGTCCGTCTCGATCGATAAAGTGAACCAGCATGAGGGTGAAGTTCGCGTTTTGACGACACTTGTCGACGTTGGTTTGGAGACCGGTCGCGTTGGAGAGGTTACTGTAAGAGAGTTTGAAAAATGAACAAATAATAAAGATTCAAATTAGCTGTAAAATGAATCTAAACACGGGCCAAACGGGCGGTTTTGAGGTTCTCTATGACCAATATAAAAAGTTAATAGAAAGTCTCAGTAAAATCCTTATAACTCGGTCAGTTCTTGATGGATTCTGATAATTTTAACATTTTTGAACTCAGCTTAAAAAGAGCTTCAAAATGAGTATAAACATGACATGGTTTGAAAAATTTCACTTTTTGGGTCCCACCACGAAAAACGAAAAAAAAATTTTTTTTTTGAAAACTAGTGATGTTCATACTCATTTTGAAGATCTTTTCAAGCTGATTCCATTTTCATTAAAATCATCGCAAAATTTCGAAAACTAACGAAAATATGACTCACTCTGCAATCTTCTTCTCATTCTTGATGATTAGCTCAAACGGCGCATCGAACACCAGTTCGGTCTGTTGCGCGTATGTGACCACGGAGATCTAAAAAATTTTTGTAAATTTTCAACTACAGTAATCCTAAAACGCCTACCATAACCGTCGCGGTATCCTCATGCCCCGCCCCATCGGTCACCACCACTGTGAACGAGTAGGAGGGGTCTTTGAGCAGCTCGTTTGCTGTGATCTCTCCGCTGGACTTTTCGATTTGAATCGGGGAGTCCGAGGCGGTGAAGGACTGAAAATGAAAGGTTGGAAGGAGGAAAATCGAATTTGGCCCGGGAAGAGCTTCAAAATGAGTCTAAACATGATCTATTGTTTTTTCGAAAAAAAAAATTTTTTTTTGAAATTTTTATTCGAAATTTTTTTTTCAGTTAAACTACTATAACTCGGCTAGTTTCTGTTGGATGCCGATGATTTTTACATTTTTGAGTTTTTCTTAAAAGGAGCTTCAAAATGAGTATAGTCATGATCAACTTCAAAAAAATTTTTTTTTCGAATTTTTTGGGTCCTATTACCGTATTTACTGTATTATAACGGCACCTCTAATAGAACGGCACCTCTAATACAACGACACCCCTAGGCCCTCTCTGAAAATTAGAACGGCACCCTCTAATAGAACGGCACCCTGTATTATAACGACACCAAACTTTAATGAACGCAAAAAAGTGTGCATCTCTCATGAAACATCGGGATAGAATATTTTGTTTATTTCGCATTTCAGAACTCAAGAAAGTTCGGAAAGCGTCTAGTTTGGAAATTAAAAAGTAAGTGACTTTGAATAAAGCACACAAATCCCATTATTTGATACTTTTTTGTTGACATTTCTTTTGTATAAAATTTTTTGATTTCAGTGGAAAATATAACGGCACCCTCTATTAGAACGGCACCTGTAATAGAACGGCACCCCTAGACACCCGGACACAACAACGAAAACAAAGCTGTAAACAAGTAAACAACCTTAAAGGCGCACCGTAAATCGACACAGTAATTTTTTTCAATTTAATTCCTAAAATTTTTCCGATTTTTTTTCTTAGTTTTCGACCGATTTCGCTAATTCTTTTTGCTTTTTTCAGATAAATCGAACAAGAAATAGTCATTCTGTGAAGTCTATTCCGATTTGGAGAGCTGAACTTTTAAAAATTGATCGAAACTGAGAAGAGATGACAGTTAATTGTTCCTTTTTGTTCGATTTATCTGAAAAAAGCAAAAAGAATAAGCGAAATCGGTCGAGAACGAAGAAAAAAAAATCGGAAAAATTTTAGGAATTAAATTGAAAAAAATTACTGTGTCGATTTACGGTGCGCCTTTAAGGTTGTTTACTTGTTTACAGCTTTGTTTTCGTTGTTGTGTCCCGTGTTTCGCGCCAAAATTTATTTCGCTGCCAGCTCTCATTTGTGGAGATCTGAATAATCGAAAATCCACGAAAATCCAAAAAAAATTTTTTTTTCAAATCCAGTCATGTTCATACTCATTTTGAAGCTCTTTTTGAGCCGAATCCATTTTTCTTAATTTCAAGACCTCACCTGACTCGGCGACCTCACGAATCCTCGAATACTGTACTTCAGCCCATCGAGCTCCTCATCCAGGTCGGTGGCTTGCACAGTGAGAATGTGACTTCCAGCAGTGATGTGTCCCTGGACAATGGTCGTGGTGTAGAATTTCTCCGAGAACTTTGGGAAATTATCATTCACATCGACCACATCAATCAGTGCGACGATGGTTCCATTGATTGGTTTGTGTGGGTCGCGGCAAGAAAGATGACAGTCGTAGGCGGTGATCTGAAATGGCGATTGTAACTTGAAAGCTTCTTATTTTGGCTTGATGATAATAACACCATCAAATTTGTCTTAAGAAGAGCTTCAAAATGAGTATAATCATGACCAGATTTGACAAATTTTGAAATTTCCCAAAAATTTTGGGTCTCGCGACGAAAATTTTTTTTTCTTCAAATTATGCCGTGTTTATACTCATTTTGAAGGTCTCTTCGAGACAAATTCAAAAAAACTAGTCTTACAGTAATCTGATGCTGTTTTTTGTGCTCCCGATCGAAACTGGAATTCGTGAACAACACTGGAAGTGTGGGGTCGGCAAAGAAAAATATGGGCGTGTCCGTTGTGTAGCAGACTTTCGTGTTGTCCGAGTGGAAGTCCGAGTCCAGGGCGGCGGGGATTCGGCCCACTTGTCGCTTGCCCTTCTCGTTCTCAAGTACAGTAAGACGGACGTCCTGAAGATCAGACGGTTACTGTGGAAAAATTCAATGGACTACTGTGTACCTGTTTGGGGAACATTGGGCAATTGTCGTTGCGATCGTTGACGGATATGAAGAGATGGGTGGACGTGCAGTTGTCGACGCGACATGCCAGGATCTAAACCCCTTTGTAGTTTATAGTTTGTAGTTCAGAAACTCTCACCTTAATCTCGTGCACTGTCTTCTTCTCGAAATCGAAGGGTTGTCGAGCGCGAAGGCTTCCGTTGGTTTCGCCAATTGTGAACATTTGCCAGTCCTGGAAAAAATTAGTTGAACAGTTGTGCTCAGCAAAAAGAGAGCTTCAAAATGAGTATAAACATGACTGGTTTTCGGGCTGAAAATATTTTCGTGGTGAGACCCAAAAATTTTCAAAATTTTCAAAGTTTTGATAGTTGGTCGTGATCATACTCATTTTGAAGCTCTTTAAATTTTACGTGCAACCATATAACTTTCATAAAATGTGAGCCAAAACTGACAAAGTTACGAAAACTTGAAAAATTTTTCATTTTTCAGGTAAGTGCTCACTTTTCATGGTCTATGTGCTCAAAAAGCAAAGTTAGATAGCTGTAAAACACATTTTATCGAATTTGTTACAAAAAGAGATTTAAAATGAGTATAAACATGACTGGTTTTCGGGATGAAAATATTTTCGTGGTGGGACCCAAAAATCGTCAAAATTTTCAAAATTTTGAAAATTGGTCGTTATTATACTCATTTTGAAGCTCTTTAAATTTTATATTCAACTGTAAATGTTTCATTAAATTTGAGCAAAAACTAACAAAGTTATAGTAGTTTGTTTGTCGAAAAATAAACTTAAAAAGTCGTCTTATTGTTTTCATCTCGAAAACATTTTCTCAGAATCAAACTAGGTCAAGTTTATACTCATTTTGAAGCTATTGAAATTTCACATTCAACCATATAATTTTCATATGATTTGAATGAAAATTGACAAAGTTACGGTGCCTTGAACATAGGGTTCAAGACTTCTCTGACTCGATATTTAACCAAAAGATAATCGAGTCATGTTTATACTCATTCGAAAGCTCCTAACGACCCAAATCCAAAAATCAACACGACACCTCACCTTCTTAAACATCTCATCCAACCGGAACGTGACATTTTCCCTCTCCGCCTCCTCCTCCAACACCTTCACCTTCAACAACTCCTCATACACAATGTTCTCATCGAAATAGTGAATCGAGTTCTGTTTCGGGGACACTACTAGCGGATTGTGATGCGTATTCTTAGCCGGGTATACGGTCACACAGTACGGTGACGTGGCGATGAGACCTGCGGGGTCGCGAGCGGTCACAGTGGAGCAGAGGCGTTGGCCGGCGTACCCCTTGAGCGGGCTTTGAACCACCAACTTTTTGTAAGCGTCCACGTGGAACAGGGTCGAGTTGACGTCGACCGACGTCTTCTGAAGACCTCCCTCGTCAGAGTCGGAGATCACAAGTACAGTAACCACCTGCCCAGGTTGAGCATCCTCTTCGATCGACAGATGGGTGAGGTCTGTGTTATGGATCACTGGTGGGTTGTCATTGACGTCGAGGACGGTTACAGTGATGGATGCGAAAACTTCGTGATGCGGATCGCGGCCCTGGTTGTCTACACATTTGATACTCAGCGAGTGCACGCGTTGCGTCTCGTAGTCGAGTGGGGCGACGAGGCGGATAGTGGAGTTGCTGGAAAATGAAAATTTTGGAAAACAGGTCATGTTTATGATTTCAAAATATAAATTTCATCAATTTTAATCGAAAATTAACGGAGATACAGTGCTTCGACCCAAAACACAAGTAACGAAAAATCTGAATTTTCAAAATTTTTAAATACTCACTCAAGTTTATACTCATTGAAACCGGTATCAGACACTAATTTCAAAAATATAAATTTCATCACAATTGATCGAAAATTAGTGGAGATATGGTGTTTTGACCAAAAAATCTAAAATCTAAAAAATCCAAATTTTCAAAAATTTGAAGAACCTGGTCAAGATTATACTCATTCGAACCGCTATTAAACACTGATTTCAAAAACGTCACTTTCATTAAAATCGAACCAAAACTGACAGAGTTACATCCAACAAAACACCTCACCTCTCATCAATCTTGAAGAATCCCTCATCTCCAGTCATACTGTACTTCAACGATGCGAACTTGCTACTATCCCGATCCGTGGCCAACGGGTACGGTAGATCGAGTACGGTACCCAAAACCGAATTTTCCAGAATGGAAACCGCAAAGTTTGATGAGTTCTTGAATATTGGTCTGAAATTTTTTTTCGGTTAAAAAAAAAATTTTTTTCGAAAAAAAATTTTTGAATTTAAAAATAACCGATTATCGTTAGCATCCTGAATGGTTAGTTGGAATGGACAACGCGCGGTTTTGGAGTTCTTCAGAAGACGTGCTTCCACGATTCCTTCGATGTTTCGTTCGGTTTCAAAGTCTAGCGGTTTCAGGAGACGAATCGTTCCGAAGCGGTCGATTTGAAGTTTGGTTTTTGGTCCGTTGCGGATTTTTAGGGTGTATCTGAAATGGGGAAGAGAGGGTTAGTGGAAGCAGGTGGGTTACTGTAGGGTCAAGGAAGGTCAGTAGAGGTTTACAGTGGGTGAGTAGATAGGTTGGGGGTAGATCAGTAGGAGGTCTTACTAGGGAACAACCTGAGCAATATTTGGAGTAACAACATGTGTTGTTCATCATTGAAAAGCTGAAAAAATTCGCAATCGATTGGTATATTTTGTTTCTGCTGCGGACTCGGCATTCTCGAGAAAATTGGTTTTGAAGTTGTCAGTGCAAATCAACTGGGTCGACGTACTTCAGATTCAATTTTCTCGAGAACACTGAGACCGCAGAAATAACAAAATATATCAATCGATTGCAAATTTTCTCAGCTTTCCAATGATATACAACACATGTTGCCAACTCAAAACATTGCTCAGGTTATTCCCTAGTCAGTAGATCAACATTTTCAAACTCACTTCATCTCATTGCCCTCTGTATTCTTGACGCCTTCCACTGCCATCACCCCCATCGTAGTCCCAATCGTCGCCGATTCGCTCGTCACAAACTTCCGGGGTACTGTAGGATTACTGTACAACGGAGTGACGTCATCCGTATCCATCACATTGATAATAAGCTCTACGGGTACTTCTCGTTTCCCCTTCCTCATGGAAATGTGCAACTTGATTTGTTTCACTCTCGACGGATCCACTTTTTTCACAGTATGAATTCGGCCGGATTTCGCGTCGATTGTGATCCATGAGGCCACTTCGACATCCGGGAAGCCTTGCGCAGAGGCGCGAATGATTTCGTAGGTGTACCCCGGCATGCCAGCGTTGAGCCATTTGATTTCGGACTGAAAAAATAATTGCATCTGGTGATGTGGAATGTGTTTATAGTCATTTTGAAGCCCTTTTCAAGACAAACTCAAAAATCCAAAATTCATCGAAATCGGACCAAAACTAACAGAGTTATGGTGGATTTTGCAGAGGCTTAGGAAATGTTGGTGAGGCTTAGAGAGTTTTGGGGAGGCTTAGCCATTTTGGTGAGGCTTAGGAAGTTTTGAGGAGGCTTAAGAAATTTTGGGGAGGCTTAGAAAACTTTGGAGAGGCTTAGGAAGAATTCTAGAGTCTTCAGAAATTTTGGGGAGGCTTAGAAAGTTTTGGGGAGGCTTAGCGAATTTTGGGGAGGCTTAAGTTTTTGGGGAGGCTTAGGAAGTTTTGGTGAGGCTTAGGAAGATTTGGGGAGGCTTAGGAAATTTCGTAGAGGCTCAGAAATTTTTAGGGAGGCGTAGGATGTTTTGGGGAGGCTTAGGATTTTTTGGGGAAGCTTAGGAAGCTTTGGGATGCTCACCTTCTCCCCTCCCGTATCATTGCTATTAATCTGCGTTGTCAACTCGTTCTCAATGGATTTCATCGCTCGATGCTCGTTGAGCACCACCTGCGCCACCGCCTGATTCACCGGGTCGCCACCATCCGTCGCGGTTACATTGAACTCGAGATTCACATTTTTGTCCAAGACACCCGGTCCAATGAACACAATCTCTCCGGAATCGGCAACTTTGAACTGCGGATTTCCACTGGTAAACGTGATAAAGTTGTTGGGTGAGGTGGCATCGGCGTCTGTGGCTTGAAGACGTCCAATGATTCCACCCGGGGAGATGTTGGCGTCCAGTGGGATACTGTAGCGGGAGTTGGAGAAGATTGGAGCATTGTCGTTGATGTCCTAGGGAAAGACAAAAAAAGTTTCCGAAAAATTCCGAAAAAATACCTTGACTCTTATCGTCACCTGGACACTCGAACTTCTCTTCGGCTCCCCGGAATCTGAAGCTGTTACAGTAAGATTGACCTCGTTAGAGTTCCCCATGGACTCTCTATCGATGGCTCCAATGAAGAGCATTCCATCTGGAGACATGTCGATCGGAAGGCTCTCGATTTTCTGGTCGATGGAGTAGACGATTTGACCATTTTTGTCCGCGTCTTTGTCGGTGGCCTGGAAGTGGAGGTTTTGGGAGTCTTGGAGCCTTGGAAGTGATTTTTGACGATGTTCGAAAAATATCCAAAATTTTCTCGGAAAACTTTTTTCCGAAAATGTTTTGTTCGAAAATTTTCGAGAAGAAAAAACAAATGCGCCTTTAAATTTACCATACTGCCAGTCTGCCAAGATCCAAGATCGAACGATTTTTCGAACATTCCCGAAAAAATTTTCGAAAAATTCGATCCGAAAATTTTTTGTTCGAAAATTTTTTTCCGAAAATTTTTTTTTGAAAACCTACCGTAATCTTCAATTTCTCGCTCTTCCCCTCGTCAATCGTTATGAAATAGTGATCCTTCTCGAAAATCGGACTATTATCGTTTTCATCCTGCACAGTGATTATTAGCTGACTTTTGGAAGAGGCGCCTGAAAATTTTTCGGGTGAAAAAAAAATTTCGAATTTTGTAAAAAAAACTGTTTCTCCACATTGTTCTCTACGTTTGCAACTATGTTGACTTGAAAAATCCCATTTTCGAAAAAAAATTTTTTTTTTCGAATTTTTTTTTCTCTAAAAATTTTTTTGCGAAAATTTTTTTTTCAAAAAATTTTCCCTAAAACTTGGTTTCCTATGTTTCTGCCTATGCTGATTCCGAATATCACAACCATTTTCTCACCATTCTGATCCGTGGCCTTCACCACCAACTCGAACTTCTGCACCTCCTCTCGATCGATGGGAACCGTATTCTGAATCTCTCCACTTTGAGCAATTTCAAACTTGGCCGCATTCTCTCCTAACAACTCGTACGTCACCGGACCATCGCTAATAGCCTTCACTTCTCCGAGTACTGTAGGCTCTCGGTTCTCCACCACTTGAAGTTGATATTCGGATTTCTCGAATCTCGGCGTCATTTTCGATTTCTGAGGGGGCGGAGCCAATTTTGGAGGCGCAATGGAGCGAAGCACGATTCGACATTGACCGGCGGGAGATTTGACCTGAAAAAAAATTTTGAAAAAAAAAATTTTGGCGCGAAAAATTAAAAAAAATTGATGCCTACCAGCAACTGCGCGTTGTCCAGATTTTGAGCCGCGATTTTTTCCGCATTCAAAATTTTGAGCTCCATGTGAAAATCGTCAACTTTTTGAAGGTCGAAGCTCTCGGAGCCACCGATTAGACGGGGGGTGTCCTGGAAAAAAATTTTGAAAATTTTTTTGGACCAAAAATTTTTAGTTAAAAAAAATTTTTTTTTTTCAAACTTGGCCATGTTTATACTCATTTTGAAGCTCTTGGCTTGCTGAATCCGAATTTAATGTTTTCCTCACCTCATTGACATTTCTGAGCGTTTTAATCCTCAGTGGAGTTGCAAACGCCCCCTTTCCTTGAACCAGGTGAGCCTCGTAGATGGGGAACTCGCACAACTCGCCGGGCGATGATTTTTCTTGATTCTCAATTTTCGGCTCCTCCCCTTTGGTGTCCACGTCTTCAGAAGCCTTCAGCCTCATCTCGGCTTCTTTCGATTTTCGATTCTTCAACGAAGAGGCCTTCACTTTAAGGGTCATCACCTCGTCAGAAGAAACCGAAACAGGTGACGTCTTCAGAATCAACGCTCCAGATTTGGAATCGATTTCGAAGTTCGAATTCTCTTCGAGACCATACTCCACCGATCCCGCTGAATCCTCCACGTCAACAGCTTCAATCTTGGCTACAGTATCCCCAGACTTCGATGATTTGGAGAACGCGAAGACTCGAGAGAAATCCGTTATGAATTTCGGGGGCTCACTGAAACCAGATCTTGAGTTTTCCGACTTTCTATGCCAGTTGCAACTCACTCATTCTCATTTCTAACCTGTACGGTAACAGTATGGGTTACGGTATGTGTTCTGTTGGAGTGCGGGTCGCCGTCTTTCGCGGTGATGTTGAAAGTGTGAAGGGGTTTGCTGAAAAACCATCAGGAAGTTAGTGACACAAGAAAAAACAAAGCAAAAAAATTTCTCCCCGGCCGGGAATTGAACCCGGGTCTCGCATGTGACAGACGCGGATACTCACCACTATACTACCGAGGACACACACTCTCCCTCACTCCTCTTGGCGTATATAAAACACGCGCGCCGACTCACCTCTCGTAGTCGAGCGGCTTGGCGAGACGGAGGACGGTAGAGCACTTGCCGTTGGCGCACTTCCTCTTGTCAACAGTGAAGTGGTCGTCGGCCTGAAAAAAAAGATTATGAAGTCGTGTCAGAAGACGTGGAAAATCTCTGAATTCCACACCTCCACAGAAAACCGAGAGATGCCTGAGATTCCAGTGTCCGCGTCCAGAGTGGTCACTTTGAAGAGTTCTGTACCAATTTCAGCGTTTTCAGAGAGCTCAAATGTGTTAGGGGTGTTCACGAATTGTGGCGCGTTATCATTGACATCCACAATCTGAAAAAAAATCATGTTTTAGGGTCTTGAAATTTGAAAAACTCGATTATCAACTATTTCAAGAATTGTCAACTGGTTCCTGGGCGTCTAAAAAAAAAGCAAAAAATTTTGACAAGGAAAAAATTTCGAACTTTTGTCACTAGATTTCTAGTCTGGCTCACTACCACTACACCACGCTTGCCAGTGAGGGTGGGAGCGCTAGGCGTGAATGGTGGGGAGCGCCCACGACCACCACCCACCGCGCTGCACATTCAAATACCGGAAGAGAGGTGGCGCTGCGCTCTGCACGCATGGCGCAGTGGCTGCGTGGCAGACTACCAATCTTGCGACGAGGGTTCGATTCCTTCAGGGGTCCAATCTTTTTTTCTTTCTTTTTCGAGCCCTAGGAACTGTTTGGAATCCATGTTTCTTAGTTTTTTTTCCGGAATTTTCCGTTTCCTTGGCTTTTTCTGCTGCCCTGAACCCACCTGAACTTCCAATGTAGCTCTCGACTTTCTCGGTCCCGACACAACCAGCGAAAATGATTGCCCGCGAAGACCGTCGGCGTTTTCCTTCTGAAAGTGTGACATATTAAGTGTGTGTCTTCAGATGAGTTTATTATTATTATTCTTATTATTCTTATTATTGAGAATGGATACACTTGAAACCCCTCCGAGGATGTGAAAATAGTATGGGTAATTGAGAGGGAGGGGCTAGACGAAATCTAGGAGGTGGAAAATACTTGAAAGTCAATTGGCCGGCTTTGAGGACGACTTTTAGGGTGCCGAAAGGAATCGAAAATTGAAACTGTCCGTGAAAGCCTAATAAGGTGTCATATAGACTTGAAATTCTGGAAAAAAAATTTCGGAAAAAAAAAAAAAAAATTTCGGAAAATTTTTTTTTTCAAAAATTTTTTCAGATGCCATCCCCAAACTAATTACGATTACCAGTATAACCGGCTGCCAATAACATTTTCTCTGCGTCTCTCGATTCGCCACACTATTTCCCCAGTTTTCAATTAGCACCCCGTTTCCGTCGCCTCCAGAATCCCCTCATAATCAGAATCTCTCTGAACACGAAACGTGTTCGCGGAATGGATTCCTTCTCCATCCTCAAGGGCACCGCATGGCGGTTTAAAACTTTAGTGTAGATCAGAAAGAGAGAGGGAAAAAACGTCTGTCTCTCTCCACGATTTATACGCCTGTTATATGGTGGCTATTCAATAAGAATCGAGAAGCAAGGACGATTATCTCCCCCCACTATTCATATGCTATTCAGGTGGAATGGAAGAGATAATACGGAAGAAAAAGCTGTGAGAGACACTTGAATTTCGCTTTTTTTCAGACTTTCAAAGCAACTTGCATCAATTTGAGGATAGCTATCGTAGCTAAAAAGAAAAGGCAAAAAATTTGAGGTGGAGTAGGACTCGAACCAGGAACTTCAGATTTCTAACCTAGCGCACTGCCTCTACGCCAAAGGTGCGGGGGTGTGGCGCCCACTGTCAAGGGCGAGGTGGTGGCGGCGCCGAGGGCGAGTGGTGGGCGCCAGCCACGATCTATATGCCTTGAGTGTCGGCGCCACATGTTGCTCTCATGGCGCAATGGATGTGCTCTAGACCATGATTCGAAGGCTCCCGGGTTCAAACCCCAGTCCCCCTCAAATCTTTTTTTGCTTTTTTGTTTGCCATGTTTCACAAGTTAAAAGTGTCTGGAAACCGCTCCAAAGTATTTTTTCACCTTCAACCCCTCCTAAGCATTCCAATTTCTAAGAATAGTGTGGTCGCATCATCATATATTTGACCGCACCATCTCTCCCCGAACCGACTGACCAATCTAATCTGTACGGTCAATAGAAGAAAGATTCTTCTTCAGCTCTTCGTATTGACTCTCTTCGAATACAAAACAAGACAAAAGTTCACACGTTTCTTCTTCTCATTCACCCGAGCTTCTGTTCTTCCCCGAAGCTCCCGGATTACTGTAGAGAAGTCGGTTGTCACGAACCCGGCCGGGATTAGTTAGGAGTAAAAGTTTATCAAAAGAGGAAAACACGGTTTTCTTGCCTAATTCAATCCAGTTTTTCTGATGGATAATGGCACTGGGAAAGCCTAGAGATCCTAGAGTAGACTCATCAATTTCAAGACCCCCTGAATTATTGATAATATTTGGATTCCTTCCCCCC
>LR543222.1:78995-117960 GCA_900536305.3 Caenorhabditis sp. 40 LS-2015 | reverse complement strand
GGGGAGGGGGGGGGGGGGGGGGGGGGGTCTTGATTTGGACAGGGTCTTTACCACATGTTGCATAATTATGGAGCAGACTAGAGAAAAAGACCACGAAGGAAGAAAGGAGAGGGACCTTGAAAATCAGTGGAAAATGAAGAAATAATGATTTTCACAACTTGAAAACTGCATAACTCAAAAACTGCTGGGGCTATAAAAAAGTTGTCAACTGCAAAATTGATAAGCATAAAATTTTACACATTTTTGTAGTTGACAATTTTTTGAAAGCTTCAATGGTTCTAGGAGAAAGACGCACAGGAAGAGAGACGCAGAGAAACGGGCGCTCTCTCGTTGGCACTGGCCAATTTATACAGGGTGGCTGAAAAGTATTGAGACACGTGTTATGACAGCTCTTGGCACCGTGCCAAGAGCGATTTTCAAAAACTTTTTAAATATTTCGAGAGTAGAATAGTTATATTAGATGCCCTAAAGAAAATTTGTCATGACGACTCGTTTCACGTTTGCTATGCAAGCTTCTTCTCAACGCGCCAGCACTGTCCCGTGTTACTCGTGTCAGCCATGTTGTTCACGGAGCTAACATCGGTGCATCACCGGTCCGTAAGGTTTTCTAGCGGCTTAAAATTGAAGAACATGCCCATGGGCAACTAAAAAGTAGAATACCTTGCTCAGTGAACATTCATAGAATCTGGTGAATCATCGAGAAGAGGATTCAGAGACTTACGCAGAAAGATCAGTCAAACGATCAGATCAGACACGAAAATGCCCAAGCTGTCATGAAAAATGATGTGGGTATCCCAAATTAATGTATCTGTCGTAGACAGTACCTTCGAAATCAGTCGGAAAAAAATCGGCTCAAAAAACCCGCGTAGTTTCTCAACGACACCTAGGTGCGCCGCCTATACGCTTTCGTTCGGAAAGTCGGAGGATTTTCACTAGCGAGGCGCTTCCGAGAGGCCAAAACACTTGGAAATAGTTTTCAAATGATCACTCGATATTTCCAAAGCATTTTTTATCTTACCGGAAGCTATTTCAAAAATCCGTTTTGGCCTGAGCAGGCGAGTCATCGGACGGTATACTACAGTAGTGTTTACTGGAAGAATCCTGGATTTCAATTCGGAAGTTTACAAAAATTTGGTTTTGGAGAGGTTTACGTGTTTCTGTGTCATTGGCCATTTTGACCAGCAACAAATCAATTTTCAAAAAGCCTTGTCATCGTCTCACGGCTTCAAAATCTCCAAATCGGCCCTCAAAGTGCATTTTCCAGAATACGAGGTGGAGGTCTTCTGACCTTCTTCGTCAGTGGACCTTTGTCCGCTACATTTTTTTGCCAAAAGGCACTCAAAGATGAAGGTTTAAGCTTGCACCTACAAAATACCTCGACTATTTTGATAAAGCTATTCTCGAGTTATGAAATGACAAAGACTGATATCACCTGCGGCGCACGGTCAAATTTTCACCGACTCATTTGAAGGCGTGCAACAAGAACAAAGGTTCAAACTTTAAATATCTTTCTTAATAACTGTTGTAGTACTTTCGTTTGTTGAAAAAATCAAGTTGGTTTTGTTGCTAACGCTCTGTTCCTGAAAATATACCACAAAATATGTGTCTCAATACTTTTCAGCCACCCTGTATATGTCATAACTCAACAAATTTTCTAGCTATAACAAAGTGTTTAATTGAAAAATGTTAATTGATAAATTTCGCACAATTTTGTAGTTGAACATGTTTTGATAGCTAAACCGGTTTTTGAGATATATTGTTTAAAATCCCTTCTCCCTGCTTAGCGGATTGACTTAAATGTGTTATTTCTCTAGAACCGTTTGAGCTATCAAAAAATGGCCAATGCAAAATTGCTCAGCGTTAAATTCTACACATTTTTGTAATTGAACACTTTTTGATAACTCTAACGGATCTTTAGATATAGCGCCTTAAAGGTGGCACACACCCCAGGGAGACGCAGAGATGCGCGCCGACTTCTAAGCGTTGTATCTCTAGAACTCTTATAATTATTACAACATTGTTTATTAACAAACTGTGTGAAATTTTATGCTTAACAAGTTTGCAGTTAACAACTTTTTGATAGAATCAATGGCTGAAGAGATAGGAAGGTTTGACAAAGTGTTAGGATTACAACAATTTATGAAAGGTTAACAAAAAAAAGGACAGGAACACAGTTGAACTGACTAGGGAATAATCTGAGTAATGTTTGGGGTTAAAAAATGTGTTGTATATCATTGGAAAGCTAAGAAAATTTGCAATCGATTCATATATTTTGTTTTTGCTGCGGACTTTGCATTCTCGAGAAAATTGAATCTGAAGTAGGTAGACTCCGTAGAACCAACTGGGTTTACGGACGCACTTCAAAGTCAATTTTCTCGAGAATGCAAAGTCCGCAACAGGAGCAAAATATATGAATCGATTGCAAATTTTCGCAGCTTTCCAATAATATAAAAAACAAAAACAGGAGAAAAACACAGTTGAACTGAGAATGAAAAAAGTCTATTGCTCTGAGAAAAAGCTTTTCGGAAGCTCCGGGAACCTCTCGTGCCATACCAAAAACGCGAATCCGTCGCCAATCTCGATCAGTGTCGCCAGCAATCCATCCCGTCTCTCGAAATCCAGACCATCCTCACAATCGACCACACTACTCCCCAACATGCTGGACTCCGACACAAAGTATCGAGACCGCCGACGCCAGCACCAGTACATCGCGTGAACGTCCTTGATCTCGATCTCGTCCTCCACATCGATATTAAACGTCACCTCCTTGAGTCGGGAGTTCTCGTTGAGCCAGAATCGAATGAACGCGTTCACCTCGAGCCCCGTCCACACCTTCTTCTCGATGAACATGTACTCGGCGTCGATCTTCACGGCGTCCCTCATTTCGAGGGAATCGAAATTCGAGGTTTGAAACTTTTTGAACTTTCGACACCGGAACCGTTTGTAGTTGACTGGGAGAGTGGCTTCACTGAAAAAAGTGTCCAGGTTTTTGAACTTTTTGAACACCAAATTCAGCTCCGCTTTGTCAGTGACGCCGGTGGAGACTCGGAGTTCTTTGGCTTCGAAAATTGTATTGGAATATTTCGAAAACTCCGACTCGTAGAGGTTTCGACTGAAGCGAAAACTGTCGATTGAGGGTTTGCGGAGAATTGAGAACATTGGTTGAAGGCAATCGTTGTCGATTTCGTTCTTGTGGCGATGATAGATGAGCCTGAAAAACGGAGAATATCTCGCCCTCCTCTAACGCTATCAAAAAATTGTCAACAGCAAAATTGTTTGGCGTAAAATTTTACACATTTTGTTAGTTAAAAACTTTTTCATAGCTATAAGGGTTCTTGAGATAAGCGGAGAGATGAGACGCAGACAGTCTCTCTCGCTCTTGCCGACTGCTCTGACTTTGAAGCGTTATATCTCCAGAACCGTAATAGCTATCAAAAAATTTTTAACTACAAAAATGTGTGAAATTTTATGCTGATCATTTGTGCAGTTGACAACTTTTTTCTAGCTTTAACTGTTCTTGAGTTATGCTGTGTTCATTAAATTTTTAGACCCTTTTTAATGGATTTTTGGACTTTTTTCGGTCTTTCGAAATCATTCCATCTTCCTCCAAAAGAAAACATGGACTTTAAATGATTAGATACAATATTTTCCATGCATTTTGCTCCGGTTTGGAGTCAAGATCAGTTGCCAACCAGATGCCAACACCTGGTTCTGGTCAGAATCGCTGAAAACTGTTAAACCTGAAATTCAAGAACCTGAAATAGAATTATTAAAGTTAAACAAGTTGAGAGCTTTCAAATGAGTATAAACTTGCTTAGGATTGCTCTCTATAGAGATCGTGGAGCCCAGACAAAAAACACGCTAGCCAAAAGAGAAGCGTATTTTTTCATCGCCGTCTGACTCATCAGCCTCTAATGCTATCAAAACATTGTCAACTACAAAATTGCTCAGCATAAAATTTTACGTATTTCCATAGTTTACGACTTTGATAGCAGTTGCGGCTTTCGAGTTATGCCCTCATTTTCAAACTCACCTCTTCTCCTTCACCTCCTCAACGTTTCCTTCGTCTCCAGTGATTTCCACAAGGCTGAAATTGTGCACACTTCCTTTGTACCATACTATCACTTCATCTGTGTAGTCCTTCTTAAAGTGAAGTTCAACTTTCGAGGAAGCCAGTTTGGTGTGAATGATTGCTCGGCTGGCTCTTTTCGAAAGTTGATACAGGAGAACTCTGAAAATGTTATTTTCGGTCGGGTTTTAGCCCAAGCTAAAATCGACTTTCCAGATTTGGATTCTGAAAAGAAAATCATCTAGAAGACTACGCGGTACGAGTTATGACCTCGTAAGATAGTCCCTAAGGGCCATAGGGCCATAGGGCTATGGCTATGGGCCATAGGGCTATGAGCCATAGGGCTATAGGCCATAGGGCTATGGGCCATCGGGCTATGGCTATGGGCCATCGGGCTATGACTATGAGCCATCGGGCTATGGACCATAGGGCTATGGACCAAAGGGATATGGGCCAAAGGGTTATGGGCCATATGGCTCAGGCGCAGGCTTCAAGACTGCGCAATTGGACTGAGGCTAGGGCTAGGGCTAGGACTATGGGCGATGGGCCTTTCGGCTGTGGGCCTTTCGGCTGTGGGCCTTCAGGCTGTGGGCCTTTAGGCTGTGGGCCTTTAGGCTGTGGGCCTTTAGGCTGTGGGCCTTTAGGCTGTGGGCAACGGGTCCTTAGGATAGGGGCAATGGAACTTTGCGAGGTCGTAACACGAACCACGCGAGAATTAAGCTGATTCTAGTTTGAGTATCTGAATCTGGAGAGTTGATTATACCTGGGTTTACAAAAGTTCAACCCAAGCCTTCGAACAACCTGATAGATTTCGACTGGATCTTAAACTTACAATTCTGGGAGCCCCATATTTCGAAGAATCTCCTCTTGAACCAACCAGGGGAACGAGAAGAAGCGGACAGAGGAGGGGGCCATCTCTGGAGATTCCCTGATTCTGGAGAATATTGGATTTTCGAACGCAGGCGACTCGCGAGAGGTTCCGAAGACTAGAGGGGCAGGAGAACAATGGAGTGGGGGGTGCGAAGGGAGGGTCAGGGGTCAAATGCATCATGTGAAGGCACACAGAAGAACAATGAACAGGTTTATTACCAGAAGAGAACCCGTAGTATATCTTGGACCAGTAAAAAGTATCATCATAAAATCATAAACTAAAACAACGCAAACTTCTTCGTCTTCTCCACATAGGTATTGAACAAGGCTTTGTGGGCAATGTTGACCCAGGTTTGGGTGGTTTTGATGAAGCGAACTCCGGCGGTGAGCATGCCCTCGCATCCTGCGGAACTCTGCTGGCACATTTGATTCTGATCGTCGAGGATGGAGCCGAACGCCTCCCGACGACACTGCTCTAGGTCTCGCACGGTTTGACGCGCTTCTTGTTGCCAGGGCGAGAGGAGGGATTCTGAAAAAATAAGGGTAACTTGAAAAGGGAAAGAGTTAAGAAAATGGTGTCAATTGCAAAATTGTTAAGAGTTAAATTTTACACATTTTTGTTCTTGGACGGTTTTGAATAGCTATGATGGTTCTTGAGATATAACGGGAATTAGAAGTTTCGAGTGCGTCACTTTCCAAGCTTTATATCTCAAGAACCGCAAACGATATCCAAAAACTGTCAACTGAAAAATTGCTCAGCGTTAAATTTTAAACAAATTTGTAGTTAAAACGTTTTTGATAGCTATGCAGATTCTTGACATAGAATGCTTCAAAGAAGACACACCCACTGGGAATGAGAGACTCTCGTCGTCTGCGTCTCTTGTCGATGGGGACTCGAAATTTCAAAGTTACACAACTCAAAAACAATAAGAATTCTCAAAAAGTTATCAACTGCAAAATTGTTCACTGTTAAATTTTACACATTTTATTAGTTGACACCGTTTTGATAGCTATAACGGTTCGGAAGATATAACGCTTTGAACATGGTGCACTCTCTAGTTGCCTGCACTTTCAACACGCATTATTACAAGTACGGTTATAGCTATCAAAAGTGTTAGACTAGTAAAATATATGTAAAATTTTACGCTAATTATTTTTGCAGTTGACTACTTTTTGATGGCTATAACGGTTGTTGAGATATAAGGCTGTAAACATAGACGTGATTGACTCAGCGTCTCTGCACGCCACTTCTTTGAAGCCGTATATCTCAGGACCCGTTGATGCTATCAAAAAGTCAAAACAAATAAAATGTGTAAAATTTTCTGCTGATCATTTTTGCAGTTGACAACTTTTTGATAAAATTAATACCCGATGAGATATACTCACCCGCAAACTCGGTCCCATCGATCCGCTTCGTGTACTGATCCAACATCCTCGTGTTCAATTTCATCAGCAGTGAATAGTTGAAGTTGTTGTTGAACTCGACGGGAAGTGGATTCAGAAGATGTCTCTCGAATCTTCTCAAGTGCAAAAAATAGAGGTCTGGATTATCGAACATCTCGATTGTGGTGTACTGCTGGTTGCGTGTGCCGGCCAGCTCGTTTCGATAGACGGAGTGCATGTCATAGTGCATGACCTGGAAAGGGATTACTGTAATTTGAAAGTACCCTTATATCTTACCCTCTCAGGTCTATGGAACATTTTCTTTGACACTCGATAGTCCCATCGTATATTAGCGACTTTCAGAACTCGCACCGATTGAAGATCAAAGTTCACATCCTTGGCGTTCTTTATCGAGTCCCAGTGTTGCTGAATAGTTTTTTCTTACTTTAATAAAGTTTCGAAAATTTTGTCTATTACCGGTTGATGACTCAGAATCCAGTCGACTTTGAACTGAGCGGCATCTGGGTGTCGCCTGGAAACCTCTTCCAGAGCGTTCGAGATGTTCAGGTCGGTGGAGACGGCCAGGTCGTCGAGGTCGGTGTTTGCCACGAATTTCACGACAGATCTGTAGATGAGTAAGAGGTTTGAAATAATGAGGTTGTAGTAGGGAAAATGAGGAATCTGGAGCAGTTTCTAGATTTTGAAAAACTCAATTTTGACTAGAGTTATGAGCATTTGAAGTTGGAGGGATAGAATTTTCTAGGCCATCAACTTTAGAACCTCATAACTTTTTTCTAACTTGTTCAAATTTGACGCAAAAACTACGACCGAAATGCTCACGATTTTTTCTTTTGTTTGATATAACTTATGCACAAGTTTCAGTTTTTGAGTTTTCTAGGCCACCTCGAAATTGAATGGCGTGGAAAATCAGGCCGTCAACTTCAAAATTTTATAACTTTGTTCCAAGTTGTCCAAATTTTAAGCAAAAAGCACGATTAGATTTCTCAAGACTTTCTCTTTCTTTTGGTATAACACATGACCTAGTTGATCAATGTCTGAGTTTTCTAGTCCACCTTGAAGTTGGCGGCTCAAAAATCGGATCATGGGTTTTTAGATGCCCAACTTCAAACCCACATAACTTGGTTCAAGGTCATCCAATTTCAATGGAAAAACCACAGCTGAATTTCTCAAGACTTAGCCTTTTTTTTTTGATATGATAAATGGCCTAACTTTCTGACTTCTGAATTTTCTAGGCCGCCTGGAAGTTGGTGGCCTGGGGTTTCTAGATGACCAACTTCAAACTCTCATAACTTGGTTCAAAATCATCCGATTTCGATGCCAAAACCCCGACTAGACTTTTTAAGGCTTCTTCTTTCATTTGGTATGACATATGGCCTAACTTTCTCTTTTTGGAGTTTCCTAGGCCCGCCTCCTCCCCCTTCTCACCTCGCCCTCATCATACAATCGTGCATGAACGCGGTGGCGCCGTGCCTAAACACGCGACTGTTCGGATCCCTCTCATAGTCGCCACGATCCCTGGCGTGCGCCGGCAGATCGCTCCAATCCAACAACTCCAACCCATCGCCCAGAGAGTCTTTGTAGAAGTCCAACACCTTCTTGGTTTGCCACGTGTAGCTGTGCAGATAAAAGTAGAACTTGGTGGCGCCTTGCGCGATCCACGACTCGAAGAACTGCATGATGACTGTCCAGTCGGTGAAGAAGAAGATGGGCTGGAGGCAGACGCCAAGGGTATGCGGGTAGTGGTGGTTGGAGGCGCGAAGACGGACGTCGCTGAAAAGAAGAAAAAATAGTGGAGGCGATATGGAGGGTCCCAGATTTGAAAGGGTATATCTCAAGAACCGTCATAGCTATGAAAAAGTTGAAAACTAATAAAATGTGTAGAATTTCATGCTGATCATTTTTGTAGTTAACAATTTTTTGATAACTGTAACGGTTGTTGAGATATCTCGCCTTAAAAATAGGCCCGATTGAGGGAGAGACGCAGACACTCTCGGCTATCTGCGTCTCTGTCCCCCACTACTTTGAAGCCATATATCTCCAGAACCCGGGAAGTTATGAAAAAGTTGTAAACTAATGAAATGTGTAAAATTTAACGCTGATCATTTTTGTATTGAACAACTTTTTTATGGCTCAAATTTCTGAGGAGTTAGACAAGGGTTAAAGTAAGAGGCGCAGAGAAAAGTATCTAGCTCATCAAACGTTTTTGTGTCTGTACATAGAGAAGTTTGATAATCAGCCAAAAACTTATCTTTTCGAAACCCTGATCAGATTTCAAGTTTTGTGGCCGTGTGGAGAGACGCAGACAGCGAGAGTGTCGTCTTGTCTGCGTCTCTCCACTCTCCACTCTCATTCTCTCTTTCTCTCTTGCCGCCTTCTTTCTGCACCTGCCACTTTGAAGATCTCTATCTAGTAAACCATTGTAGCTATCAAAAAGTTGATAACTAATAAAATGTGTAAAATTTTATGCTGATTATTTTTGCAGTTAACAACTTTTTGACAGCATCAACGGCTCTTGAGATATAGGCGTTTTCTTCTCAGTCTCAACTGTAATCCTTTTCTAGATTATAACTTTGTTCAAAATCAATAGATTTCAATGCTGCAAACTTGTTGAAAAACCTCAGAATCTTGTTTTTCCTTCTTATCACTTTTTCTTCCCCCAATCCCGCTCAAAAAATTTCGCAACAAGACGAGAAGTCAGAATCCTCCGCGCTAGGATTAGCGCGGATGTCATTCGTTTGATATTTTGTACCCATATGACTCCTCGAGTGCTCTCTCTCCAAATATAGCAATCTTCTCGGATTCTGTTTGGATTCTAGCAGAATCTCTATCTACGTGCGTCATTGCTCCGAGTCAGAAGGGGAAAGGGGCGGGGCTAAGCGGAGGTATAGGGGGGATCGGAGTCATTTTCTACATTCTCTCAAGATTTCTCGCACCATCTACCTCGCGCTAAGAATGCCGGCTGGCCAGGTCCACGTGGATATTCATCGGGTGAGTGAGATAAAGGTCCGAGGTCTAAGAAACAATAAACCTCTTACAGATGACCTCTCCGGTTCCCCCACCGCCACCAGCGCGTGAATCAACCCGCGACCTGTTCTGTGTCCGCTTCTTCGTCTTCACCATCGCCTTCTTGGTGCTGGCTGGCTCGGCGTTCTACTATGGAGTCATTCGTCCGAATTTCCCGCGTCACCCGGTCAACGCGACTCTCCTTCATGAGCTCTACTCGAGCACCGGGGCTCCCGAAAAGATGGACATGGCAAAGCTGCCAGGATTCTTGCATTGAGCACTTTTTCATTGATTGAAAAATTCAATAAATTTCAATAAATTTTACATGCGTTAAAAAACTGTGTTGTTGTTTTTTTGTTGGGACAACGGGCAGAAAGTCCGGTCATTTTCAGGTTAGAGGATTGTTGTGGGGAAAAAGAGAGACACAGACAGCGAGAGTGTCTGCGTCTCTCCACAGCTTCCTCCTGGTGGGTGCGCTAACTTTGAAACGTTATATCTCAAGAGCCGTTATAGCTATCAAAAAGTTGTCAACTGGAAAAATGTGTAGAATTTTATGCTGAGCAATTTTGCAGTTGACAACTTTTTAGTGGCTATAACGGTTGTTGAGATATAGTGGTTTAAAAAGGCTTCTTGCGTATTTGCGATTCTCTACGTCTTCCAGGTGGGTGCGCTAACTTTGAAACGTTATATCTCGAGAACCATTATAGCTATGGAAAAATTGTCAACTAACAAAATGTGTAAAATTTTATGCTGATCATTTTTGTAGTTAGCATCTTTTTGATAGCATCAAAGGCTGCTGAGTTAGACGCGCTCAAACTTTTCCACTTTCATAGCTATAACAGTTCTTGAGTTACAAGGAGTTGAAAACAAGACTGAGGGGTGGAGAGATCTTCTGTGTCATATCACGAACATCTGAGGATTCGGAGTGCTTATGTCATTTATTTTGATATACGAGACAGACCCCGCTCAGTAATTGCTCCGAGCCAAAATTAGTCTACCTAAAATTTGGAATCGTCATATTTTTCGAAGAAGTAGACCAATCCAGATGAAAACTATACCAAAAGACAGAGAATTTTCAGGAGACCAAGTTAGATTTCACGATTCTAAGTTGAAGTTTTCAAATTTTCAGTATCGACTAAAAACTCACTTCACCGGAATCACCGTATACTCATCGCTCTTCTCGGTGGTCAGGTGCAGATATGGCTGATGGGGAGTGGTAGTTGACAGACGAACAGTTCCGAATCGGGTGGCCATTGAGCAGAAGAGATAGTCAAAGCAGGAAGCGTTGAAGCAGAACCAACTGACAGGCTGCCAACCGAGAGATGGGGTCACTTGAGCTTTGAGGGTCATGCTGGAAAGGTGTGGTTGTACTTTGACTCAATTTATCTGAGTTTCTGTTGCAGATAGCAAAAAGTTGTCAACTAGTAAATTGTTTAGCACAAAAAGAGCAACATTTCATTAGTTTACAACTTTTTGATATCTGTAACAGAAACCCAAATAAATTCAAGTTTATAATACTCACTCGTTATCCTGATTCTCCAAATACACAAATCGAATCTCCTCATCTGACACTCGATACGCCTCACGAACATAGATCCCCTTGAACTTTGACGGTGCCTCTCGATTCCTCAGAATCCTCTTCTTCAGCCACGTCTCCTTCAACGACAGATCCCGACGTCTTCTGAGTTCTGAAGACGTCGGTGTTGGCATTCCAGGAGTGATCTCGTTCTCTTGAGCGACATCCGAAAACGGACCAGTGTAAATGTTGATGGTGAGCACTGAAAATGGAGAAACAAGGAGTCAATGAATAATGGAAGAGACGCAGAGAAGCCAGAGTGTCTGCGTCTCTTATTCGGAGAGAGTGGGAGAGAGAAGAGACGCAGACACGCTCGTTTCTCTGCCTCTCTACCCCCTCCAACTTTGACAGCGTATATCTCGAAAGCCATTGAAGCTATGAAAAAGTTGTTAACAACAAAAATGTGTAAAATTTTACGCTGATCATTTTTGTGGTTGACAACTTTTTGATAACACGGATGGTTCCTCGAGATATAAGCATTTGTTTTTCAGTGTCATCAACTTCCCCCTTTGCTAGTCGCTCAACTTCAAGTGATCATAACTCTGCTCAAAATCACTATATTTCGAAGCTAAAAATATGCCCAGAAAGCTTATAACTATTTTAACATTTCACAAGTAGTGAACACTTCTAGAGACGCGACAAAGAGAGACGCAGACAGTTAGAGTGTATGCGCCTCTCCATTACCCACACACTCTGCGTCTTCAACTTTGAGTTTTTATATCTTAAGAACTGTAAGAGCTACTAAAAAACTTTAACCTACAGAATTGTGTAAAATTTTATGCAAATCATTTTTGCACTTAAAATATTTTTGATAGCATTCAAGGGTAACGAGTTATAGCACATTGAAAGGGAAAGACACCACTTTTTCTAATATTCCTTTTTTTCAAAGCGTCCCATACTCAAAACTGAGCAATACCAGGCGAGTTTACACTCATTTTGAAGCTTACAACTTGCACAATTTGTTTTTTGTATTTTCAAATTTTTTAGTTCAAGTTTCAAGACACTTTCTGGCTTCTGACCGAAACCAGGTGTCATCTTTGGTTGGCAACTGATCATATTTGCTACGTGAATACGATGGCTACAACATGGAGCAAAATGATGTAGAAAATTGTATCCAATCACCTCGGGATTATTCTTTTTTCTTGGAAAGATCGAGAAAGATCGAGAAAAAAACTCACCAAAAAAAGAGACCACAAATAAGACCAATAGGGAGTAGAATACTCGAGAGCTAGAAACATTTCGTCTCCGCATAATTTTTCGGAAAAAATCAATGTTTAGAATAATAATAAAAATTTCCGATCCAATGAAACAACACCTCGCAGCGAATGGCACCGCTTCCAGGTGTTCTCTCCTCCCCTCGAAAATTTTCGAAGACGTTATCGGGATTCTGAATCTCTTCGTCGCCGTCTTCTTCGTCTCCAGAAAATCTGCCCATAACTGGAATATTGGATCATCACTTATCCGATGAGAATCCGATTGAAATCTCGGCCGAAAATCGGGAAGAAAAAAGGAGAAAAAGAAACGAAGAAAAACGATTTTTTTTTTCGATGGCAGATT
Source organism: Caenorhabditis sp. 40 LS-2015 (assembly GCA_900536305.3). NCBI lineage: Eukaryota > Metazoa > Nematoda > Chromadorea > Rhabditida > Rhabditidae > Caenorhabditis > Caenorhabditis tribulationis. Next base: position 105,481 of record LR543222.1, on the reverse strand, counting down.
TTTGAAATTGGGTAATAGTACATCGAAAAAATGGAAATTAGGCAATTTTGGCGACGTCCCGAAGAAAACCAACGCCACGATTCATCTGCGAGATTCCCTCGGCGATGCCGATCTGAAAAACTTTTTTGTTAGGATTCAAAAAAATTATAAAAAATTATAGCCTATTAATATAAATCGGGAATCTTATCCAGTTTTATGAGATTTTCGCACTTTGAATTTTTCGAAAAAGAATCTTCAAGAATTTGAATAGCTTTCATGGCTTCTAATCCATCGCCTGAGTTTGTTGAGTATTGTTTTTTTCTGTGTTCTTCACTTTCAATATTCTCCAGCTCACCAGCCGTTGATGCTATCAAAAAGTTGTCAACTACAAAAATATTTAAAATTAAATTTTGAGTATTTTATTAGTAAATAACTTATTTGTAATTCTACTGGATCTTGAGATATTGCTTTTTAAAGTTGTGGGTACAGAGACGCAGAGAAGCGAGAGTGTCTGCGTCTCTCTCCCCCTAGCCATTTTGTGGGTTCGTCACTTTTAGAACGCTATATCGCAAGAAACGTTAAAGCTATCAAAAAGTTGTCAACTACAAAAACAATCAGCATAAAATTTTACACATTTTGTTAGTTGACAACTTTTTTTTAGCTTTGCTGGATCTTGAGATATAGCTTTTTAAAGAAGCGGGAAAGTCTGGGTCTCTCCCCCTTGCCGCCTTGTGGGTTCGCCCTCTTTCAAAAGCTATATCTCTAGAACCGTTGATGCTGTTCAAAAGTTTTTAACTGCAAAATAAATTTGCAAAAAATTTCACACACGTTGTTAGTTAACAACTTTTTCATATCTTCAACGATTCTTGAGATATAGCGCTTGAAAGTTAGCGCACCCACCAGGAGTACGCAGAGACGCAGAGAAGCGAGAGTGTCTGCGTCTCTTCCGCACCCAGTCTACCCTCTTTCTGATTAGTTTTTCATATTTTTCACAACACAAAATGCCACAGACTATGATGCCGTTAGCATGATGGCCACCAGTAGATAAAAAATTGGAAGAAGAAGGAAAAAATCCGGATTTTTTGTCTCTTTGAATCGTCCCCCCTTGTAATTCGTGCTAGACAATGCTAGATTATAACTAGAGATTGTGGCGTAAGGTAGAGAGATGCATCTGGGGTTTATCGGGTTTTTCTTGGGAGTGTTTTTTTTTGTTGTTGGGAAATCTGGAATACTTGAAATTGAGAGAAGTTTTGAATGAGGAAAACTGACTATGAGAGACATGAAAATGCCAAAATCTGACGGTGAGGCTCTCGTTGTCTGCGTCTCTCCAGTGTGTACACTCTCTCGCCACCAAAAGCCAGAGTGTCTGCGTCTCTATATCGGAGAGTGTGGGAAATAGAAGAGACGCAGACACTCTCGCTTCTCTGCGTCTCTTCCCCCTCTCTGCCCCTCTAACTTTGACGGTGTATATCTCAAGAACCGTTGAAGCTATGAAAAAGTTGAAAACTAATAAAATGTGTGAAATTTTATGCTGATCATTTTTGCAGTTGACAACTTTTTGCCATCATCACAGGTTGATGAGTTAGACAAGCTCAAACTTTCCCCCCTACCTTTCTCGAGTTCTCTTCCGGCATATCTGGATTACTCGGTCGACCCTCCACCAGAATATACCCACCCACTATGATGTCCTTATTAGGTGTTCTCATCACGTAACGACTTCTGGAAAAAACAAATGGGATGATTCATATGACCTCATAATCACCAGACCTCTCGATTTTGCCACTCTCCACGTCTGCATGATATCTGTCGAGGGAGTTGTTGCAGCAGAGAGTGGTCAGGAGGATGATGATGGGGAGGAGGATCAAGGCAATGAGGACTATGAATCCTAAAGAAAAAGGTAGATTGAGAAGTTGAAAATTGGCAGTGACGTGTACACTAAGCAGAAAGCTCTTTGTAATCTTCCTTGGCGAAGCCGTTTACTTTGAAACGTTATATCTCTCTATCCATTAATGCTATCAAAAAGTTGTCAACTGCGAAATTGCTCAGCATAAAATTTTACACATTTTATTAGTTTACAACTTTTTGATAACTTCAAGGGTTCTAGAAATATAACGCTTAGAAGTCGGCGTCCATCAAGTGTGCACTCAATTTTGCGTCCCCCTAGAATATGTACCAACTTTGAGGCGTTATATCTAAAGAACCATTAGAGATATCAAAAAATTGTCAACTGCAAAATTGCTCAGCATAAAATTTCACACATTTTGTTAGTTAAAAACTTTTTGATAGCCCTGCTGGGTCTTTAGATATGTCACTTTGAAACTGGTGCACTCACAAAATGGCGCTCGCGCTTCTCTGCGTCTCTCCCCCAGTCAATGGGTGAAATTTCAAGCGTTATATCTCGAAAACCATTAGAGCTATCAAAAAAGTTTCAACTACAAAAAGGTGTGAAATTTTTCGCTGAGCAATTTTGCAGTTGACAACTTTTCATAGCTGTGTCGGGTCTTGAGATATAATGTTTAGAAAGTGCCGAGACTCAAAAAATATCAAAATCGAGACGTAGACAGTTTCCGATTCCAATTTCCCCCTGAAGACTTACCCTCATTCAACGAGCACTGACACGCAATCTGAATTCCATTATAAATCAGGAAAATCGCGAAGAACACACTTCCAGCCACCACCGCTAAACTCATTGCGGCACACAAGACCATGCCGACCCATTTGATGAGCAGTATGGAGAAGATGAGGATTCTGGAGAGGTACCATCGAACGAAGGGGAAGAATCCGCCCTGGAAATTGAAAAAATTGAAAAGTGGAAGTTGTTCCGATGAAAATGGTGTAAAGATGAAGGTTTTTGGCGTATTTTGAAGGGAGATATGAGTGAAAAAGGGATGGTCCTAGTTTTTCGAGGAAAAAAATCTACTGAAAATTTGAAATTTGGAGAAGTTTTTATCAATCGATTCAGCTTGAAATTCTGCGTCGATTGGTATAGGAATCGAGAGATTCGAGTTGAATCTCATGATTTTAGGCCACGCCCACTTTTTACTGTCCATTCTGGGCTAGACTTTTTGAAGTGTATTTTGACTATTTGAACTTTGAAAGAGTAGAATAATTTCTATATCAATAGATTTAGCTTGAAATTCTACGTCGATTGACATAAAAATCGGCAGATGTGAGTTGAAACTCAAGACTATAGGCCACGCCCACTTTTGACTGTTCAATTTTCAAGTGGGGTGAGACTTTTTGAAGTGTATTTTGACTGTTTGAACTCACGAATAATTGATTTTTATGTGAATAGATTCAGCTTGAAATTCTGCGTCGATTGGTATACAAATCTAGAGATTCGAGTCGGAACTCAAGGTTTTAGACCACGCCCACTTTCTCACCTCTTCCCTCTCCTCCTGCAACTTCTCGGCCCTCTCGATCAGATTCTCCAGCTGTCGATGCTCCTCATCATTCTCGCGATCCACATAAAACTCGTCGATCGGCTTCGGCGGCTCGGGTTCCTTGTTGGCCAGCGAAGCCAACGAGTTTCGAATCGACGTCTTGCGAGACTTGGAAGCGTGCGCTTCGAGTAGAAACTGGGCGGATGGGCGATGCGTGGGGTCGACGATGAAGATCTGATCGACCAGGTCGCTGATCTCTTTCGACGCGTCTGGAATGAGTGTTCGACTCGAGTAGATCAGCCGACGACGCGTGCTCCACTCGGTGACGAGCTCCTGGAATGTAGAGATCAGGGAAAGTCTGAAAATCCACTCACCTTATGCAGCCCATCACCATGGAAATGCATGAAGTGATCCAGAAACGGGGGATACCTGGTGACCATGGTCACGAGTACACACCCGACTGACCAGATGTCTGAAGAGGGCGTTAGACAGGGGTAGGAATCGAAGGAGTTGAATGCTTCTGGAGGGGATGCTAGAAGAGCTCGTCGCTTCTGAGCACAGGGTAAACCTTCGATGAAGGGGTCGGCGAGGAGGATGTCGTTGGAGATGGTGAGCAGGAGGTTGGACGCTGGAAACTTTGGTTTTACTCGATGTTGGGTATCTTGTAGACCTTTTTACGGGCTTTCAAATGAACCTAGTTTCAACTCCAGGTTCACCCCCTTACCATTCAATTTTCCGTGCACATGTCGTCTCTCGTGAAGATAGGCGAGCGCGTCAATGACATGGACAATGTATCGAAGGGCGGTTTCCTGGACTCATTTTTGCGTTCGTTTAAGCCCACCTAAAGCCTTACCTGCGGTAGCGCACTCCTTTTCACCAAATCCGCCACTGTGCCCTGTGGTACGTGCGCTCTAAACACCATCAGCTCGTTTAGAGACGGCCAATGATATCCGTAGATAGGGGCCAGGCGCTTGTGGCGAAGTTGGCAGAGGTCTTCGATGGTTTTGGAGATTTTGTCGGAGGCGTCTTGCTGGAAAATTATCGTGTCATTTCTAGGCGGGACGCAGACAGCAAGAGTGTCTGTGTCTCTCCATTGCCCACATTGTCTTGCTACCCCCTCCAGATGGGTGGACTAACTTTGAAGTGTTATATCTTTATAACCAGTAGAGCTAGAGAAACGTTCACAACTAATGAAATGTGTAGAATTGTATGCTGATTATTTTTGTAGTTGACAACTTTTAGATAGCACCGATGGTTTTTGAGATACAGTGATTCAAAATTGGAGTAATCGCAAGGCAGAAAAGAGGTGTCTCTCGCTCTTTTGTAGCTAAAACTTTAAAACGTTATATCTTTATAACCATTAGAGCTAGAAAAAAGTTGACAATTAAGAAAATGTGTGAAATTTTAAGTCTAATATTATTGCAGTTGACAACTTTTTGATATCTTTAACGGTTCTTGAAATATAGCATTTTGAAGAAAAGGCATATGGCGGCAAGGGAGCGCAAATGCCCTTCTTGTAGCCCTTTATCTCTGTAAACAGTAGAGCTAAAAAAAAGTTGTGAAGTAATAAAATGTTTGAAATTTTAAGCTTATTATTTTTGCTGTTAACAACTTTTCGATAGCTTTAACGGTTCTCGAGATATAGCATTTTGAAGAAAAGGTATGACGGCAAAAGAGCGCAAATGCGTGCTCTTCTTGTAGCACTTTATCTCTGTAACCAGTAGAGCTAAAAAAAAGTTGACAACTAATAAAATGTGTGAAATTTTACTCTCTGTGTTTCCCCCACAATAAACAAATAAATCCTGCTCCATCTTCCCCCTCCACAACTCCACCCATTACCGTAATCCCCTGCAACTTCCACTCGGTGACCGTATAGCTGGCCATAGTGCCTGTATAGACATATTTCGACGTTTTACACACATTGTGTCGTTCGCAGATTGTACCTGAAAAAAGAAAAATCGAACCATTTTTGCCAACTGTTCAAGGGATACACCACTCCCTTTTTCGTTTTCAATTTTTTGTGTTCTTTTTTTTCTTTTTGCAACAACAGAGACAGAGAAAACAAGTGCATTATAAGGAACAAAAAGAAGAAGACACATTCGATCCACCAAGTGGAATTTCTCTTTTTTTGAAAACCGGTTTTTTGGAAAGGAAGTTGGGTGATAAGAAAGGGAGAGTGTCTCCAAGGGAGCGATGGGTTTGGCTATTGGGTTTTTGTGTTGGAATATCAAAAATCAGAGGGCAGAGAAATTTGTTTTTCTGATTGGTGTGTTTGGTTTCGGTTACCAAGTCAGAAGAGGAAGAGGATGATGAAAATTAGGAATGGGCTAGAAACTAGAACTTGTCTTGGAATAGCTTTGGGGTTTCAGGTTGTCCACGGAAAGTAGACTAGAATTTTAGGGGAGAAGTGAAGTTCCAAGGAAAAGGAAGAGAAGTTGGTTACATTGAGATCTAGGGGCTTTCAGATTTTCAGATTTTCAGATTTTTGAATATTCTATATTTTGAAATTTCCAGATTTGAAAGCTCCTAACTGTCTTCAACTTGCAAGACTTCTGGGATTGAGAAACTTTTTTGGAATCACTAAAATACGAAAGTTTGGAGAATATGAATTTTGAAAACCTGGAGAATTTTGAGATTCTGAAACTTTGAGAATCGGAGAATGCGAAATTCTGGAGATTTAGAGGTCTAGGATTGCGGAGATTCCGTCCAAAGGATGAAAATTTCGGGGACTCAGATTCTTAAGATTTAGAGATTCCGAGATTTGGAGATTCTGAGATTATGATTTTTTGAGATTCTCAGGATTCTGATACTCTGAAAACTTCTGAATTCTGAAGTTTTAAAAAGTTTAAAAATTCTAAAGTTGTGACACTACTTTAGAGCCATGAAAAAAATGCAAGGATTCAGAATCTCAAAACTTCAGAGTTCTCGAAACCCTTCAAAATCTCCGAATTTCAGAATCCCAGAATCTCTCAGAACCCACAAAATCTCAAAATTCTGAGAATCTCCGGATCTCCGAATCTCCGAGTCTCAGAATCTCTCAGAATCTCTCAGAATCTCCAAAATCTCAGAATCTCGAAATCTCAGAATCTCAATATGTCCAGAATCTCTCATAATCTTTCAGAACCTTTCAGAATCTCACAATCTCATAATCTCATAATCTCAGAATCTTTCAAAATCTCAGAATCTCGAAATTTCGATTCTCTGAAATTTGCAGTTTCACCCAACACTGCTCTCTACTAAGCCGGCCTCCTCCACGTTTTCCTGTTTCCAATGACTTCCCCGTTCCCCCCAAAACACCAACAACCAAAAATGAACCCCATTACCGATAAAAAAACAGTCGTCCCAAGAAACTACTTCCTTTCCCATCTAAACCTTCAGAAACATTGCGGAAGTTTCGAGAGTCGAAAAAATTCACATGTTTTCTGGTATCCCCAAGACACGAACACATCAGTGCCATCGAGGGCATCGTCTCTCTCCTAGGTTTGACCTTCACATCATCATCACCATCATCAGTAAAAGAGATATCATTACAGACCGGAGACAGAAAACAGAAGACGTCGGGAGGCGGGAGGAGGAGGAGGAGGTTCTCAAGAGGGGGGGGGAGGTTCCTGGTTCAGAGAGGCTACTGCTTCCGTGTGGTGGTGGGAAGCGTATAAAAGAGCGGCCGATGGGGTTGGGAAATGGTACTCGACTGACTGCCGCTGTAGCGTCTTGTCCAATTCTAGATTCAAGTGAGTTTATTGTAGGGATTGAGAAACAGTCAATATAGACTGTGGGATGCCAGGTTAGCAGACTTGAACTGAGGGAATCTATCGTTTATAACTGTGTGAACGTCAGTAGACCAATCGGCCACAGTAAATGATGATAAGGATTCAAAAAGAGAAAGTGGGTGAGCATAGACCTAAATCAACTGATCCTAGGTCCCCGTCTGGTCTTGGGGGGACCTCAAAGAGCACCTTCTCTGCATCTTCCTGGATGTCCTGATCCACCTGTTGATCCCTGTTGATCCTGTATTCAGAGGCTACTTGTTCCACTTACAGGGGAAATCCTTTTGGATTCACTAGTGTCCCATTGATCCGGTTTATGAAAGGTGTAGGCTAATGGCGTATTGAGCTAATAGACCTGAGCTAGACCTAGTGCTAAACATTTGAGGCATCATAACCGAACCTAGCAGTCTGATAAACCAGATCTACTCAAAGCATACAACATTTCTATCACCTTGGAGAGATTCTTGACCACGGACAGTGTTCACAAGTTTTCTGGCCTCCTTGATCCCCATAGTTTCCTTGCTGTCCAGCTTGCCCTGACTGTCATGGCGCTTCTGAAGCCCCGGCAACTCCATGTGGTCCTGGACCTTCTAAGTAAGCGTGTCCTGGTGCTCCGGTAGCTTGGGCTGATCCTGGTGGTCATGGAACTTCTGTTTGAGCCTGACCGAGTTGTCCCGGAGTTCCAGCTAGACCAGAAGCTCCTGCCAAATCGACGACTTGTCCTGGGGCTCCTGGCACATTACCTGCTTGCACTGGGGCTTTTGGGGCTCCAACTATTGTTTTTTGGTTTTTGGCTGTCCAGATGGTCCTGATTGTCTAGTGGGTCTGAATGAGAACAGCTGCTTATGATGCTCCTGGATGCCCTAGTGCACCCTCTTGACGCTCGCAATTTTTCAGAATGTCCGAAGACCCGAAGCAAGTCTCACTCGAGACGGAATCGCTGCGCAAAGTGGCCTTCTTCGGCATCGCCGTCTCCACCATCGCCACTTTGACCGCCATCGTCGCCGTGCCAATGTTGTACAACTACATGCAACACGTGCAATCCTCCCTTCAGTCCGAAGTCGAGTTCTGCGCCCATCGATCCAATGGGCTGTGGGATGAGTATAAGAGGGTGAGTTTGGAACTGACATAACTTGGCTAGTTTTCTAGTTAGGGCTTTGAATCTAGGCTCAAATGATAGAGAATTTTAAGGACTATAAGCTATGTTTCAGTTCGAAGGAGTCGCCGGCATCGAGGGCCGCATCAAGCGTGACGCCTACCACCGCCGCTTCCAAACCAAACAACGCCGTCAATCCTACGATGACTCTGGCAGTAACGGAGGCTCGTGCTGCTCTTGTGGCGTCGGCTCCGCCGGACCACCAGGATCGCCAGGACAAGACGGCGCCCCAGGAAACGACGGATCACCAGGAGCCCCCGGAAACCCGGGACAAGACGCGCAGGACAACCAGGTGGCCACTGCCGACAGCTTCTGCTTCGACTGCCCCGCCGGACCACCAGGACCATCCGGAGCGCCAGGACAAAAGGGGCCATCAGGAGCGCCAGGACAGCCAGGACGATCCGGAGGCGCCTCCCTGCCAGGACCACCAGGACCCGCCGGACCACCAGGACCATCTGGACAGCCAGGAGCCAATGGAAACGCCGGAGCGCCAGGAGCCCCAGGACACGTCGTCGATGTGCCAGGCACACCGGGACCAGCCGGACCACCAGGACCACCAGGACCAGCTGGAACTCCAGGGCAGCCAGGACAGGCCGGACACGCTCAGCCAGGAGGTCCAGGACCACAGGGAGATGCCGGAGCTCCGGGAGCACCAGGACACCCGGGACAAGCCGGACAGCCAGGAAACGATGGGGATCAAGGAGGCCAAGGAGCGTGCGATCACTGCCCACCGCCAAGAACTGCGCCAGGATATTAGAGATTTCGAATTTTCGCATCATTGTATTAATAAGTACATTAATAAATACTGCCGAGCATCAAAAATCAGAAATCAAATTCTGTCTTTTTGGGTGGGTTTTAAGGTTAATTTTGTCTCATTGTCAGTTTGATAAATGAATCAAAAATAGTGCGCTGTATTGAAAATTAAAAAAAAAAATTTCAAAAAAAATTTTTTTTTTCAATTTTTTGAACACTCATAACTCGGCTAGTTTTAAAGCAAATTCAGTGATTTTAGGCTCAAAATGTAGGAAATTTTAAGTGTTCCGAGATTTGTAAAAAATTATCTAATAAAAAATGTCGACATTTTGTTTCCGAATTTTGGAAAAAATACTTCAAAAAATTGAAGTCTTCAGATTCGAACGGTCATAACTCGGTTAGTTTTAGAGCAAATTCAGAGATTTTGGGCTCAAAATGTAGAAAATTTTAAGAGTTCTAAAAATAAGTAACAAAACTTCAAAAAAAAATTTTCGAGATTTTTTTTCTCGAATTTTTGGAAAAAAAAAATTTTTTTCAGACATCTTTGAACGCTCATAACTCGGCTAGTTTTTGAGCAAATTTGATGATTTTTAGTTTAAATTGCAGGGTTTTAAAATCACTATTTGCTACGTTAAAAATTCCTCATGAAGTAATAGAAATTGACTAAAAAAATTCAAGAAGAAAAAAACTGCCAGAGATCCACTGACAAGAATATAGTTCCACGACTTTTGATGACTTTTTTGTATCAATGTCTTGGCTGTTTCTTCTTCAAATCTTCTTGAGACAGTCTGATTCACCAGTTTGATAGTTTGATCTACCAGCGATGAAAAAGAGAAAAGGGGATTCAGAATCGAAACTCTTTCTTTTTTCTGTTTGAAAAAAAACCAACTCACCAATATGCATCATCTCGTGCATCACATCCTCGCCGATCCTCCAGCTCTGAAACTCATGTTTCGACATCGTCGAGCACTGTGTAGGCGTGGGCGACGGCGCAGAAAGCTCTCTCAGATGCCTCAAATGCTCGTCGCTCATCTTCAGAAGGAACGGAGAGTTCCTTCGTTTCAAGGGAAAAGTGTCTGTGGGTCGGAGAGGTGTTGCCACGTCATCTACTTCTTCCTTGTCTTCTTCGATGACGTCATTGTCATCGTCTTCTTCTTCCTCGTCTTCCAACTCTTCGACGATGATTTCGGGATGAAGCATTTGGGATTCTGAAGATTCAGAAGACTTTTCAAGAGGTGAAAGCAATTTTCAAAAAGCAAAAAAGAGAGACAAATTCCATTGACTTGAATTTTTCCGCTCTCTTATCAGCACTTTTTCAGTTTTGCCACACACAAATTCGATTTCCTTATTATCAGTTCATTGTAGAAATAGAGCATCAGAGAGGAAAGTGCATGTGGAGAGGGACCATGGGCACTCTTTAAATCACTATATCTCAAGAACCGTCAGAGTTATCAAAAAACTGTCTACTGCAATATTGCTTATCGTAAAATTTTACACATTTTTGTAGTTTCGAGTTTTTTGATAGCTCCGCCTCTTTTTGAGATATGTGTCTTTAAAGTTGATGGGTCTTTGGAAGAGAGAGGGGGAGGGAGAGAGAGACGCAGACAACGATTGGGCTTTTGTTTATACTCAATTGAAAGCTCTTAAACCGCCAAATTTAAATTTTTAAGTTTCAAATTCTAAAAATTTGAAATTTAAGGAAAAATTTCCGAATTGAAAATTTTTAGATTTTTGATCTAAAAAATTTCAAATGGTTACAAATGCTTTCATTTTAAAGGTGTTCTTCTGAGTTTAGTATCAATCGATAGCAAATTTTATGAAAATTTCAAAAATGTTAATTTTGTAGTGTAATTTCGAACACAAAATCCGTTGGAGCGCGTTTGCAATGTCTTCCATTTCAAACATGACTCCTTGGTTGAAGCCACTAAAACTCGGTGAGTTATCACCCGTTTTCATGGTTTTTGGTACAATCAAAACCTCAAAACCTAGCTACTTTTTTCATCATTAATTTAATTTGTTCTGTGCAGTAGAGCGCACTTGTCATCCCTTCTAATCCTCGGTATTCTGGATTAGCACCAACTGATCTTGAACACTTTGTAACTTTCTTCATTCTCAACCAAATTTTTTGAACTTTGGCTTAAAAACTTCTCGCAATCTACACTATAAGCTGACAAATTTTCAGCAATTTCCCAGATGTCTGAGTTATCCATTGAGCGAAGTTTCCCCAGCCCACCATTCGGCTAGGAGTGCTTTCCTCCTCCCACCCTCTCTCACCATTATAAAATGAGTAATATAATAACAGGAACCGAAAAAGCAGAGTCAATAAAACAAAAAGCGATCTACACCACTTTCCCCCCACCATCCATTAACCTGGAAAACCTCTCTCCCCAAGGCGCCCCATTGCCCGCTTTCACTGTGAAAGTTTTCTCTGCGTCTCCAAGTCTTCCGCACTCTCTCGGCCTTCCTAATGAGTAAACCAGGACTTGACCGGTGTGTAGAGTGAGTAATTACTATAATATTTGTTCCAGGTATCATGAAAACAGAGAAACCCCCCGAAGCCGTATATAAAGCCAACATCCATTCCCCCACTTCCTCGCTCTACTCGGCTTCCCCCTCCCCCCTTTCCCTCCTCGAGACCGCTTTTCCCCCTCTCTTGTGTACGCCCTACACTCCTCTCCTCCTCGTGTCCTCGGTAGTATAGTGGTGAGTATCCGCGTCTGTCACATGCGAGACCCGGGTTCAATTCCCGGCCGGGGAGAAATCTTTTTTTCTTTTTTTTCTTCCTACTATATTATGTTCCAGATGTCGCGAATCGCCTTCTTCTGCATTATATTCCTCCTCATCGAATTGTCCACACAGTGTGCCGGTCTTTTCGGTGGCGGCGGTGGCGGATGTTGCTGTCAGAGTGGCTGCGGGCGGAAGAAACGAAGTGTGGACGATGAGGACACGCCAGGATTTCAGTTCAGAGGGATAGCCAGCCGAAATGAGGATATGCTGTGTAATAGTCCGGAGATGAAGGCGCTGATTCAGGCGGTAAGCGTCTTGAGATTTTTGGCGCGCGCGCCACCTTTTATACGCCCTCCACACCCAGAAAGCAATGTTGGAGGTTCGGCCTAGTGGTTAACATTCCCGACTGGCAATTTTTAGGCCACTGGTTCAATTCCCACTCCCCTCATTTTCTTTTTTTCTTATTTTCCTTCAATTTTTTTTTTATTCCAGCACATGAAATCCAGTCCGCAAGCATCCAGCAAAGCACTGCAAGTCGCTCTAGAAGACCACGACCAACATCGCTACGTGGTAGTGTGCTCCGAGAGCCCATTTCACTACTCCGTGAAGCACGACTCCGCCTATTGTGGTGCAAGGAACGGGACACATTATTGTCAGGCGTTTGCGATATAGAAATAGTGATTTTTAAAAAAGTTCAAGATTTCATATGTATGTAATAATAATAAAATTATGCATTAACTCTCTCCAACTCCGGCATCGAGTCGTCGTCGACCACATTGATGTACTCCTCCTCCTCTTCCGGTTCGACGACTTCTGGCGGATTCTGAATCCTCTTCTCCTCCTCCTCGTCCACAACGACCACCACCGCTTCCTCCTCCACCACTATCATATCCGTGACGTCTTCAATGACGACTTCCGAAGTCAACACCACCTCCTCCTCTTCCGTCACTTCCTCGGATTCGCTGGGCTCCTCGATGCGTGGAATTTTGGCACTCTTGACTTCAATCTCATCGTCGTCTGGCACCAGCACGTCTTCATTCTCGATGCTAGCGAGGTTATCCGTCAGATTCTCTTCACCGACGTCTTCTTCCTCTTCTTCCTCCTCTCGAAGGCTGGCGTACTTTCTGGCGGCAAACGATTTGGGGCGCAGCAGCATCGCGTCGTGGCGCAGCTCTCCTTGGCTCTCTTTTAGACGGTTGTAGCGGACAGTGATGTTTCTGAAAACCAGGGGATAGTTGTAGAGCGTGTGTGGGCGGAGCTTTAAGATCTCCAAAAAGGGGCGGAGCTTGAGACTTCCTAGCCAATTTCTAACCAGGAAAACGACTGAAAATGTCTCCAGAAGCCCATTTTTGGGGATGGAGCTCCTAGGGAAACCCTGAAGCTTCCCAGAACTCGATGAAATGGGCGGAGCTCCATATCTACGTTTAGAAGTGGGCGGAGCCTCACCGAATGTCATTCTTCGACACGTATTTCAGCTTGCAATCGTAGTCCTTGTACTCGTTGCGAATGTAGAAGAAGATCTGATCCGACGACCATCCCAAATCGATCAACTCTCTCACATAGTTCTCTTGGGTCTCTGTGAGCCATAGGAGCTTGTGATCGAGATCGTGGCCGATGTGGGTGAAGCACCCCGTCGCCCACGTCAATCCGTTCTCCTCGGTGGTTACCTAAAGAAATTTGGGGGTTAGGAGTGGAATTTTGGAGATTTTCAAATTGCTAGAATGATCCTTGTCAAATTTCCTATCGATCTGTGCAAAAATCGTCGAAATTGACAAGCTAGATTTTGAGCTATGAGCCAATCTATCTCACCTTCAAATAAGCCGTGCACGTCTGATCCACCTTCCTCGGATTCGACTTGCGCGACTTGGCCACACTGCGGTACTTGCCGACGCGATGGCATCGGTAGAGCGTCTCGCCGCCGTGTCCAGTGCGCTTCGTCAGCGACGTGCACGTGTCCTCCTGGCGTTGGTCGAACCATTTCTGGAAATTTGGGGAGTTTGGGGATTCTGGGGGTTCTAGGGCTCTCATCGGTGAAAAAATCGCGATTTTGAGCCAGAACATCATCGATTTCTAGGTTGAAAAGCTGAATCTAAAAGTTCTGGGCATAAAAACCGTCATTTTTGAAGTGAAAAACCGAGATTTTCAGCGAATAAATTGACTTTTTCGAGCCGAAAACCCACCTTAAAATCCGCCACCGACCCGAACTGTCTCCTCTCGACGACGAACTGCCTATCCTGCGACAGATGCTTCTCGTGGCAGTGAGTGATAAAGTCGTCCAGACACTCTGCCGACGTCGGACACTCCGGACACTTGAGATGCGTGGCACGCTGACGGCTGAACGAGTTGGACGGCGGCTTGCTGGGATACTTTAGATGCCGTTCGGAGGGTGGAATCCGAGGTTGTCTCGCCGTCGCCAAATGATGGTCCTGTATGGGACGGGCCGGGTGTCGATGCGGTGGACCCATTATAGTGTAGACGTGGCCTTCGGAAGGCGACGACGTCGAGGGCTTCACTTCCTCTTCTTCCTCCTCCTCTACAATCAGCCCTTCGTCCGGGTTCACAGCGTACTGGTGCATCTCGGAGTCGCCCTCAACGATCATATCGTCGATGAACATGTCCTCCATCTCTGCGTGTCCGTTTGGGTCCAAGTGGGGACTTTGAGAGCATATCTGGAAAAGTAGGGAGTTTTTGGAGGTTTCAGAGGCTTCCAGATTGTTCTAGAAGGTTCCAGGATGTTCTAGAAGGATTCAGAGAGCCCCAAATTGTCCTGGGAGGTTTCAGAGGGCCTCAGGGGGTGTTAGAAGGTTTCAGAGTGTCTCAGGATGTTCTAGAGCCTCAGAACGAAAATTTGGAAGTTCTGGAAGGTCTCTCACCTTCTTGTGCTGCACTAAATGTCTGCAGCTCCTGAAAAGCGCTCGACAATAGGCGCAAGCAAAGGACGTCTTCGACTCGCGCGACTTCTTCTCGTCGCGAATCATTCCCACCAGATTCTTGCACTCCTCGGGACCCCAATTGTGCACTTGTGTCACGTGCCGGTAGATGTTCTTCTGAAGGCACGTCAAACCGCACGTCGGGCAGCGGATCTGATCGATTAGATAGGAACTGAGTTCGATGTGAGACGCCGACATTTTTTGGCCTGAAAATTGGGGAATTTTGGGATTTTCAAGTGATTTAGGAGTGAAAATTTGTGATTTTATCGATTTTCATAGTGAATTCTATCGGAAACTCAAGAAAAACCAGCGAAAATCACAAAAAACGAGTGGAATTCAAACAATTGGTAGGATTTACGCCCGTAAATCCTGTCAAGTGACGCGTCGCGTGCGCGCGACGCGGCTCTGCAAGCGCGCTCCATGGCTAATTGATAATTATTTTGGTGGCGGATTTTCAACTTTTTGAGGTTTTCTAGGTGATTTTTCAGTTTTTTTCCGATTTTTTTTTGCTGAAATTTGAAAATTTATTCGAAAATTTGTATTTTAGAACCATGCCGACGTTCAAGCTCGAAGAAATGGACGAGAATCAGCCGTACGGTGGCGACAACGACATGTACTTTCGACAGTGGAGGTTGCCGTCGATGAAACCAGTGCTAGATGAAAAGTAGGTGGTTTAAAACGAAAAAAACCACTAAAAAAATCGAAAATTTAAAGATTAGACCGAGATTTCCTGGATGCGGTGGCGAAAAAGGACGAGATGATGAGAAAACGAGCGGAGCGAAGGCAGAAGCACAGTGAACAGTACGATAGGAAGTTTCAGAGCCTCGTTCAGAAGATGAGCGAGGCGTCTGTGAAGGAGTCGAAGCCCCAGGAACCCGTGTTTCGAAAACCGACGGATGCGGAGATGCGGAAGGCGAGGGACGATCTGGAGAGGGAGTTCGCGTCGCCAAGTTCGACGGCAAAGATGGTCCCGTTTAAGGGGAAGTGAGTGCGAAATTCGTGAAAATCGAGGAATTTCGGTCTAGAAATGTTCAGAAAATGCCGATTTCCGGTTAGACAGAGTAAAACCGAAGTCGGTTTATTTTTCATCAAAAATAGAGTTTTCTCAACTAAAAACTCATTTTTCGTCGGAAGTAATGTTTTATCGACTAGAAAACCGAGAAAATCACGATTTTTTGGTCTAGAAGAGGTGAAAAACTCGTTTTTCAGCGTTCGCCCGCGCCAAAACCCAATTTTCGGCGAGAAAATGGTGTCCATGAAGAGCCTCGTCCTCCCATCGTCGTCCTCCTCGGTGCCCACGTCTTCTAAAGAATCCAACGCCAATTTCGGAGCCCACGAGACCGTCTTCTACCCGCAAACCCACGACTCGTTCAATTTGGACCACTACAACGGGTCGCGGCCGTCGTTCGCGTTCGCCGGCATTCAAGGCGCCACGTCGACGCCTGTCTCGGCGAAATCTGGAGCGTTTTTCAAGACCGGCATTCCGGAGGAGGACGGAGATGATAGTGTGTTCGAGAGCTCCAAGTATGTGACGGCGATGGAGTCGCCGATGCCGAAGAGTCAGAAGGAGGACTTGGAGGCCAAGAAGAAAGAGCTCCAGAACTTGGAAAGCGAGGCGATTCGTCAGAAGGCGTTGGTGGAGGAGGAGAAGAAGAGGATTCAGAAGACCCAAGAAGACCAGAGGGTCATTGAGAAGGAAGAGAAGGCGAACTCGGGACGCTTCGGAAAGGGAAATCCGATTTTCGAGAAGAAAACGAACGCGTTTGGGTCGATTTTCGGGCAAAAGTTGACGCAGATGGAGGAGCAGCAGCAGGAGTTGGGAGCAGCAAGTTCGGGTAAGGAGAACCGCCAAAAAAAGGAAGATTTCGCGGCCTGAAAATGTGCAGAAAATGACGGAGAACCCACACCTGAAAATGGTCAAAAAGAAGTTTAGGATCTGAATTTTTTGCCGGAAATATAAAGTTTTGAGCTTGAAATCGGCGATTTCAGAAATCGCTGTTCAATGCCCCTCCTTATGAATGATGAATCTGATCCTTCTCGGAGAGATGACCTTCAGGATGTTCTCCTTATCGTCTCTGTTAAGGAGATCAAGTAGAGCTCCTTACTTGATCTCCTAGAGGTTTCCGATCATGAAAAGAGTCCGACAAAGACGGTCTTCAGTTAGATTAGGCTCTTCCTCTGGTCCTGAAAGATGACTGAAACTGACCGAAAGCTGAAAACCACTTGAGAGAGCAGATTGTCCGTAGTGGAAATTCAACAAAAAGACCGCTAGAAAGAATAGAAGAAAAACAAGAAAAAGAAGGACGGTGCTCGATTATGATTAGCAAGTGATAAGGCGCGTTAAGCCCTCTTTAGGCAGTAACATCAGTTTCGAAAGAAAAAGTTTCGAAATTTTGCTTCAAATTTGCCTATTTCCATAAAATTTATCATATCTATACGCCTAGATTCATCACGAACATCCTCATTTTTTCAGCCACCAACCCCCCTGGACTCTCTTCAATCTTCGGCGGCTCAAAACCTGCACCCATCGCCTCCACAGCTCCTGCTTCCTTTAGCACTCCTTCAAGCATCTTTTCAACCGCTCAAAACACTCCAAAACCTCCCGCAGCCGACTCTACGGCCTCCAGCATCTTTTCGACCGCTCAAAACACTCCGAAACCTCCGTCTGCAACGGATTCCATTGCCGAGAAGCCTCTAATCTCTTCGATTTTCACCAAAAAGCAGCAGCCACCGCAGATGGAGCAGAAGCAGGAGACAGGTTAGCGGAGAGAGATTTTCGACTAGAAATTGGCTTTAAAGAGCCTGAAAATCGCCTGAAAATCGGCCAAATTCACCCAAAAACTCCGCATCTTTTCAGTAGCCCCTCCCACATCGCTCATCGGCTCTGCAGCTCCATCGAGCATCTTCTCGACGGCTCAAAATGCTCCAAATCCTTCAAATCCAAGTGGAACCGATCAGAAACCTCTGATCTCGTCGATTTTCGGAAAGCCGGCTTCTTTGAGCCCATTTTCGGCGGCTCAAAACGCTCCGAAACCTGTCGAAACAACGAAGGAAGAGAAGCCTCTCATCTCGTCGATTTTTGGGAAGAAAGCTCCGTCGGACGTTGCTCAAAATGCTCCGAAACCGTCTGCAACAACAGAATCTAAGGATCAAAAACCTCTGATCTCCTCGATCTTTGGCTCGAAATCTCCGCCCACTTCCTCGCCAGAAACTTCCAGAACCTCCGAACCGGAAGCCTCCGAGCCAGAAGGCCACCCATCGAGACCAATGGGAATCCCGGCGCCTCCTCCTCCTCCTCCTCCAACCCAACAAAAGGCGCCCACTCGCCCATACGCTCTCTTCAAAAACTACATCGCCCTTCTCGCGGAGCTCCAAAACGACAAGAAGGCCTTCGAGACGGCGTCGGATCCCCACTTTCGTGCCCTTTTGAAACGAACCATCACGGAGAGGGTGACGGTGTTCACCGAGCGACAGACAAGCGCCGATGCTCGAGCCGAGATACTCGAGTTTTTCAAGACGATGCTGCAGAAGAGTCCCGTGAGGGGATTTGCGGTGGTTGGCGAGGCGCCTATTATACGGTTGGAGAAGGATGAGGAGGTCAACTATGCGGTGCACTGTCTGGTGGAGAAGTATATTGTGAGTCTGGGGGTCAAAACTGGGGGCTCTCAGGGGTCTAGAGGAGGTCTAGAACTTGAATCGATGGCCTAGAAGCTCTACCATGCTAGTGGCCTAGGCCTAGGCCTACCAAGCCCAGGTCATAGCCTGGACGAACCCGATAACCTATTGCCTTTCAGTCACTGGCCGAGTTGGACGAGGAGCTCGCGCCGACCATCTCGGACCTCGTCTCGCGTCTCGCCGCCGTCGTCCGTCGCGTCGAGAAGGTCTTCATCGTGCTGATGTTCAACAAGTCCACGCTACTCCGTCAGAATCCCGAAGAGTGCCTCGCAAAGTTTGTCGGGGAGCCTTCAGAAAGCAGCAGCACCTCCGCCGACGAGAAGGCGATCGAGTGGAATCAGGAGCGCGCGCTGGTGGTGTTGTTCTTCACGGTTTTCGCTAAGAGTGAGTTGGGCTTAGATTGGCTTCAAAATGGCCCCCAAAACATGCCCAGATTCACCTATCCCCACGTTTCAGACGCGCTCATCTCGCAGAAGGGACGAAAAATGGTGTTGAGCGACGAGCTGCTCTGGAAGTACGCGGAGACGTCGATTTCGGAGATTTTCGAGGTGCCCAAGGCGGCGTTCGTCTTGTTGCAGTTGATTACGGTAGGACTTAGGAGTCTAGAAAATCTAGAAAGGAGCCGAAATTTTGAGCCAAAAAACATTAGAATCGGTTGGAATCGAGTGGCCAGATTTCTAAACTACTACTATGTAGAGCTGGGTCATCGGAAGACGGATCTGGGAATGCTGGAAATGGAATGCAGGATCTCGGGTTCCAAAAAGTTAGGCCATCATAGCGATTTTTTAGGCGGACCTTCAACCTGAACGGTTCTCACTAGGCAATAACCTGAGTAATGTTTGGAGTTCCAAAACGTGTTGTATATCATTCGAAAGCTGAGAAAATTTGCAATCGATTGATATATTTTGTTTTTGCTGTGGACTCGGCATTCTCGAGAAAATTGAATTTGAAGTACGTAGACCCACTGCAAATCAAAAGGGTTTACAGACTTCAGATTCAATTTTCTCGAGAATGCGGAGTCCGTAGCAGAAACAAAGTTAATCAATCGATTGCAAATTTTCTCTGCTTTCCAATGATATACAACACATTTTGTAACTCCAAACATTGCTCAGATTATTCCATTGTCAGTTGATTTGGATTTTGACGATTTTGGGTTAAAAAGTTTCTCGATTCTCTAGCTTGAAAGTTGGACGATTTTGGCTCAAAATTTCAGCTCTTGGCCCTAGTTTGAGCCTCAGAATCCCGAAATTTTCCTTTCCAGACGTGCAAACCGCGACTCCATCTCGACGAGGATCGCTGGTACGACATGCTCGACACGATCGACACGGAGATCCTTCCCGAGCTAGAGACCAATCACCACGCGTTCCCCGGCGACGAGGCGATCATCAGTCAGCTCGCGTGGATGGTGGCTCATTTGAAGGAGCAGGAGCAGGAGTAGACCCCAGTTGTTTCGATGATCAATTTTTGGTTTTTTATTATTCTTTGACACCCACCCCGGTATAACCTTCTTTTCTTGACACGTGTATAATGATTCTTTATTATGTCTGGTTTTCTCATAAACTAAAACAACATTTTGGCGGTCTCCATGGTGACGTCTTCTCGCATCGATTTTGCTTCTCTCTTTTTCTCTCACTTTCTCTCTCTCTCTCTCTGCTCTCTCTGCTCTCTCAGCCTGCTTTTTTCAACACAGACATCGCTCTGGTCTTCCTAATAAGCACCCTCAGCTTCATATATATAATTATAGCCCTCTTCCCCTTTTGATTCCGTCTGAAAACATGCTCACATGGAGCACGTCGACAACATCGCTCAACAACGCGAAACGAGGCGGCAGTAAGCACGAGTCGAAAGTGGGCGAGGAGTTTTTGAGGGCGTGGGACGATGCGGTTTTTGATGGCAAGGAGATTGGAGGTGATTATAGTAGGAAAAATTGGAGAAAAATTTTTTTTTTTTTTTTGAAAAATTTCAAAAGTTGTATTTTATTGTTTCTTGGTCGAAAATGTGGGGTTCTTTTTTCGATTTTTTGAGTCATTTTTTGACTCTCCTTACTATCTATTATACATTTGAGGTGAAAAAAAATTATTAGGAAAAAAAATTTTTTTTCAAAATTTTTTTAGACCCACATTCTCTGTTCTCTTCGATTTTCTAGATAATTTTCCTGCCATTTTTCACTTTTCCCACCGAACCGGCATGCTATTAGTCGCCTGTCCACCAACAGGCTCTCTTCTAGCCTACGAGTCGAAAGTTACCCTCAATTGTGGGCGGAGCTTAATGGATTAGAGTTTTTTTTTGGAAGCCACCGAGAATTCAGAAAAAAAAAGACTTGAAAAAACGAAAAAATTTGACGAAAAACGAGCCGAAATTCGAAAAAATTGAATGAAAATGAGGGTTTCTAAAGTTACCATCAACCTTGTAGCATAACGAAAACTTTAAGCAGGATTATCTGGGTTGCTGTGGGAGATATAAAAAAGTGGTCAACTAACAAAATGTTTACATTAAACAGAGGAACATTTTGTTAGTTGAACACTTTTTTTATAACTGTTACAGAAAACGAGATAAAGTTGGTTGAAGTCTCACTTGAGGGTGAATTTGGTAAAAGAGGCACAAAACCGTCAGTTCACTTTGACCCAATTTTTCTTGGTTTCTGTTAGAGATATGAAAAAGTTGTCAACTAATAAAATGTTTCGGGCATTCTAGGGAACATTTTGTTAGCTGACAACTTCTTGATAGCTGTTACAGAAAACGAGATGAACTTGGCCAAAGTTGTGAGGTTCTTCGTACTAGGTTCATGCTCATTTCAATCCTTCACAAAATGTGAAAAGTTCCGAATTTTTGAACAAGTTCTACATAAGCCTGATATTGGATGATCCAATTCCAATTTCCAGACCCCGAGCTGGACCGTGAAGCAGCCCTTTGGCGGGAGAAGTTTCCCCACCTTCGTGTGGTGGGTACCAGTTGTGGAGAGCACAAGGTTACGGTGAGTGATATTAAAAGAAAGGCGGAATTCCGCCCGGCTTTAATTAGTAAACCCCAGGGGAAACGAGGTTTAATGAAGGTGAACCTGGATGGATGGCCCATTTTTGTGCAAAGACTCTCCCATTTCTGTCTCTTCCGCCATTTTCAGCACCCTCTCCCAGTCACCATGACCACTCCTCCGAACGACACGAAATCTGGCGTTTCTCACTCGAAAAGTGCAGATACGGTACGCGTGGCAGCCGGCAACTCGAATTCCAATTCAAACAGATCGATGCTTCCGAAGATTTCGGATTCCAGAAGAAGCCTAAAGAAATGATGCATTGATTGTGAAAGAATGATGTAGTGAATTAAGATTTTAAATGTTTTTTTTTTGCTTTAAAATATGTAAGCAACTGTGCTTTTTCTAAGCATCATGTTGGAAGCTTTTTAAATCCTCAAACAGGCGATTGTCGATAGAAATGGGTTCAGAAGGTTCAGGTTCAGATTTTTGATGGCGCATGATCTTCAACGGGATATAACTAACTTGACTGTGGTTTTCGTGAAAAGTTGTCAACTACAAAAATGAAGATCTAGAGTTGCTTGATACACCCACAAAATTTCAGAGAAATCGAGTGATTGGAACATGTTTTTTCAACTGCTCAAAGTTGGCCATCTTGCACTGAAAATCACCAAAATTTATATACTTATGGACAGCACTGTACATCAAAATGTAGCATTCGAAAATCTCTACAAAACGGTATAAAACTCCTGCTTTAAAATTGCAGGAAACTGGGAAAAGAGAATTTAAAAAATGTGTCTGAAAAAATGCTCTAGAGTATTCAAAATCAGTTTCAAAAAATGGGACCTAATTTTTTGAATTTCTCTCGCAAAGAGAAACAAGATGACATTTAAAAAATGAGTAAGCTTGGTGGCTCTGAAAATTCTGAAAAAGTTCAAAGCATTTTTCTTGGCTCAAAATGGTTGACTTGCTTATTTTCAGATACTGCAGAGACTTCAGATTGTTAATGCTCTTATAATTGTTTTTTTGATGCACTTTTCAGCACTGGTAGATCGAATTCAACTCAAAACCGATGCTAAATTTTTTGATCTACCCATGCTAAAAACAGCCCGGCAAGAAATTTTTTTCAACAATCTACTCTCTTCCGATTTTTGATCTACCGTTGCTGAAAAAAGTTCTTACATTCTGAATGGTACATTATCATCTCCCCAAACCCCACTGCCTTTTCCAACTTCAGAGTTCCAGAAATTCCACGTCTCCCGAACCCTGAAGACGTTGCTAATCCCTCTCCTCTGTCACCGTAAGAATCTCGGAGAGTACATGTTTTTCATGATGGCTCCAGAACGGAAGAGGGGAAACTGAAACGCGCGCCGTCGTTTTAATTAGAAGTGGTTGGAGGGGAATTAGTGCGAGGGAAGGATTACTTCTTCTTCTTCTTCTTTTGTGTTTTCTGAATTGAAGTGAAAGACGACCGGAGGCTTCCGAAGACGTCGTCATAGAATCGGAAACCGGGTTGGTGGTTGGGTGGTGACGTGGCACGGCCAAGTGGGTTCCTGGAAGTAGGTCAATAGAGCGTAGGCGACAGCCGAGTCTGGATGGCAATGGAGAGGTCTGGTTGGGTCTGGATTACTTTGGATGGGTTGGGACAGGTTTGGATGACAATGGAAGGGTCTGTGTGGACTCGGATGGGTTTGGATGGCACTGGAGGGATCTAGATGGGTCTGGATTGTATTGAATGACTCTGGATGGTCAGAGATGGTTCTGGATGACTCTCGACTCGTGGTTCGGACAGGTCTGGATGATACTGAAAGGGTCTGTATTTGTCCGGATTGTCTCGGATATGTCTGTATTGCTTTGGATTGGTTTGCACAGGTCCGGATGGCAATGGAGGGGTTTGGATCGTATTGGATAAGCCTGGATAGAACTGGAGAAGTCTGGTTGGTTTTGAATCGTCTTGGATGGGTCTGGATGGGTCTGAATGAGCTTGAATAGATTTAGATGGCACTAGATGGCACTGGAGGGATCGGGGGGAGTTCGGATCGTCTTCGATAGGTCTGGATTGCATTGGATTGCTTAGGATAGGTTTGGATAAGACTGAATGGCACCGGAGGAGTCTGGATGAGTTTGGCATACTTTTGGATATGTCTGGATTGCTTTGGATGGGTTTGGATGGGTCTCGATAGATCTGGATGCCACTGGATTGCTTTGGATGGGTTTGGATAGGTCTGAATGGAACTGGATATACCTGGGTTGCTCTAGATGGGTATGTATGAGCTTTGATAGGTCTGGATGGCACTGGAAGGGTCTAGATGAAATCGGGTCGTTTTGGATGGGTATCATTCACTTTGGATGGGTTTGGGTGGGTTTAGAAAGGTCTGCCCGGCTCTGGAAAGGCCTTGCATTTGTTCGGGTAAGTCTTGATGACTCTGGATAACTTTGACTCCCTTTTCAACACTGGTAGATCAAGAACTGCCCACAATTCAAATTGAATTTGATCTACCAGGGTTGAGTAAGAGCGCTCATACTCTTCCAGTCATCTGATCCCGATTCTCATGACGTCTATGGATGCATCCCTGCTAAAAATGTAAAAATGATGTATGAAAGTACCCGAATCACGAAGATCCTTTACTTTGGGATTAGCATAATCCAACTTTCGGTACCTTTTTTTCTACTCTTTCAGAAAGTCATAAGAGATATTGAAAAGACACCTGACTCGATCCCCCCACCGACGGAAAACAACATCACAGATTTTCGTGCAGCATGAAAAAGAGAGTGTTGAATGGGGGGAAAAGAAAACTAATTAAAAAACGTTTCCTCATCATAAAATCTTCGCTTCCTTCCTCTCATTAATGAGATGCCTCTGATGACTCGCGTCTCGTCTTCTTCT
Source organism: Caenorhabditis sp. 40 LS-2015 (assembly GCA_900536305.3). Classification (NCBI taxonomy): domain Eukaryota; kingdom Metazoa; phylum Nematoda; class Chromadorea; order Rhabditida; family Rhabditidae; genus Caenorhabditis; species Caenorhabditis tribulationis. The sequence continues at coordinate 81,253 of LR543222.1, read as the reverse complement.
TCTGGTTTTCTCTTGTTTTAGAATCGAGGACATTCTGAGGCTCTGAATTTTTGATAGTGCTATGAATCTGAGAATCTGAGAATCTTCCAAGTTTTGGTCTGCCGATTTTTTCAGATTTTGTCAGATCCCAATGTTCGTTTAAACTTTCAGTGTCTAAATCTATGCAAAAAATTGGGAATCTCAGAATCTGAGAATCAGAAGATCCTGAGAACATTGGTTCCTTCTTTGTTGGATTTTCTGATATTTATTTCACACGCCCTTCAATTTTTTATTTCCTCGAGCAGTTGCTCTCAAACTAGAGAGTTTTTGCAAAAGTTCCAGATTCCTTTGACTCTTTGAGTTCAGAAGCTTCAAAGTCAGCAGTACGCCTGAAAACCTCTATTAGACCAACTTTGAGTAGTTGAAATATGTATGTTCCTATTAGTCGATTTTTATAAAACTTGGCGGGTGCATTAAGCAAATCTAGATCTTTATTTTTGTAGTTGACAATTTTTTGCGAAAATCACAATCAAGGCAGTTATGTCGCGTTGAATACCAGTGGTCCGAAAAAGTTGGATTGCACCAAGTTTGAGGTGACGTAACTCTTTTCACAGCAATTTTCGTTGAAAGCTGTCAATTACAAAAAGAAGATCTAGAGTTGCTTAATACATTCACCAAGTTTTATAGAAGTTGAGTGATTGGAACATACTTTTTCAACTGCTCAAAGTTGACCCATGTTGCACTGAAAATCACCAAAATTTACACACTTATGGCCAGCACTGTACATCAAAATGTAGCATTTGAAAATCTTTACAAAACGGTAAAAAAATTAAGCCTAAAAGTTCCAAGAAACTGAGTAAAGGGAAGGTTAAAAAATGCGTCTGAAAAAGATGCTCTAGAGTTGTAAGATTGCTATAAAACTCTTGAGGATGATGCGTTGATCAAATCTAGAGCTAGATTTTTGTAGACCCACATGATCTGAGCTCTTGAAAAGAGGTCTTGACCAATTTTCAGACATCTTAGCAACTCCTGAGAAAACCAACTTTGGAGACTTCAAATTTCAACTTTCCACTCAAGACCCAAATTCCTTTCCCGGTATTCACAGGGGCTCCAGCTAAACCTCCTGAACCTCCTTCACTCCTTCCTCTCCTCAAACCCATATATCATCTGCGGACCAAGAAATGAAATAAGGAAGAAGAAAAAGAGAAGGAAAGGGGTGTGACCAAAAAATAAAACTTTCTCCCCCTCCCCTCACCACTTTCTTTTTATTTTGTCAAAAAAACTGGAGAAGTATGCCCTCGAGGGCACAGGAAGAAACTTATCTAAGAGGGGGGATGAAGGAACACTCAAAAAAAGGAAGGAGATATCTCTTCTCAACATCTTCGCCTTCTTCTGTTTTTGGTTCCGTGTTTCATTCCTTTTTTTTCTTTCTTTGTGGAGCTAACTTTTTTTGGGGAATCTAAGAGGAGGAAAGGGCACACCTACTTGTGAAAAATCGAGAAATCTTTTGTGGATTCTCTGGGGAGATTGTAACTTCCTGATTCTGGGATTCTAAGGATTCTGAGAATCAACGTTTGATATTCTCAGATCTCAGGTTCTCAGGATTCTGGGGTTCGGAGGTTCTGAGATTCTGAGATCATCATATATTAGGTTTCGAAGATTCTGAGGGATTCTCAGTATTTTAAGATTATGAGGTTCTGATATTTTCAGGGTTCTCAGGATTCTGGGGTTCCGAGATTCTCAGACTCTCAGATTCTCATGATTCCGAGATTCTCAGGATTATTAGGTTCCGAGATTTTGGGATTTTGGGATTTTCAGGATTCTGAGATTTTTAGATTTTTATATTCTCAGGATTCTCAGGATGCTGAGATTCTGAGTTCTTCATATTTCAGGATTCGGAGATTATGAGAATCTGAAGGGTTCTGATATTCTCAGATTCTCAGGTCTCTGAGATTCTCAAAACTCTGAGATTTTCAAGATTCTCAGATCCTCAAGATTCTGAGACTCTGAGGTTCTAGGTTTCCAGAAAATTCAAATTTTCCGCCTTTCTTCCTCATTTTTTTCTTAAAGTACCCATTCCGTCCTCTCCTCTCAATCCTTTGACTTTTGGTCGTTTTCCTTTTTACCGCCAAAAATTCCCCCCGATTAATCTCTAAAAAATATTCGATTAGATTAATCTGTCCCTGGTACTACTTTTACTAGTCAAAACACAATTATCTTGTGGTCCAGTATAACTCATGTTTTATTTTTACTCAAATGTAAGAAGAGGGGGGGGGGGG
>LR543222.1:53924-78940 GCA_900536305.3 Caenorhabditis sp. 40 LS-2015 | reverse complement strand
AGGGGGGGGGGGGGGGGATGGAAAATTGGTTATGAATACTTTAGAAAATCACGTTTGCAGTGGAGGGGGAGGGTGTATTATACATATAGATTGAGTGCATATTTCATGGACGTTGAGTCATATTCAGGACTCTCTGAAAATCCTTAGAATCTTGTGAATTGGAACTTTCAGAACTTTCAGACTTTCTAATTTCGGAATTTTGTTTTCTAGTCCACGGTCTGAGTATCTGAGAGTCTCAGAATAGTTAAGAATCTCAAAATCCCAAAATCTCGGAATCTCAGAATCCAAAAAATCTCAGAATCCTGAAAATTTCAGAATCTCCAGAATCCTTCAGAATCTCGAAATCTCGTAATCCTGATAATCTCACAATCTAGGAATTGTAAGAACCTCAGAATCTTAGAATCCTAGAACATCAGAACACTGAGCATCTCAGAATCTCAGAATCCTTCAGAATCTTAGTTTCCTGAGAATCAGAGTTTCTCAGAATCTCGGAATCCTAAGAATCCCCGAGTCTCCAAATCTCAAAATCTCAGAATCCCAGAATTCGAATTCTTCAATTTTTTTGGGTTTTTGTTTGTAGACCTCCCTCATCGTCCCCAAGACCTCCCTGAAACGGTCAGAGTTCGAAAAATTGAAGTTTTTTTATTCAGATCGTCTAAAAGCTTCTAGAACATTTAAGAACTTCTAAACCTTCTTCATCTTCTTAAAATTTCAGTTCTTCCTTGTTCCAGGGAAGCCAGTCTTCTTTTTTTCAGACCCACCATGAATACCTTCTTAATTTCCTATCCCCAACCAAAATAACATTTCTTTATGAAAATGTTGTCATTTTCTCGAGAGGATTAGGGAATTGAGTACTATTATCTCTTCTTCCATTGTCCGTAAAATGTGAGAAGTAGATCAACTTTTTCAAAAAAATAAGACTGGATTATCATTAATCGCAATCTACACAGCACTTTGCAATTTTCCAATCGGGATTTTCAGTACAATCCATAATCGCATGATATCAGAGGAGACACTTTTTTCAAAGATGAGAGTGGATGAATTTCCGATTGATTTCAGTGATCTTACGATGCAAAACTAGACGAGGAGGTGGAAGTTTGCAGGGGTGAACTCGGGAAAGTATTACTAATAGAAATGGAGATGACTAGAGAATCCATCAGACTTTAGTAGTGCAAAACTTTTGACGCACTTTTTCAGCATCGTCAGTTTTCGTAGAACTTATTGGATGAACTAGAAGTCTGTAGAAGTTTCTGGAAGGCCTAAAAGTGAAAGATCATGGTTAGCAAATGTCCACCTTCCTTCTTCTGGGTTCTGACCACTTTTTCATTCTGGACAGAACCTCATCCTCAGTTTTCCAGAAGTCTTCTACTTTTTAGGATTTTGAAGTGTTCTAGCCTCCTTCTGAAGAATATTCTATGGATTCTGAATTGGACGCCTTCGAAAAATGAAAGCCCAAGAACGAAATTTTTGGATTCTTGATCTACCAGTGCTGAAAATTCGCCGAAAGTTCACCTCCATGATTTCTTTTCCGTTCTGCCCGCCGCCATCAATAAGGAAGTGAGAAGGGAAATTGAATAAATGTTAATTTTCACTATTATCTGATCAATCTTATGAGCCAAAAAAATGTGTTTTAGTTTTGCGAAGGGAGGTCTTAGGGAGGTCTAGCTCCTATGATGGCCTGAAAATGTTTTTCTGAAAGTTTCAAGACTAGAAGATCAGCTTGTCTGGAATGTTGCTCATCACAAATAGACCTACAAAATCGAGAGTCTGGAAATGTAAATTTGCTGAAATTATCATTGAGATTAGAGGGTAAATGATCAGGTTCTGGTCAGAAGGCAGATTTCCAGTTTTTCCAAATTCTAACAGTTTCAAATTCCACCACCCGAAACCCATCAATTGAACGCAATTTTTTCTAGAAATTTCGAAAAGTGCCATTCTCTTTCCCGTCATTTTTTTTGCGGAAAAAATAGAGCCGTAACTAGAAAAAAGCGAATTTTGAGTTTCTACAAAAATGTAGAGTGGAAAACATGCCCATTTTTGGGGTTTCAAGAAATACTTTTGTTCTCCAAAAAAAAGTCAAGAAAGAACAAGTTTCCAGTACCTTATTTTGGGTGGCCTAGGAATCCCCAAATGGCCTAGAAATCTCCAGATGACCTAGTAGTTTTTAACTGGTCTGAGTAAGACCCTCTAAACCACCTGGAAATCCCAGATTTTCTCCACCTAAAAATCCAAAATTTCCAGCTATTTTTAGTGCAGTCTATTATTCGCTACTATGATTAAATCACGAACACATTTGTCTCCTTTTTTTCGAAATTCCCAAATCTCTTTTTTTCTGAAGCCGTCCCCTTCGGAACGAGTGAGACGAGAACCCGATTTCCGTTTTCCGGGCGCCCAAGCTCCGCCCACTTCTCCTCCCCCCTCTCGCTTGCTGCTTTTCTCGTCTCTTTTCTCTCTTGAATAAGAAGGCGTCAATGTCATTAGAATTTTTTTCTTTGCTTCACTTTGAGAACGTCTTCAGAGAAGCGGATTCTGAGATTTTGAATTTTCCAAAAAAAATTTTTCAACTTTCCAAAATTTTTTTCCAGTTTTCAGAAGACAAAAGGATTCTGAAGTGTTCTAGCAATCTTTTTTGGATTCTGAATTTGACGTCTTCTAAAAAACATGGAAGCCCTCGATCGTTTCTCCCCGGAAGAGAAGGACATTCTTCGACGAAGTTGGAAAGTTCTGGATAAGAATCTCAACAATACCGCTTATAATATTTTCGAGATGATTTTCAATCAGAGTCCAGATACCAAACAGGTAATAAGAATTTTGGTTTTCGAAAAAAAAAATTTCGGAAAAAAAATTTCGAAAAAAATTTTTTTTTTTTTTAATTTCGAAAAAAAAAATTTCAAAAAAAATGTTTTTCAAAAATTTTTTTCAATAGAATTTCAAATTTCCAGCTCTTCCCGTTCATGAAAATCAACCAGTCGGGAAAGTCTCGAGAGATGGAGTTTCACGCCTTGAGATTCATGCAGGTTAGTTCCTTTCTTTTGAGATGATGCAAATGCGCTCTAATGCTAATCCGGAAATTGGCGCCTAATCTTGATCTATGACTATGCGTATATCCTTATTTTTAGACATCCCGAGAGATTTTCAGATTTCCAGATTTTCAGACACTTTTAGGACAAGTTCATAAACCAATTTAGTACATTAAACGAGCCATAATCAAATCAAGACATTATGACCTCAGCACATGCGTCTATTATAGTTTGTGGGAAGAAATCGACATTGAGAGATTTGGCGGAAATTCAAATTCTCAATTCATTGTTTTTGGACTGGGCGGGAATTCAAAAAACAACATACGTTTTCCAGGTGCTCGAGTCGGTGGTGAAGACGTTGGACAATCCGGAGACGTTGAATCCGTTGTGTGACAATTTGGGGAGGTGAGAAGGGTTTGGAGTCGTGGAACTTAGATTCCTTCTGAATCTCGAATCCTTCTGAATCCGTTGAAACTTAGAATCCATCAGAATCCAAGAAGCTTGAATCTGTTGAAACTTAGAATCCGTCAGAATCCAAAACCCTATTATCCGTTCGAACTCAGAATCCGTCAGAATTCAAAAACCTTGAATCCATTGGAACTCAGAATCCATCAGAATCCGAAACCCTGAATCCGTTGGAACTCAGAATTCTGATTCCGAAAACTTTCCAAAATCTCGAAAATCCCAAGAACCTCTAATCTTGTTTCCCTTCCGTTTTGGAATCTCAAGAGCTCTCTTGAAATTTGGAATTTTTCATTGAAGTTTTCCGAGGTTTTGGCTGCATTCTTGGATACCACTTATCATTTGGACTTGAGCTTCAGTGAGCCTTCTACAACAATCCTCTCCCTTTTCAGAGTCCATGGGCGTCTCAGCGAGCATCGCGGGTTCCGCACCCACCACTGGGGTGTCTTCATCGAGTGCACACTTTTTCACTTCCGCAAGGTTCTTTCGCAGGTGAGCATCATCTTTTTTTGTCTGTATTATGATCAAAGCCGGTCAAAGTTCTAGACTACAATCTGACTACTCGGCCAATATTCTGAAATCAAATCCTAGGCCAGCAAACTGAACTTGACTACCGTACAGTGCTGGTCAAAAGTATATGAACTTTGGTGATTTTCAGTGCAAAATGGCCAACTTTGAGCAGTTGAAAAAGTATGTTCCAATCACTCAATTTTTATGAAACTTGGTGAATGTATCAAGCAACTCTAGATCTTCATTTTTGAGGTTGACAACTTTTTTTGAAAATTGCTGCGAAATGAGTTATAGTCACGCGACATCAATACGTGGTGCAAACTTCCAACTTTTTCGGACCAATTATCTTGAACGCGGCATAACTGATTTGGCAGCGATTTTCGAAAGAAGTTGTCATCTACAAAAATGAAGATCTAGAATTGCTTGATACACCCATCAAGTTTCATAGAGATCGAGTAATTGAAACATACTTTTTCAACTGCTCAAAAGTGGCATTTGTGCACTGAAAATCATCAAAATTCAAATATACCGTATTTCCTCTAATAGACAGACATCATTCCAGTTTCTTCGACCTAATTTATCTTGGTTCCTGGGACAGATATCAAAAAGTTGTCAACTAACAAAATGTTTATGATAAACAGAGCAACATTTTGTTAGTTGACAACTTTTTGATATCAGTTACAGGAATCCAGATAAATTCGGTCAAAGGGGGTAAAAGAAGTGCCGCTCTGTCCGAGGGAATTCGGCATTCTCTGATTCTGATATCACTTTTCTGAGTTCCAGTTTGTGTTCTGTCTTGAAGGATTTTAATGCAGAACTGGAAATTTTAGGATAAAAAACTCTTTGTAAAACTTTCAACAGTTCGGAAAAGGTTTCAGATAGGATAAAATGATGAAAGGGGATCCAAAACACAAAGCTTTTTGTTTTGAAGGCTAGTGATGTTTTAAAAATTTTGAAAACTTTGAATAAAGCCAAATAAGAAAAACATCTTTTCAACTGGATAGATAATAACAAAGCGTCCAAAATGTCGATTTGAATGAAATATCAGATTCGTATAAGTTTTTCAAAAGTCGTTCAGAGATCTTTTTTCCAAAAACATGAGCATTTCAGACCAGAAAAAAAACATTTTCAAGATTTCAAAAAAAAATGCGAGAATTATTGTCAAATGACGGTTGGAACTTTTCAAGGTGTCTGACTGATTTTCTGATCTGTACATTATACTAGATGATAAGGCGCTGAGTTTTCGAGATTCTGAAATTCTGATAGATTCAGAGATTCAGAGATTCAGAGATTCCAAGATTTTAAGATTCAGATTCAGGCCCCTGATCCCTAATAACCATTCCCCCAGGACTCCTACTTCCACCGCATGGAAACGCTCGACAAAGTGATCATCAACTGGCGCACGATCCTCCGCCTCCTCATCAAACAAATGAAACGGGGCTTCAACACGGACATCAAGAACCGTCAAGCGTCGCGCGATCTCGAGGACAACAACAAGGCGTCCACGTCGAGTTCGCCCATCTCTCAGGAGTCGTGCAGTCTGGGTACGGTACTTAGAAAGAACTCGCGGCAGTTGATGTTTTTAGCAGTGCCCGGTGGAGGAGGCGGAGGGGGACTCTCGCAGTCCTTGACCCTCCCGACGATCAATAATAATCACTACCGGAAGGGAAGTGATAGTCGATGTGAGTTGGATTCTTGTTGTTCGTACTTGAGAGGTGTGAAGTGTCTTCGAAGTGAAACTATAATAAGTTGAATAATAACCTGAATGACCTGCATCTAACACTTAACAATTATATCAACTTAGTTTGTGCGCACGGTGAACTCTGAAGCGTTTTAACTTGAGAACCGCTCAAGTCACGCAAAAATACTTAACTGTCAAAATACTCAGCATAAAATTTCACACAACTTTGTAGTTTACAATGTTTTGATATGTTAAGAGGCTCTTGAGTTGTAGCGTTTCAAAGTTAGTGTGCATAATAGATCTAGTTGTAATCGTCTCCAACTTGGAAGCGCTATAACTTGAGAACCGCTAATGTCAGTCGAAAATGTTTAACTACAAAAATACTCAGCATAAAATTTCACACTATTATATGGTATATAGTATTCTGATATGTCATAAGGATCTTGAGTTATAGCGTTTCAAAGTTAGTGTGCATAATGGATCAAGTTGTAATTGTCTTAACTTCAAAACGCTATAACTTGAGAACCGCTTATGTCAGAAAAAAATGTTTAACTACAAAATTACTCAGCATAAAATTTCACACAACTTTGTAGTTTACAGTATTTTGATATGTCAAGAGGCTCTTGAGTTATAGCGTTTCAAAGTTAGTGCGCCCAGTGGATCTAGTTGAAATCGTCTCTAACTTTGAAGCGCTATAGCTTGAGAACCGCTTATGACAGTCATAAATGCGTAAGTACAAAAATACTCAGCATAAAATTTCACACACTTTTGTAGTTAACAATTTTTTGATAACTTTGACCACTTTTAAGATACAAGCGGTCAAAGTTCGAGGTGCGCTCGCCTCAGAGAGAGAGAGGGGTGAGACGCAGACGACGAGAGTTGTCTGTGTTGAGGTGTGTCTCTCGAAATGCTCAACAAACCTTACTTATTTCCAGTGTCCACCGTGTCCGCGGTCTCCGCCAGCTCCGTGTCTCCGGCCATCGAGCGTGCTCCATCCACCGGACTCTTCCGTCCACTGAAAGAGTTCGCCAGACGCCGTTTCATCAATCATTTTTGATTTCTTTTTTGAATTTTGAGCTATCAATCTTCACTCTATTCTCTCCGAACGCTTATAGCCGATAACTTTCAGTCTCTTCTCGATCTTACATATTTTTCTAAATTTCTCCTTATTTTTCAATGCCTAATACGCTGAATTTCTACTGATATGTATTTCTTTGTAATAATCCCTGAATTTCTAATTGAATGAATCCCAATTTCTTTATCATTCCTTAGTGAAAGTCCACTAACCAAAGAGAGAGATACATATATCAAGTTAGCAGCCTAAGCCAAACATGCTACTCTATCATCATCATCACGTTATCGTGTAACTGAGACAATCATGATAGGGTGGTGAACATCTTCCGAGTGAACACACAACCAGTTCCGATCGGTTTGGTGGAAGAACTTTTTGCGGATGATTGATGGATGGTTATGGTTGTTTTGTTGAGTAAGAGACTGATCAGGAAATCAAGCTAATAGAGAACTTTAGAATCTTAGAATCTCAGAATCTCAGAATTGTTGAGTCCCAGAATCTCAGAATCAGAGAATCCCAGAATCTAAGGACCTCAGTATCTAAAAACTTTCCAAGTCTTCAGAATCCTTCAGAACCTCACAAAGAACGAGATTAGATTTCAAAGCGTTTCTAGTCTCCGTGGAATCTCTGGCATCTTAGTCTGTCTTCTACTGGTCAAGATTACCATCAATTGCGTGAATAATCAGATGGAAAGTGTTGGCATAACAAAACAAAGTTTGGAACTAGAAATTGTCCTTGAACATTCAGGGAAAAACAGAGGCTGGCTTTGACCAAAACTATCTCATTTCCTGTGACAGCTAACAAAAAGTGGTCAACTAACAAAATGTTCAAGACATCATGAGAAACATTTTGTTAGTTGACAACTTTTTGTTATCTGTCACAGGAACCGAGATATATCGGGTCAAAGTTCAACAAGTTGAAAAAACTGGTCCTCCTTTCAGCTCGACTCAAGTTGTTGGTCTGTAAACTGTTTGTCAGATCTCGTCAAGCGGAATGTATGACGTCAGCTTTAAGCTCATAAATTTTGATTGCGATTTTCCAAACTTACTTTGCCGTTATTATTTTGAAGTTTACATCCATCAAAAGTGGCTGAAATTGTCTACAAATCTGACTGAATTTGGCGAAAATTGATCCAGTTTTAGCCAAGTTATGACTCTTCAAACATTGCTCAGGATATTCAGCCGACCCAGAAGTCGAAAAAATGTGTTTATTCGAAATTTCATGAACAGTTTTTGCCATTCGCAACAACAATCTCCCTTCTCGATCATTGAAGATGTCCGTATTTGCATATCCTTACACTTCAGATAACAATCGAAAACATGGAAAGTGTCGGGAGAGTGGCGATGTAGACTAAGACGGTCTCAGTGTGTGGCATACCAGTTGACAAATATACACAGACTACTACGATGACAAGGCCTGATGCAATCAGTGAGTGTGTGATAAGCCGGGTCGACGTCAGAAAGAAGGGACGTCACCTCCCTCACTTCATCTGAATATTCAAACTCGATTCGTCTAGAGGGATCTTATGAGACGGAGAGTGATTGGCATATCTCTCATCTTCTATTCGGAGAAACCGATCCAAACTGGTTACCATGACTTTGGAATGGGGGAGGGGGGAGTCGAAGGGGAGGGAAATTATAAATACAAAGATATCTACTGGAGACCCTGCCATTTTCATTTTGCGAACCACTTGAGACGCAAGCGATTAGGAAGGAGACAACAAGCATGGTGAGTTTTTGGGGTTCTTTCTTTTTTTCTAGTTTAGTTTTCCTTCTTGATGAACTTCCTGGGACAGTTTTAAAGTTGACTTGAGATACAGTAGTAAGAATTGAAGAACAAAACTGAAGCTTTTGTGTTAATACTCAAATTGAAGCTCATTTTAAGACGAGTAGAATGGTATAAAAATCATAGGCCTAGCACGGAAGTTCACTGAGATACGATAGGATTTAGAAAAAACCCGAAGTGGACAAATGAGGATACTTAATGTTTGGGAGGTTATTGCCTATTGCTCAGCCTTTGATTTGAAGTTAGTATATTTAGATTGAAGCTCATCCTAAGATAAATAAAATGGCATAAAATTCAACTCTTCAGCTTGAAAATGAACAGAGTTACGATGGGAAGAGCTGTAGATCTAGAGGGGCGGTACTCATTATTTGGAAGATAGTAGCCCATCCTCGAGAGTTGATTCTAGTTCATATGCTATCAAATTAAAGCTTATTTCAAGACGAGTTGATTGGTATAGAAACCAAGCTGATAGCATAAAAATGAGACAAGTTAGGATAGTATGTAATAACGATCCAAGGAAGATCATTGACGACCCTCTTTTCTTAGGAAGGTGTTAGCCAATCCTTGAAAATCGATTGTAGTCTATGTACTATCAAATTGAAGTTTATTTCAAGACGAGTAGATTAGTGTAAAAATAAAGCTGATAGCAAGAAAATGAGTCGAGTTATGATGAATAACGTAAAAAATATGAGAAAAAATTTTGAGTTGATTTCTAAACCCAGATAATAGCTTGACAGAACCAGCTGATAGGCACACAAACCTCAGTTATATTTCGACCCATATCAATTCACTAAACCTCCCAGAGATTCGTGGTAACCCTCGCCCTGGTCATCGTCTCGACGCAAGCGTTCCTCTTCCCCGGAGGAGGCGGCGGCGGAGGCTGCGGAGGTGGATGCGGAGGAGGATGCGGTGGAGGTGGTGGTGGAGGATGTCTGCCAACCCTCGGATGCTCCGTGATCTCGTTCAACGTGCCAACCCTCAAACTTCCACCCCCACCACCACCACCATGCGGCGGCGGATGCGGATGCGGAGGGCGCAAGAAGAGAGCCGCCAGCGAGGACTCCAAGTGCACCGATCCCGAGTTGAGAAAGATCATCTTGAATGTGAGTTTGAGTTATGTTCGTAGAGCGTCCTTTCTGACAATCAATACTTTCAGGGAGTCCGCACCACGACCACAGAGTCCAGAGACAACATTGTTGCTAGCCTCAAGGAGAAGTACGCTGGAGTCAGGTGAGCGTCGTTTTCGAAGACGTTGAGATCAAAATTTTTAGGACTTTTAGAAAAGTTTTTAAAATTTAACGTTTTTTCTGAAAAATTTCCTATAAATTGGGGTAGTTTACATCAAAATCCTTTGAAAATGAGCAGAGTTATGAGACTTCAAAAAGTGAAGACTCGTATTTTTAGAGCAAGTTTTTGAATGCTCTCAGAAGACGTCAAAATTCAGATTTTCAAAAAATTCAAAAACTAAAAATAATGTTTAAAAAATTTTCCTTCAAAATTGTATAATTTTCACAAAATTTAAGGCAGCAGATCATAAGTTATGAAGCGTTAAAGAAAACCAAAAAAAAAAATTCAAAAAAAAATTTTTTTTTGAAAATTTTTTTTGTCGAAAAATTCAATTGATCACAATTTTACTGCTTTTTGGCCAATTTTATTGATTTATATACCAAAATGTTGCCAATAAAATATTCTATCGATCAGTGTAGCTTTCATTATTATCCGTTCACTACTACTCCAGTTATAGACGTTTGAAGTTCCAAATTTTTGCTAATAGCGAATTTCAAACTTTTCCAACTCTGCTCATTTTCATCCGATTTTTATGATTCTTATATCAAAATGCTTCAAATTTTTTCCTCTTTTTAAATAACTTTATCATACAGATACCTCGTCACCTGCATCGAGGGAGAGCACGACTTCGCCTCGTCCGCATCCGACTACTGCGCCGACGGAAGCCAACAACAAACGTGCATTGTCGCAAAAGCCACCGATGATAATTAGATAATATATATGTGTCCCTTTAATGTTTCTCTCTTCTTCTCTACACTTCTCTCTCGCTAACTTTCATCTCGATTCGTTTCGGATTTTCTTGACCCCGACTATTCTATTCTATCTAATTATTATTATATTTATAATTAATTCTAATTGTCCCCCTCCTCCCTCCCCACATCTGGCTTTGTACTCCAAACATGCACATGAAAACATCCAAACCCATACTTCCTGGTTAAGAATAAATGCTTACATTTTCAGAGATTGGAATTTTGAAGGAGCGAGAAAAAGTTTTGGAAAAATGGGGGATTCTGAGGTTACAAAGTTCCGAAGAGCCGTTAAGGCATAGAGTTAGAACGTAGAAATTTTAAAATTTTGAAAAATTCCAAAGCTGAAAATAATTTTCAAAATATTACCTTCAAAATGGTATAATTTGCATAAAATTTGATGCAGTAGAACAAAAGTTATAAACCGTTCAAAAATTCAAAAAAAAAGTTCAAATTGTTTTGGTCAGAAAATTCAAACAATCACAACTTCTTTGATTTTTGACCAATTCGATTGATCATTATACCAAAATGTGGCCAATCAAAACTTCTATCGATCAATGTAGCTTTCATTATTATCGGCTCACTACAACTGTAGTTACAGTCGGTTGAAGGTGCCGACCTTTGATGACCTGAACCTCACTATGGGTTTTTGAAAACTGGGTCAATCTCAGTACCTTAATCTTTATGTTTAGCTCATCTAAAAGCCCATAAGAAGATGCACGGGATACTCTGTTTTCAGTCAAATCTCAAAGTTTGAAATTTTGGATTGCAGATTGAAGCCAAACCCCACAATTCGCTTCTCAAAAATCGCACACAGCTGGCTCAGTTTTAGTGGTTCATCATTCATATTAGGCTCATTCAAAAGCCCGTAAAAAGTTGTATCAGACACCCAATTTTCAAGTAAATCCCAACCATTTAAGACGTACAACCTTAGCCTGAAACTCTGAGCCTAATATGTCCTAAACCCCGTTGTCTCATTCCTCTGCACCCTCTCATTTCACCATGCTATTTTCCCACCCACTCTCTCTTATCATCATCATTATGTGACATACTAGCCAAACCGATTGTTTACTACCTGTATTATTGATTTTTTGTTCGTCCCCCGCGAAAAAGTTTTAGATAGATAACAGACTCTCCTTCCCTATTTTCTACTACTACCCCAAAAAAGAATGTCAGATTTCCCATCGGAAGCCTACACAGAGGCCCAGCAAAAATGGCTCGGCAGAGATCACCTCATCACTCCGACCATCAAAAAGGCGTTCGGGAACTTGTTGGAAGGGAAGGCAGTTCTGGATGTCGGGTGTGGAAATGGTGGGTTTTTGGGGTCAGGATTCTCTTTTGTAACAAGAAAAAGGGTGGCCTAGGAACCCCCAAAGTCAGAAAAGTTAGGTCATGGATCTGTACTCAAAATTAGTAGAATACAAAGTCATGGCCAGCAAATTTTCGAGAGAACTGGGTCAGTAACTTGTTTAGAATTGAAAATAAGGTTTGGGCACCTAGAAATCTAGACTTTGAGTAAACCTAGGCCATCTGCAAATCTAGGTCAATTGTGAAACCTCTGTATCTCTCAACCTATAACAATTTCAGGTCACTACTCCTTCGACTTCATCCGCTGGGGTGCTCATCAAGTGGTGGGCATTGACAACTCCAATGAGATGGTTCAAATTTGTCAGGACACCTTGAAGAAGACCTCAGACCTCAGAAAGACCTCAGAAATCGAGTTCCACAAATCCGACATCACCGATTTTTCGCTCCCCCAGAAGTTCGACGTCGCCACCGCGTTCTTCGTTCTTCAATTCCTTCACGACAAGGATGACCTTCGAAAAGCCATTGAGAACGTCTCACGTCATCTGAAATCCGGAGGCGTTCTCTTCGGACTGATTCCGAATGGTGTGGAAGGTGTTAGGGCTCCGGAAGATATGGGGTTGAAATTGGGTGCTCAGATTCAGAAGGAGCCGGGGAGCAGGTTTGTGGACGGAGAGGTGGTTGGCATCAATTTCTATGCTGATGGAGGTGAGAGGTTTGGAAGGATTCAGGAATTCAGGGATTCTCGGATTCTGAGATTCTGAGATTCTTGAACTCTTCGATTCCAATTTTCCCTGCTTTCCAGAAGTCTGCGGCAGCTCCAAAATCGCTCTCCACTCCCGACAACTCTATGAAAAGTGCTTCCAAGATTCTGGATTCTCCACCATCGAATGGATCACCCCACATTTCACGGAGCACGCCGAGCAAGTTTTGGGACAAGACTTCTGCGATCAATTCTTGAATCCACCATGTGATATCATGTTTAAGTGTGTCAAACAATGAAGAAAATTCCTTTTACTTTTATTCAATTTTCAATCTTCAATGCCCCACGGCCCCCTCCTCCTCCTCCGCATACCGTTTATCGTGCACTGTCAACGAGTCGATAACCACTCGTCTCTCATTCTCAACCTCGACAAAAACCGCATCGAATGGGGTCCTTCTTGTGTAGGTGTCGTTCATTCGAATGGATTCGGTGAATTGCGCCGACCGCCCGTCTTTGACGTCACCGAACCGGGAGAGCTGAAAACGGGAAAATACACAACACAAAATTCTACACATTTTTGTAGTTTACAACTTTTTGATAGCTTTCACGGTTCTTGAGATATTGCCGGTCAAAGTTTGATGGCTTGACATCGCAAACGTCTTTCCGACCTCAACCTTCAAACGCGTTTATCTCAACAACCGTTAGAGACAGCAAAAAGTCGTCGATTACAAAAATACTCAGCACAAAATTCTACACAATTGTATAGTTGGCAGTGTTTTGATACGTTGAGAGGCTCTTGGGTTATAGCGCTTCAAAGTTAGTGCGCCCAGTGGATCTAGTTGTCATCGTCTCCATCTTTCAAGCGCTATAACTTGAGAACCACTTATGTCAGTAAAATATGCTCAACTACAAGAATACTCAGCATAAAATTATACAAATTTTTGTAGTTTGTAACTTTTTGATAACTCTGACCCCTTTTGCGTTGCAGGCGGTCAAAGTCCAAGGTTCCCTCGCCTCAGAGAGAGCTCTCGTCGTCTGCGTCTCTCTCGCCTATCTTGTATGGCATAACTTTGACCGTCTGTATCTCTAGAACCATCAAAGTTATCAAAAAACTTTCAACTACAAAAATGTGTAAAATTTTCTACTCATTAATTTTGTAGTTGTTCACTTTTCACTAGCTCTACTCCTTCTTGAAATACAAGCCCTTACTTACAGAATAAGTCTCCGCTTGCTCGGGCGTCAGTTTCCCCATAAACTTCCTGTACCAATCCGAAGCGTCAAAAGTTTCAGAGAAGAATTCAGCGAATTCAGAATCACTCTGATTCCTAACAGCACTCTCGATTCCCGACAGCGTTTTGTCGATTTCCAGGTTGTAGTCGAGGGGATCCTGGGAACAAAAAAGTAAAGAATTGAGTTTCAGGTCAATTTTTTAGGTCAAAATTTTACCACTTTCACCACTCTGCCAGCAGACGTAAGACTAAATAGAAGAAAACATGACATCATCAGAATTCTGGACAACATCCCAGCAAACCAATGAGAACGTTCACGGACTCGCACACACTATTCTTTTATGCAGACCCCACTATCATTACTTTTTATATGCGTACTTGAGGAGAACTGGTTTTTCGTGACAACCCCTGGAGGTGCCGAACTATTATATGTTAAAACTATTGAGGGTGATGGGAAACACGAGAAATGGAGGCCAGGGTTTACACCAAAAGGGTTGGTAAAGTCCAGGAGGTGAGAATGCTCAAAAAACCTTTGAAGGTGCCAGGGTTTCAACCACATGGGTAGATCAAAGTCCACGAGTTGTGAGTTCCTTTAAATCGATTCAAAGGTGTGCCAGGTTTCAATAACATGGGTAGATCAAAATCCAGGAGGTTTAAGCTGCACCAGGTTCCAACCACATGGGTAGATCAGAGTCCAGGAGGTGTAAATTCCATAAAATGACTTCAAAAGTGCGCCAGGTTTACACCACATAGTTAGATCGAGGTCCAGGAGGTGTGAATGCTTACAAACCATTCGAAGGTGTGCCAGGTTTCAACCTCATGGTAAGGTCAAAGTCCAGGAGGTTTGAATTCCTTAAAGTCGCTTTAAAGGTGCACCAGGTTCCAACCACATGGGTAGATCAGAGTCCAGGAGGTGTGAACTCTCAAAGATGCTCCAGAATTCAGCCATACGTTCGTTGACTTCCGAAGAACTTGACGCCGTCTAGAAGTGGTGTTTTTCATCTCTCCTTTCCCCTAATATGGTCCCTGGCGGATTCTGAATACGGAAGTAGTCTCTCCCCCCGCCTTTTTTTCACCATAAATCACTTCTCATTAGT
The DNA here is from genome assembly GCA_900536305.3 of Caenorhabditis sp. 40 LS-2015. NCBI lineage: Eukaryota > Metazoa > Nematoda > Chromadorea > Rhabditida > Rhabditidae > Caenorhabditis > Caenorhabditis tribulationis. The sequence goes on along the minus strand of LR543222.1, from coordinate 64,043 downwards.
CTTCATTTTCTCTCCTTTCTTTTTCAGATTTCGAAGAAAACAAAACGAGGAAAATCTTAAACAAGTGTATAATTATTATATTTGGGAGAGATAATCATAGTGGCGATTTTTTTTCCCTTTCACTCATCGTCATTCATCATTCTCCCCATTTTTTTCTTATTCTCACAGGAATTTTTTTTCCTTTTTTTTCTGTTCATCACTTCGGTTTAGCTCTTGAATCGATTTTCAGTGGTGAGTATTCTCGAACTGTCTATTTTCCCTTAGACCCTTTGAAACCTTCTATTATTGACACAAAATGTTAGAAACAATCTGAAAATTTTCATGTGTATTTTTCGCTCCCAGTGGACTTTCGAAAATGAAATGCACTTTTGAAACTAGAAAACAATCGGATTAGAATTTTCGAGTTGTAATTTTGATGACTTTGAATGTCACTATGAGCTCAGAAGTGTGCATATAGCAGAGCCTTCAAGTTTTTCTGTTTTTCGAATTTGAAATTTAAATTTCGAGTCAAAGTTTTTAACACTTTTTTTATTGCTCTATCCAGATCTAATAGGTTGGTTCATATGCTGCAAAGACCTCTATAACCTTTACAAAGTTTAAAAGTTCAATCTAGTCTATTTTCGAAAGCAAAAAGAGCCATGAGTCATCGCTCACATTTATCAGAATCAGTTGGGATTTTGATTCAGAGCGTAAACAACAATTATGAAATGAAGAACGTCATTGGGGGAAGAGTCTATGAAGGGGGACAGGGGTATTTGGATTCTTGGTTTCTTTTTTCTGGGGAGGGTTACTTTTCTAGAAGATGAAAATTGGGAAACTTGAATGATCCGTATTCAATTCGAATTGTCAGAATCCCGGAGTCTCAGAATCTGATCCTGAGATTATTAGATTCTGAGATTTTTAGATACTGAGATTTTGAGATTCTGAAGTTCTTAGATTCTGAAATTCTTATATTCAGAGATTCGAAAGTTTTGAGATCCTGGAATTCTGAGATTCTGAGATTCTCAAGTTCTAAGGTTTCCAGGTTCTCAACTTTTCAGATTATGAGGTTTTCAGAATCTGGGGGTTTCCAGAATTTTAGAATCTAAGAATTTGAGAATTTGAGAATCTCCACATTTCGGAATCTTCAAAATTTCAGAACTTCTCAGAATCTCTCAAAATCTCTCAAAGTGTCTCCGAATCTCTAAGAGTCTCCCAGATTCTCAGAAGCTTACTCTCAGAATCTCAGAATCTCAGAATCTCAGAATCTCAGAATCTCAGAATCTCAGAATCGGAGAATCTGAAAATCTCAGAATCTCAATTTCCCCATTCCTCTCTTTTCCGTTCTCATGTACCATATACTTTCAGGCACAATGACTCCAGACGGCTCCCCTGACGGACCCCCAGGAACAGACCTCCTTCCCTGCTTCTCCATCCCCTACTTCATTGCCCTCCAATCCACCGTAATCCTCATGAACGTCATCTACATCCTGGCCTTCGCCATCATGGAATTCTACACCACCTTCCACATCATTCTCCTCTCCATCAGCTCCTTCGCCGTCCTCCGGTCCTCGTTCTCAATGGCCGCAATACTGACCTCAAACCTCGGCCTTCCCCACGCTCTCCTCACAATCTCTCTATTCCTGGACTTTGCCTGCTATAACTTCGCGATGGGCGGCCTATTCCAACTGGCGCTTCATCGCTATCTGCAGCTGCGCAATTCCAAGTGGAACAAGTTCTTCTTCGAAGACTATTTGTTTCACACCTGGCTCTCGTTTTTCGTATTCACCGCGTTATTGGCAATAGCGCAGGTTGGGTTGAGCACGATGAAGAGGCAGTTCGTTTCGACAAGTGGTTTTGTGGAGACCAACTTTAGCAGGTTTTGGTTGCAGTGCGTATTTATGAAGGTGGGTGGTAGGTCCCAAATGGAAAACTAGGTCGAGCCAGTTAAAGTAGGTCAAAACTAAACAGGTCAACCTAAGGAAACTAGGTCAAACTAATCAAAGTAGGTTAGAGTCAAACTTAGAAAAGTGGGTCAACCCAAGGAATCTAGGTCAAACTAATTAAAGTAGGTCAAACTTAGCGAAGTAGGTCAACCCAAGGAAACTAGGTCAAACTGATTACAGAAGGTCAAACTTAGAGAAATAGGTCAAGCCAAACAATGTAGGTCAAACTGATTACAGGAGGTCAAACTTAGAGAAGTAGGTCAACCCAGGTAATCTAGGTCAAACTGATTACAGAAAGTCAAACTTAGAGAAATAGGTCAACTCAAGCAATGTAGGTCAAACTGATTACAGAATGTCAAACTTAGAAAAGTGGGTCAACCCAAGGAATCTAGGTCAAACGGAGTAAATGGGGTCAAACTTAGAACAGCAGGTCAACCTTAGAGAAGTAGGTCAACCCAAGTAATCTAGGTCAATCTGTAACCGGCAGGACAAGGTTCATAGGTCGAATTAAATAAGTTAGGGCAAACTTAGTCTGGTACCCTTAGTAGATGAAATTTAGTAGGTCAAACTTAGTAGATCAAAACTGAAAATGACCACTTTTCCAGGTCACCTACATATTCCCACTCCTCGTCCTTGTGCTCTATGTTCTATTCCTCATCCGTCTCAAAAAGTTAACCCGGGATCAGAAAAAGTACAAGGATATTCCTGGTGAACGGAACCGAGCAATACTCATCATTTTTGTTAGCCTGTTGCAAGTGGTGAGTCTTCGTTTTCAAGGAGGTTCACCATTCCCCCATTTCCAGTCAATCTCCGCTTTTTACGAATACAACCAATGGACTCGATCGCCGGACCATGCCCAGCAAGCCTCCATCGATCAGATGCTAACGTTCTTCACTCCGATTCCAGACCTATTCACCCCACTATTCCTCGTGTGTTCCATGAAAAAGTTCCATGTTCGGTGGGCCGATTTTCGAACCCCAGTTGTCGGACCGTCGGCGTTTTTTACGCAAGGTTGAACTTTTATTTAGACTTGTAAAATCTTGCCCAATTGAATTTCATAAAGATAATCGAATCCGAGTTTTGGCTTGATGCCAACATACACACTGCACCAAGCATCGGGTGTAAGGAAGCTGCTCACGTTGAGATGGGTACTTGGGTCGTTGTAATCCACCTGAAAAACGTGCGTCAAATAAGGTCAAACATTTGAAAATTGGGTCAACTTTTGTAAAGTAGGTCAGAAAATAGGTCACTCCTTGGAAGTAGGTCAAACTAGATAGAGACGTGAGAATGTAGGTCAATCTTTGTAAAGTAGGTCACATTCAGAAAAAAGGCCACTCTTTGGAAGTAGGTCAAACTAGATAGAAGTAGGTCAACGTTTGTAAAGTAGGTCAATCTTGGTAAAGTAGGTCAAACTAGATAGAGGCGTGAGAAATCAGGTCAAAATTTTGTAAAGTAGGTCACTATCAAAAAATAGGTCACTCTTTGGAAGTAGGTCAACATAGATAGAGAAAGTAGGTCAACCTTTGTTTCCGTTTTTTGCTCATAACTCGGTTCACATTAGTCCTAGAGCCTTGAAAGTACTGCCATTCGTCTTGAAATTTAACTTTACACCTAGCAATCTTACCTGCATAACTGTAATTGCCCAATCCAGATGTGTGGTTGCCTCGATATCCTGGGCGACATTGGCGACTTGGTTGGAGGTCAATGCGGAGTCGATGACCTGAAAATAGCACTCAAAGTGTGTCCTATTACAAAGAAAATATTGATCACCATATTCTGAAGTGTCTCGTTTAGACACAACGCGAAACAGTACACGATTCGCGAATTCTTATTGACGCAACCATTTTGATTATCCAATTCGAGAGCTCCATATGAATGCTCAGATTTCAAAGACTTTTCAGCAGCTTGAGATCCCAGATCTATGTGGTATGCCACCTGGAGGTAGTGAAGACCATTGTCGTAGTGGGTGCCCTGAAAAAATGAGCCCGTGAGAGGTTTGAGGGGCAAGGTTAGTACATACATCAATGCAGTAATTGGTTCCGTTTGTTGGCTGTCCGGCAGTGGCCCATTGTAAAATGCCTGAGGCGTTCGTGGAGAGCCAACTAGGTGGTGCGGTGGAGAGGTCGCATTTTCCTGAAGTAGTAGTAGATCAGGCTTAGTAGGTCTATAGGGAGTTAACCTTGAGGGAGGTTAGGCTAAACTTCAGAAGAGAGACACAGACTTCTGCTAGAACGTAGATTAAACCAAGCTGGGAATCTAAGTAAAACATAGGCCACAGGGTAGGTCAGTCTTGGGTCGGTGAAACTTAGCTGAAGAGTAAGTCAAGAGTAGTTTTAACCTTCAGGGCAAAGATTTAGGTCAAAGAATAGGTCTAAAAGTACGTTTAACCTAGAGTAAAAAGTAGTTAAAACATAAGCTAAAAAGTAGGTCAAAATTAAGCTAAAAAATAGGTCAGAATTACATAGGCTTAGAAGTGGGTCAAAATTAGGCTTAGAAGTAAGCCAAAATTAGGCTAGAAAATAGGTTAAACGTAGGCTAGAAGGTAGGCCAAACTTGACTGAAAATGAGGTCAAACTCTGTTTAAAAATAGGTCACAATTAGGCTAAAACATAGGTCAAACTCTGTTGAAAAATAGGTCAACATTAGGCTAGAAAATAGGTCAAGCCAGGCTAAAAAGTAAGACAAACCCAGGCTAAAAAAGAAGTCAAAGTCTGTTCAAAAGTAGGTCATCATTAGGCTAGAAAATAGGTCAAACGTAGGCTAAAAAGTAGTTCAACATTATACTAGAGAGTAGGTCAAACGTAGGCTAGAAGGTAGGCCAAACCCAGGCTGGAAAGTAGGTCAAACTCTGTTCAAAAGTAGGTCAAACTCAAGCTCACCAATATTTCCATTGACTCGATTCCCGACAAACAGCACAAAAAGCACAAAAACTCCAAGAAAACTGGACACTTTCGTCATTTTTTTCCGGTTTTCAGACAGTTAAAAGTGAGAATACGAAAAAAGAGTTTATTATCATAGTTGAGTTTTTCTTATCAACAAAAAAGAGTACACCCTCTTTTCTCTTCAAAAGAAATGGCCACATTGATCAAAGTTCACTTCCCGAACTGGTAATTCTCTCGACACTCACAATTTCGGGCTCGTTTTTGAGGTTTCGGAGATTTCGATAGCTCCAAATGGTGAAAATCAAATCGGGGACTTGGGAGATACAATTGAAGGTGACGAGGACGAGGAATTTGAATTGGGGAAAGTTGGAGAGGTTGGGAATTTCAGAGATTTCTAGGAAAATGAGTAATAGAAGTTTGAAGATCTGACTGATGACTGCTGGAACTCCGCTGACGAGTTTACTGGAGATGATTGCGAGGAAGGGAATGATGTATTGGAGACGGAAGAGACCCTGGAAAAACGGGGCGGGGCTTAGAGGTTCAGAGTCTCAGGTCTATCTTGACATATCGGGAACACTCTGATAGTGAAATTCGGAGAATTCAAAGGATCCGAAATGACTCGGGAAGGTTCGGGTATTCTAGAGGGTCCCGAGAGATTATAGACCTGTCAGGAAGATTCTGAAGAATTTTAGAGGGATCCAAACTTTTAGAATTTTGAGATTCTGAGCTTTCGAGGTTCAGAGAATTTTGGAATTTCGGAATCTCAGAATCTACAATTGTATCAGATTCTCGGAATCTCAGCATTTTGGAATCTCAAAATCTCATAAACATGGAATCTCAGAATCTCAGAATCCGAGAAGTTTGGAATCCTCTAGAACTCTTCAGAATCTTCCGGACAGGTCTAAAACCTCTCGGGACCCTCTAGAATCATCTAGGACCCTCTGGAGTCTTCCAGAATCCTCTAGAACCTATCTGAATGTTACCTTATCATAAATCCAACAACTGGTTAAGGAAATAATCGGAAAATCCGCCCGAATGATTTCATGGTGAAACATTGACAGCAAGGGGAACCCGATGGAAAAGGCGAGAATCGCCAGGTGGAGGTAGGTTCTGAAAATTGAAATGTGACACTGATACCAATCTATTTGGAAAGTTAAAAGCTCCAAAATGTGCTCGAACAAAGCTGGGTTTTGAAAAAATTGAAAAAATTCATATTTTTTCAAAGCGAAGACTTTAAAGGTTCATATCTCAAAAACAAAAAGAGTTAGAAAGATTTTGTCAACAACAAAAATGTTCAAAATTTAATGCTGAGTAATAGTGTAATTAAAACTTTTTTGATAGCTCTGTTGATTCTTGAGATATACTAGAAAACCCCACCTTTGCACTCCCTCCATTCTCATAACAAGCGGGATAGCGAAAATGCTACAAGACCATAACAAATCCATCGATGCCTCCACCAAAGTCGAGAAAAACATGAGGACTTTTGACGGATAAAATCGAAAGAAAACCTGAGTGAATAAATAGAAAGTGCACTGGAGCATGATTGCAGCAGGGGCCATTAGATACCAGACTTGAAATTTTTTGCGATACAAAATGTATAGGTAGAAGAGCATTTGAACTACAAAGTTCATCACGGTTATAGAGTTCTTCAGAATTTTCAAATGTTCCTGTGGAAAATTCTGGATTTGCATTCCATACTGTAGGGTGGCGTTTAGGGACTCGGCGTTGAAAACGAAGAAAATCATTGAGGGATTCTGGGGAAAACTTGAAAATTTTGAGTGCCAAGTCTCTCTGATAATTATAGGGTGGTGCCTTTGAGAAATCAGCTGTCTTTTTTGGTTGAAGGTTGGAAAGGGAAAGAAAAAATCACATCATTTTTTGGAAGGAGAAAAGTTGAAACTAGAAAAAAAGGGAGGGATTCTGAAATTTAGAGATTTTGATATTCTAAGCCCCGCCCCGTTTTCCAGGGTCTCTTTTCCGTCTTCAATACACCATTCTTGTTTTGTCAAAATCCAGTCATAATTCAGCTCATTTTGGAGTTTTTAACCTCCCAAATTTATTGACAATTATTGTGGTCTTGTAGCATTTTTGCTTATGAGAATAGAGGGATCGCATAGGTGGGGTTTTCTGGTCTATCTCAAAAACCAACGGAACTATCAAAAAGTTGTAACTACAATATTACTCAGCATTCAATTTTGAACATTTTTGTAATTGACAAATCTTTCTAGCTCTTTTCTTTTTTGAGATATGAGCCTTTAAAGTCAGAACGTTGAAAAACTATGATTTTTTCAAACTTTTCACAACCCAGCCTTGTTTGGGCTCATTTTGGAGCTTTCAACCTCTCAAATCCATTGGTAACAGTGTCATATTTTCATTTTCAAAACCTATCTCCACCTGGCAATTCTCTCCTTTTTATCCGGTTCCCCTTGCTGTCAATGTTACACCATGAAATCGTTCGGGCGGATTTTCCAATTGTCTCCTCGACCAGTAGTTGGTTTTATAATAAGGAAGCGTCGTGATAGATTCTTGAGGATTTCAAACGATTCGGGAAGATTCTAGAGGGTCCCAGATGATTCTAGAGGGTTCCGAGAGATTTTAGACCTGTCAGGAAGATTCAGGAGAATTCTAGAGGACTTCGAACTTTGAGGATACTGAGTTTTCAAGATTTTGATTTTAAAAATCCCAGAATCTCAGAATCTGAGAATCTCAGAGTCTCAGAAAAATTTCGAGATTCTCATAAATCTCAGGAAAATCTTGTTGAATCTCAAAAATCCGTCCTAAAACATTCTAATTCTAAATTTTCCTGTTTTCCTGTTTTCCGATTTTGAGCTTTTCAAGTTTTTCAGCTCTATTCAGGTCTTTGGAAAAACTCAAAAGTTCAAATATCTTGGTGATCTGAAAATTTTCAATGTCTTGAACACTGAGAAGATTTCAAGAAGTGTGAAGTTTTCCAAGCCAAGGATACTCCGAGACTCCTAGGAGATTCCGAAGTTGTCACCGGTGCCAACATTCCAAAATCCAATCTCCTTTTTTGTTCCATAACTTTTCTCCCCATTCCTCATCTCCAAATCACCCACCTTATAAACTTTTTCCAAACTTTCTTCCAATATTTGAAAGAGGTCATCTCCTCTCTTGCACACATCCCCGAGTGAGCAGCTGCGCCCGGACCGGCACCTCTTACACACATGTTGTGATATTTCCAGCAGAAATAGCGTGCGAGACTCGGAGACGCAGACAGTCCCTCCCGATGTGTCACTGATGGAGGAGGTGGAAGGAGAGAGCTGAATCGTAAAGTGTCCCCTTGCTTCTTCTTCATTTTTCTACTCCTCTATCAATCGATCGATCCAGAGAAGCCTCTAGAAGCCATGAGACTCCTTCTGGCAGTTTTGGTCTGCCACGTGGCCTTCACCACGGCTACTGTAGTCGTCGTGCCCGGAGATGATGATGGTAGGGTTGTAGGTGTTTTGAATGGTTCAGGTAGACCTGGTTTTCAGTGGAATGGTGTGCTCAGGCGGAATGCTCGGAGAGCCAAATGTGCATCATGATTCAGGAGACGCAAGAGGTGCAGTGCATGGGACCAAAGGAGGCGTGAGTTTTTGTTCATAGACCTCGTTGAAAAATGAGGTTTATATTTCAGTATCGAGTTCGTCAAGGCACACAACAACAAGCACGGACATGGAGTGAGTGCTTAGAAAAACTGCTCTAGCGCTTCGAGAGCTCTCAAATGAGCCTAAACATCAGTAGCTTACTATGTGACCTCATCAGTTTTTAGAAGACCCTCTTCATTCTCCTTAATACCTACCTACTCAAAAAAGACATGACACGCTTTCTAGACCTCACCCCACGGCGATCAAGAAAAAAGGAGTCGTAAAAAAGATCCCCTTAGGAAGTGAAGGAGAGCTGATTTACGACCGTCAAAGCCTACCCCGATTCAGACCACCCATTACGAAGGGGGGACTGGAGAATCGGAAAGATGAGTGTATTGGTTTAGCGGTGATTTATGGGGCACGGTCTGGAGAGGGAGAGGAGGCGTCGCTTTTGTGTTGTCGGCTGTTGGTGGTGATCATGAGTGATTAGGAATGTGTGAGGGGTAGAGAAGGTTCTAGAGGGTCTGCGAGAACAGAGAAGAGCATCATGAGTCATAGAACGTAGAGAGGTCTTCTGTAGGATCTCGAGGTTTTTCGAAGTCTTGGGTTTACAAAGTGTGGGGTCGTTTTATGAGGCCTTAAAAAAGGTCGACAGTTATCACTGTAGCATTTCAGACCTTCCTTTGGATGCCTAGGGTCTTTGAACTCTTGGGTGTCTAGAAGTGCTCCTTGAGGGTAGATCATCTCAATTTACTGAGGTTCTAAAGCTTTTCGCTTTGTGGTGGACCAAAAAACTGCCCCCTTACATATTCAGGTACACTTGATAAACCACGGAAAGAAGTTGGCTGAAAATTGAGATTTTGAAAACTTGCGATTTTCAGATTCTGAGATTCTGAATTTCTGGGATTCTGGGATTCTGAGATTCTGAGGCTCCTAGATTCTGGGATTCTGGGATTCTCGAATTCTGAAAATCTGAGATTTCGAGACTCTGAGATTCCTATATTCTATGATTCTTTGAGCATGAGAATCTGCGAATCTGGAATTCTGGAGTTCTGGAATTCTGAAATTCTGAAGTTCTGAGATTCTGAGAATCTGAAAATCTAAGATTCTAGTCTCCAAACTTACCTTCCTCATTCTATTTTTCAGCCACGCACCCCATCTGCCCCATCTGCCCAGAAGCCGAAACCCCATGAGAATCGTAAGTGTTACAAATGTTCAAATCATTCATTAACCCGGACATGTGTACATTTCTAACTTTGAAACACCGATGAAAAGGATGAGATCAAAAACTTTCAGACTGCACTCGAAGCGAGCTGATGCGTATGGGCGGGCGTTTGGTGAAGTGGTTCAAGGATGTGCACTCCGAGCAGTCCGGATCGGATCGTACTTTGAAGTGTGAGTCAGGATTCAGATGACGTGGAGGGTGGAAGAGGGCGCCGTGGAGTTGGCGGACTTGATGGCTTCCTGAAAAAAGGGGAAAGTTGGATTGAAGGATTCTCAATGAACCTCTAAGGGGTCCAGACAATTCAGGTCGATTCAGAAAGTTCTAGATGATTCTGGAAGAATCTGAAGGATTCTTAGCGGAAGGTCTTTGGATTTCAAACCTCTGTGCTATGCTTCTAGACCCCCACGCCCTAGAAAATCCGCCTGACTATTGATTACTATCCGATCTATCAGTCGGCGAAACACAAAAGGGAAAAAGACCCCCCCCCCCCCCCCCCCCCC
>LR543222.1:9547-36003 GCA_900536305.3 Caenorhabditis sp. 40 LS-2015 | reverse complement strand
GGGGGGGGGGGGGGGGGGGGGGGGGGGGGGGGGCTTGTCTCCCCCTTCCTGTACTAGTTTTCGCATGATAGATGCATTTTTTTTCTTTTGTAGGGGGGTGGAGAAGAAGAAGACGGCAAGTAGGACATATAATTTCAACTTTTCTTTTCGACAATCTTGTCTCTTTTTTGCAATTTTGCAAACACATTTTTCATCTTTCTGGAAATCTTCTTGGAAACTGAAAACCTCTGAGGGACTTTGAGGTTCATTATGTCTAGAGGTAAGAGTTTTAGAGTTGAAAAACTAATTTGACTTTTTGATGATTTTTCTGTATGAAAAGTTTTGCATTCTGCAAGGCTTGGCAAGGATTCTGAAGATTTATAGAGCACCTTAGAATAGCTAAAATATTTCCAAATTCTAAAATTTGCTTCTGAGAGCTTCTGAGAGATTTTAAGAGCTTCTGAGAGATTCTGAGAGATTCTGAGAGATTCTGAGAGATTCTGAGAGATTCTGATGGATCCTGAGATTCTTAAGGATTCTGATGTGAGATATCGAGATTTCGGGATTCTGAGATTTTGAGATCCTGAGATTCTGAGGTTCTCTGAGCTTCAAAATTCAGGTTCTTCGTTCGAAATTTCCGGTCGAAATTTTCCGAAACTTCGCGACTTTGCTCAAGTCAGCATCTTCTTATCTATTATTACCTATTATGTTTTGTCGACACTTTGTTAATTTTTTTCCAATAATGAAATTTTCCAACTTCAAAACATCATGATTTCGTTCGATTTCGTCAAACTTTCAACAATTTTGAAACTTCTCCGAACTCAAAACATAAACAATCTCACATCATTATTTTTTTCCCCGATTTCCTCACTTTTTAGCTCGCTTATTATCTCTTCCAGACACCCTCTTCCCTCCTCCTTAACTTTTTACAACTATAAGTATTTTCGATAATACCAAAAACTTTCATTTGTTTGTTTTGCACTTCAACTCCGTTCCCCCTTACTCGCTATTCTTTCCAATTTTTACTTTTCAGTTGAGTTTGCTGATTTTCTTTATATCTTCTCGAAAAACTAGCGGATCGGGAAAGAAAGTTCTAGAGCAAAAACAAAGTCGTGGTGGGACCCAAAATCCCGAACAGTCTAATTTCTCTGGTCTTGTTTATACTCATTTTGAAGCTCTAGACCTTCCGACATTGGTTTCAAAAGTTTCGGGTAGATGGAACCAAAATTATCAGAGTTGTAATCAGTAAATTGGATTGGGATATCGTGGTGGCGACCCGACTCCACTCTAAGCCTAACCCTGATTGTTTTCTAAGCCCAACCGTTTTCTGAGCCCGAGCCTAACAAATCTCTGACAATGTGAGCCTAAGCTTAAAATCTCTTTAAGTATGAGCTTATCATCTTTTTAAGCCTAAGCCTGAAATATCTTTGAGCTTAAGCCTAAGATCTCTCTCTCTCTAAGCCTATACCTAACATCTCTCTTAGCCTAAGCCTAAAATCTCCCTAACCTTGAGCCTAAGCCTAACATCTCTCTTAGCCTAAGCGCAACGTATTCCTAAGCCTGAGCCCCCACTGACCTTTTCATCTCTTCCATTTCAAGAAGCCTATTCGCCTTTATTAGCCATTCAAATAGTAATGAATTCTCACTACTTCCTCCCCAATTTCCTTCCCTTGTTATTCATTCGAGTCAACCCCCCCCCCCCCCCCCCCCCCCCCCCCCCCCCCCCACGACCCCTCCAAACACCCCCCTATAACTTCCTTATCACTGACGAAAAATGCTCATAAAATTGTCACCTTTTCTTGATGCGTCAGTGTTCCTCGTGAAAAAAAAATCTCATAAAATTTTGGCGGGAAAAAAAGGAAGCTCAATTTCTTCTTCGAAAATTTTCACCCATTCTTTGATCTTAGTATATGTACAAGAAAATTTATATCAGTTTTTTGTTCTATTATCGGAGAGAGTGCTGGAAACGGTCATAATCGTATTAAAATATGTTGCGAATGATGGGAATTTCTTTCTTTTCCGGAGAACGTCTTTTGGGTGTATTCTATTTAGGTGTGGACAACGATTATGATTGTTCTCGTTGTGTGCACGTTTTTCCTTTTTTCTCTATTCTTCGGCTTTTTCTTTATTAACATATTCAACAGTTGAGAGGTCAAGGATTCTAGAGAATTCAGGGATTCTGAATCCTCGAAGGGATGAGTTATTGAATTTTCGAATTTCAAAGTGTGAACTACCCATAACTCACTTAGTATTAGAGCTGTGGCGAATCTAAGCACAGATTTGGAATCCTTGGGTCCGAATACGTCTAGTGGTCTTGTTTTCAAATTCAAACCATAGATTGAAAAGTTTCGATTTCGAACTGAGATCGAGTGACTAGAAAACCTAAACAACCTTAACTTTTACGAGCTCTCAAAAGAGTACTAAAAATTCAACCCACTCAGATATAAAAAGTGATAGTATTGAGATAAAAAGTTGCGGTTCTTGTGTTTTTTGACCTCGTGACCAAAGAAACAAGAGAAAATTTGAAATTTTTCTTCACCCCATAAAAAAATGGATTTTACGAATTTCCGGTCATAAAAAGGGTCGTCTTGAGGTAGATTTGAGGCGTCAGTTTTTCTAAAGAAAGGTGTTTGGATCATTGAATCTCAGACTCTTAGAATCTCGGAATCATGGTAATCTTTAAGTTTTTGAAGGCTTCAATTTTTTTTTTGTATCCGATTCTTCGAAATCAGATTTATCGGAGATCTTGGATGTCTAGAATCTGAGAGCCTGAGAATCCTTCAGAATCTCCGAATCTCAGAACCTTAGAATCTTGAGAATCTCAGAATCCTCCAGAATCTTAGAATCCTTCAGAATATCAGAATTTTTCAGAATCCTTCAGAATCTCTGAATTTCGGAATCTCTGGGTCTCTGAGTCTCTGAATCTCTTAATCTCAAAATCTCAGAATCTCATAATCCTTCAGAATCTCAGAATCTGAAAATCGCAGAATCTTTCAGAATCTCAGAATCTCAAAATCTCAAAATCTCAAAATCTCATGATCCATCAGAATCTTAGAATCCTTCAGAATCCTTCAGAATCTCAGTATTTCAGTATCTCATTTTCAGGAATCTACCAGAATCCTCTGATCTTTCATTCCTTCAACAACAAAAAACTCGAAACCCTGTGTCATCAAAGTTCGATTCCTCTTCCTCCCTTCCTCTGAAATAGGACCCCCCTTCTCCTTTCCCGTAACATAAGTTGACCACATGTACCAGAGAGCGCAACATTATGCTTTTTTTTCCACCCCATCTGTGACATACCACATTCTTACGTGACAAGTTTGCAAAAACCTCAAAACCTGGGGCTCGAAATGGGTATAAAACGGAATATGGAACTTTTTTTATTTGGAAACCTTTGTACTTTTTTCGCAGCAGTTGTTTGAGGCCTTCTGTTTGTTCTTGATAAGTCATAAAACTTTCACTCTATTTCCTGCTTTTACTATACTTTCTAGCAGTGACCGGAAACGTACACGCTATGATAAGAAACCCGCAAACAAAAACAAAGAGTACTTTGTTTTTTCTAGACCAAAAATTCTCTCTAGTTTTTTGTCTAGAAGTCAGTTGTATGTATGATACACAAACTCAAACCTATGGTTGCTTCTAGCCCCCTTATAACCTCGAAGATTTTTCCAGAAATGCCGCTCGATTATCAATCAGAAGATGCGACGACCTCATCACGGAACGGTATTCCCAATGGTGCCCTAACGGTGAGTAAAATCTGAGGGAGGCAGTGGTGGCCTAGGATCCGACACCTCGGCCGTCCTTGGCCTATTCGATTTCTATATTATCTCTTTGTTCTTGGCACATCTCAAGCCTCAGTTCTATTTTCTATATTATCATGTTCAGGTTCTAATAATCGCCGCCATCGCCATCGTATCAGTTGTGATCACCTTGTTCTGCATGCTGGTCAACAATCGAAGGGCGGCGCGAGTGCGGCAACGAACACAGGTGAGATTTGGGGGCATCAGAATCTGCTGAAAACGAGTGTAACTTAGATCTAGTTTGAGGTCTTATACCTAGGTTTAAGACTAGGTCTAAGGTCTAAAGTCTAAGGTCTAAGGTCTAAGGTCTGAGATTAGGAGAGACTAATTTCAAACTTCCTTCACTTTGTTAGTTTTTATCAGAACTCGATGAAGGTTAGACGGTCAAGTTTGGTTTGAAAAGAGCTTCAAAATGACTATAAATATGACTTATTAGGCACAGGATCCAGGTTTTCGGGGGCAGTCAAAGTTGAAGGTTCCGTTTTCTGAGTTTCTAGACATTTCAAACTGATATAAATTTAGCAGTTTTCATTCAATTTTGATGAAAATTATACGGTTTTGTTTGGTCTAGAAAGAGCTTCAAAATGACTGTAAACATGACTTGTTATGTACGAAGTTTCCATAGACAAGACTCCCATTTCCAGCAACAACGCCAAGCCCAAACAGTGCTCCGTCTGTCACCCACATCGGCGCTCTCTTCACCAACAGACGGCGGAGCTGGTCGCCCATCGAGCTTCCCTCCGATGTACATAGTCTCACCGTCGTATGATCCGAAATTTGACGCACCTCCATCGTATGAGGAGGCCGTGAGAGTCATGGTGGCCGGAAATCAACCAGGCAGTGTTGGACACCTCAACCAGACTGTTATAACGGTGAGTCCCAGAGGCTATAACTCTTCAAAGAATAGAGCTATCGAAAAGTGGTCAACTAGAAAAATGTGTGAAATTTTGTGCTCAACAATTTTGTAGTTGATCACTTTTTGATAACTAGAATCGTTCTCGAGATATAGCTAATTTAAGACATCAGGTCTCATGAATCATTGCTGATCAGTAGTAGGCTGGTCAAACACACACGATCAGCTTGTTGACCAAAGTTAGTAGTTGAAATTAGACAACATTACAATTTTCGAAAAGTTTGTACAGGGTCCGAAAGCAGGTGGGGTCGAAACGAGCCACTTGCGAAACTTCGTCACTTGTTTTCTTGCTCATCGGTTTTTTTCTAGAAGCTTCTATTTCTATCGTTTACTACGGACCCTGTGAACCTTGTACCTCTTTCTCTTTTCTATATACATATGTCATCCCTTTTTTACTCTCCTGAGCAAACAATTCAAACTTGTGCTCATTGTGCCTCACGGACTACAAGTGAACTATGTTTTCAGTTGGTGGCGCTGACGGTGGCAGGGGTTTTTGTTTGACTTGTTGAGGTTTTTGGTTTTGGGATCCGGGGAAAGAGAGAGTCAATAATAGCCTACAAGAAGTCTGAGTTACTTTCTACTAGGCAACACGAAAAACTACATAAAGAACAGAGCATCAGGGGGTTGTTATCAGTGTGAAGAGGTTTACCGAAGACGGTTTATCTTTGGAATGAAAAGTGCTACAAAAAAGATGTCAACAGGCAAAATGTAGATCTCAATGAGAGCTATCGATTGGTACAAAAATTGACTGTAAATGTTGATGGGGAGTTGAGATATGGCGTTTCTCCCGTATTCCGTCTTTCGTGAAGCACACGGCAGACTGAAGAAAAACTAGATCTCAGTTCTCCGACAAGATTTTACTACAGTTTTTTTACCAATCGATAGCTCTTTTTGAGATCTACATTTTGTCTGTTGACACTTTTTTTGTAGCACTTTTCATTCCAAAGATACACCGTCTTCAAGTTGTGTAAATCTCTGTCGCTCAACTAATGTCAATTCTCAAAAACCTCGGAATCTCAGAATCCGAGAATCTCACAAACCTGAAATCCAAAATCCCAAACTCGTTCCGAATCTTCAACCCTTCCCATTTTCCAGATCCCCGAACCAACGTCATCCCAATCAACGTCCACATCCTCCCTGGATTCCGCCGCGCAAATCGACGTCGAAATGACGCATCATCACGTTCCGACGACATCGACGTCTGGTGTCACCATTTGAATTCTTGAAGTGTGACTTCCAGATTCCGTAGCTCTTTTAACCCATCTATAGTGTCCAGACCCCCCCCCCCCTTCCAAAAACTGTCCAAACGCTGTTGTACCTCTTGCCTTAGGTGCTCCATTCAAAAATGTTCTTTTTTTTTCAACTCGGCGGAAATTTTTGTTCTCGAAAATTCCGCCCCCGCCTCTTCCGATTTCTCGCATCATCCTGTTTTTCGTTTTGCTTCCCCAATTTTCTGTGTACGATTCTTACGGGTTTCCTGTATTTTGAATGTCTCTAATTTTCGCGAAAATAAAGTGTTTTGAAACTTTTCAAAGTCACATTTTTGAGTCCAAATGTTGATTTTTAGATTTGTCGAATTTTACTGAACATTTTCCATCAAAAACCAAGATTCTAGGACCATTTTCAGTCAAGTTATGTGCTTTCAAAGTTTCCCGCCGAAACAGTGTGGGGAAGTGAGAGAGTGCAGACGACGGGGGCGCCTGCGCTCTCTCACTTCCCCACACTCTCTCGCCTCACAATCTTTGAAGGCTTGTAACTCGGCCCCCTGACGTCGTGAAGACTTGATATTAGTCGCAAAATGATCCGAACCGAAAGTTTTATTTATTTACAAAATATATTATTAGTAGATCGCAGTCTCCGGCGAGTTTTGATAAGGATCGCGATGATGATGGTGTTGTTGGGAGGAGTGAGGACGTTGTGGTTGCTGGTGGTTCGGAGTCAGATTCTTTGAAGACGTCGTCGTCAGGGTGGACGTCGAGGAGGAGGGCGTCGATGAGTTCTTCTTTTGAGAGTTTGAGCGGTGATGACGTGGCGAGAGGGTGTCCGCTGGGTACGGGGTTAGGGAGAGACGTTTGAGACGCGCCGCGGCGATGGCTGCTTGGTTGAACTGAAAATTTTCAAATTTAGAAAACTTCGCGGGAAGTTTAAGTGTCAAGGTTCGAAAAACTGATTTTCCCAAATCTCAAACCAAGTTGATTTTCCCGCCAAAAAAAGGTCAAACCCACCTCCACGCAATAGACCTCAGATCTTGCTGAATTCGGGGTCAACAAATCGGTCGTCGAGCCCTTCCTTGATTTCCGACCCTCGCCGTTCACTGTCAAAGTTGAGGAGGTCGTGGAGCCGCCATTGCTTCTGAAGCTCGTCGCTCGTCTCTGATTTTGGACTCGTGGACTTGTGGAAGCCGATGGGGTGCCTGGGACCGGGAGCACGTTGCTGGTTCGACGAACGTCGACGGCTGGAAGTTTGAACTTTCAATCCAGCACGTCTTGTGATCTTTAAGGGTAGAGAGTATGGGGAAGTGAGAGAGTGCAGACATTCTTATTGTCTGCGCTCTCTTACCATTACATCACTTAACTTTGACGGGGTATAACTTGGTTTATCAGTGTTGTATGGCTTTGATTTTAAAGGGAAAAGTTTTCTAGGATATTTTGAACATTTTCCGATAAGAATCAAAATTCCAGGACGTCTATGAGCAAAGTTACACCCCTTCAATGTTTCGACATGAAATTTCTTCGGACGAAGAGAGAGAGAGAGAGAGAGAGAGAGAGAGAGAGAGAGAGAGAGAGAGAGAGAGAGAGAGAGAGAGAGAGAGCGCGCGCGCGCGCGCGCAGACGACGAGACGCTCTGCGCTCTCTCACTTTTCCACACTCTCTTGACAATCTTTGGAGACTTGTAACTTGGCTCAGAAACGTCCTAGAGTCTTGATATTCGTTTCAAAATGCTCCAAATTTTCGGTGACTCACACTGTGTTCTGTTTCTCCGTATACTTCCATTGTTTCCGTTGGCCGTTCCATTCCGATGTTTCGTTGATGCTCGCGTAGAGGACTTGGAGCGGTTTACAGAACCAGCTGGAAAGGTTTTATTGATAGCGGAGATTCTGACATTTTTCAATTTCAAATGCTTATAAAATGTTCCACAACACAGTTTATAACTTTTGGACAGCTTCTAACCATACTTACCATCACTCCAAAACTTTGAGAACTCCTTGACATTTCTGTTCGTATTCCGGCAGGATGTGGCACGTCTCGAGTTCATCTCGGTGGCTGGAGCACTTCTCACAGCACGAACACTCCGACGGTTGCCTCCGTTTCCGCTGAACTTGGCCGCACGACTACTGGTCGTGGATTGTGAACCACCCATAGTTGGACGGGGCTGGAATATTGAGCGGTTGATGTGAAAGGAGGGAATCGGGTAATAGAAGAGAGACCAGATGTGTCTACAACAATCTACAACTTGGCTAACAATTGAATCTTCGATTATGAGAAAAATCAACATTGATTTTGTTGGTTTTTTCTTCGAGATTTTCAGTATTGGAAGTTCAGAAGTTTTTAATGGATTCTGTTTGATTTGAATCCTGTATTCAGAGTTTTCGAACATTCTTGGTTTTCTAGAAGTGAAGAACTTGTGGAGATTTTGAATCTCAGAATCTTGATCATTTTCAAATTTCAAAACTCCGACACCTTGAAGTATTGAAAAATCAGAATCCTGAGGATCTCAAGAATCTGAGTTTCCAAAATCCAAAATCTCCAAAATCCTAAACTTCTGAAACTCAAGAATTTCAGAAATTCAAAATTTCAGAATCTCGAGGGATCTGAATCTCCCAAAACCTGAATCCCCGAAATCCTAGACCTCTGAATCTCAAGAATCTGCGAGTTTCAGAATTTCAGAATTTCAAAAATCCCAAAATCTTGGTGATCTTCAAACTTCAAAGGATGGAAAATTGAGAATTTCAGAATCTTAGAATCTTAGAATCTCGAGGATTCTGAGTCTCTGAAATCCTGAATCCCCAAAATCCTAGACCTCTGAATCTCAGAATCCCAGAATCTTATAACCTCGGAATCTCAGAATCTCAGAATCTCAGAATCTCGAATCTCAGAAAGTTCAAGACTTCTATTCCACAAAAAGGAAGTATTTAACACAGGAGGGGCAAAAAATAGGGAGAGGAAAAACAGACTGGAATATTTGAAATCGGATAGTAGCTCTCTCTCTCTCCTCTCATTTTGAGGCCTCCCTTTGGAGCTCAAAATGAGAGAAAAAGAGCGATAATTATTTTATCTCGTGTGTGTGCTCTTAGAGAGTCTCGGTCTCTACTTTTGAGCAAAAAAAAATCGAAAAAAAAGTGTGAATTTTTCCACTGAAGAACACTTTCGAAAGGAGAAAAAAGGGAGAAGTTGTTGAAAAGAAGGGAGAGGGGAATGTAATTCGATACAAAAGGGAGAAAGAGGTGAAAAAGATTTTTTTCGAAAAAAAAAATCTGAGACATTGAAGAATTTTGTTGTAGAGTGAAGAATGAAGATGTCAACAATAATAATCTTCAAGAAATAGTAGTGGATATTGTAATGTCTAGAATTTCAGATTCTGAGATTCTGAGATTCTGAGATTCTGATTTTGAGATTTTGAGATTTTGAGATTTTGAAATTCTGAGATTCTGAAGTTTCGAGATTTTGGGATTTTGAGATTCTGAGATATTGGGATTCTGAGGTTTTGAGATTCTGAAGGATTCTGAGATTCTCAGTTTTTGAGATTCTGAAATTTTGAGAATTTGAGATTCTAAAGGATTCTGAAATTGTGAGATTCTAAGATTCGGAAACTCCGAGATTCTGAGATTTTGAGATTCTGAGATTCTGAGATGTTGAAGATTTCTAAGATTCTGTAGGATTCAGAGATTCTGAGACTATAAGGTTATCAGATTCTCCGATTCTAGGCTCAAAGAATATGCTTCCCAGGGACTAAAAAAAAATGGAAAAACCAATACTTTGAAAATTCTAGACCATCAGAAACTCGAAAAAATCATCTGGAATCCTGATCTCCAAGTTCTAGTCAACTGAGGAGGAAAAAAAGCATTGTCTTGTGACCTCCCGCGCTAACAGATAAAAAAGAAAAGGGGCTCAAAGCTCAACTCAATTTGACCTTGTGCTCCTTTTCCTACTCCTCCTCCTCCTGTTGCTCTCTTCAGGAGAAAAGAGCACTCATTCATTCGGAAATCGAATGGAATCAAGGAGGATCAGGGAGTGAAAGGGTAACAAGATTGGAATCTGCTGAAATGAAACGGGGAAGGGCACTTATCCAATCGGGTTTAGGAGAGTCGCGTCGGTGACTAGAGGTCTATATATGTCGAGAAGTGAAACAGATATACGAAACAGAGGTGAAGCAGTCTGGTCTGGCTCCTGGTGGTTGATTGGTTTGGGACAATTATAAACCTCGGGATTGTCAAAATCAACCATGATTTCCGGCTGAAAACTATACCAAATCAAAGCTCTCAATGAGCTCTTCAAGACTAGATAGAGATCAGTGAAAACTGGTATACTCTATTTCTGATCATAAGCCTGAGCCTAAGCCAAAATCAATCTAAAACTTGTGGAAGGAAAGTCAGCCATTTTGAGGACTGATCCTTCATGATAAACTCATCAAAAAACTCATAATCGAATCAAAAATTTTGTTGTAAGTTGTTTGATGTCTATGTCTAAACACACTCCGAATCGACATTGAAGCAATACATAATGTGCCCCCCTCTGATGACCAGCCTGGCTCGATTGAACCTCTGAATTAGGGATGGCTAGAAAGGGGGAATTGTGATATCAACCTGCGGTATCTCGACTTCTTGGGTTGACCATTTTCTCATAATCTGGATCAAGGTAAAATCGACCCTCTAGTTTCAGGTTCTGAAACCAAAATCAGCAAAATGGTCACGTGATTCAAGTTATGACCTCGCAAAGCTGAAGCCTATTGTGATATTGGAGGTAGATTTTGGGAAAAGATAAAACTTAACGTCAAATATCATAATAGGGGACGACTTTTGGGAGGTCATAACTCGATTCAAATGAGCATTTTGCTGATTTTCATTTTAGAACCTGAAACTAGACGGTCGATTTAACCTTGACCCAGATTATAAGAAAAGTATTTACCCAAGAAGTCCAACGGTATCTTTTTGTTAAAAATGTACTATTCCGGGGTGCAGAATTCTTCACATGGCCGAGGATTCACAGCTGGCCGAACTTTTGTGTCCCTAAGATCAAATTGAAGTCGAAAATCCAGAATAGGATTTTTGATCTACCGACGATTGAGATGAAGACCTCTATATGACCTTGTAGGCCTTATGAGCTATAGTTTTTGTGACTATACTTCAAGACAAGACGCTACGATTTGAGGCCCAAAAAAACTGAAAATTTTGTTTTTCACTCTCATCCGCATGCACCCCACTTCCCGTTTCTCGTGTAATCCTCGCTCAACTCTAATGCTCTTTTCTCAATCTGTTCCAGTAAAAAGAGTGTTAGGGGGAGAAGAAATGGGGAAGATCAGAAAATGCAAATTTTTTGATGAAGATGGGAAATAAGCCAAGGGGAAGATAATAGACCTGGAGTAGAGGGTCAGGGGTGGAAGTGTCTGTGACGGCGTTTCGAAACTGGGGCAAACAGTGCTGCCCAAGAGTTTATGAATTTTGGTGATGTTCAGTGTAAAATGGTCAACTTTGGGTGGTTGAAAAAGAATGTCTCAAGCAACAGATTGATCTGAAAATTTGTGGATGTATCAAGCAATTCTAGAGCTTCATTTTTGTAACCTTTTCAGAAAATTACAGTCAAGTCAGCTTTGTCGCGTATAGTAATAACACAGCTTCCGAATTCAGTTCATTTCGGGGTCCATGATTTTCAACGCGACATAACTAACTAGATTGTAATTTTCAGAAAAAGTTGTCAACTACAAAAATGCAGATCTAATGTTGCTTCATACATTCACCAAGTTTTATAAAAATCGAGTAATTGGAACATACTTTTTCAACTGCTCAAAGTAGACCTTGGAATCAGGTCTGAACCCGAAAAGGTGTCTTGGACGTTTAGAAACTGGTACTCTATGAAACTGTGGCAACAGGTGGAAGTTTCAAACCTCTGAATTGAATTTGTCTGATCTGAAACCAGACACAAGACTCTGTCAAGAGAAAACAACCGAAATCTAGACTAATAATAAGATGTGACCAATGTGCCCGGGGCTTTGGAGGTGTTGCCTTGGCTCTGAGAATAAGAGGAAGAGCGTCGACGGAAAAAAACAATAAGAACAAGACACTACGAATACATATATGTCTGTATAGTGATTCACGGAAATTGGAATAGCTAGTATATTGTTTTTGTATTCTTGGAAAACTAGGAGGTTTGAAAACTTGTGAACCTCGAGGAATGAAAGCTATAAGTTATAGCCTATAAGAGGTGTATAAAGTTTTATAAGATAGAGTCTCAAAACTCAGATTTTAGAATCCCCAAGGTTTCTGGAGAGGACCTAGAGAAGCTCCAAGACGTTCATATTTCTCCAAGACCCTCCAAGACCCAGCACAACTTCAGAGTTGGGATTAGAGGGTGACTAATCTCTATATATTTGTATTCTCTGGTTATAAGATGACACGTATTTATATTCATTCTTATATTATAGGTGTTCAGATGGTGGCTTATTGAAAGATGGGGATTTTCAATCTATTTTGCTTTTCTGAGTTTTGCTTCTAGGAGACTGCACACGTCTTCAGGAAGATGTATGTGAAGGATTCTTGGCATCAGAAGATGTCGCAGAATCTTGAGAAACTTAGAATTTTCCCTGTTCTAGAATCCCAAAATGTTCCCAATTCTAGAATCCTATAGGAATTCCAGAATCTCGAAAATCTGAAAAATTTTAGAATCCGGTATTAATAGTGGAGGAAAATGAGCGTTTTTGAGTTTTTGGGAGTTTCTAGTTTTTTTGATTCGGGATTTTTCAGAGATTCTGAATATCCGAAGATTATGATTTTTTTCTTCTTCGAGATTTTCAGGTTATTGAAGTTCAGAAGTTTTTATGAATTCTGTTCGATTTTGTATCCGGTATTCTGAATTTTGGAGGATTATCGATTTTCTAGAGGTGAAGAATTTTGTGGAGATTCTGAATCTCAAAAATTCTGAATCTCGGAACCTCGAAATCTCCGAAACTTAGAATTTCAAGAGTCTCAGAGGAATCTTCGAAATCCTGAACCTTCAAAATCCTAAATTTCTGAATCTCAAGAATCGGCTAATTTCAAGAATCTCAGAATCTCAGAATCTCGGTATCTCCAGAATCAGAGTCTCCGAAATCCAGAATCCCTCAAAATCCTAGACCTCTGAATCTCACGAATCCAGAATCCATTGAAATCCTCAAACTTCTGAATCTTCCATATTCATATTCTGGCGCATGAGGAATACACCTCATCGCAGAAAAAAAGGAAGAAAAAAGGGAAAAACTACATGTCTGCGAATATGTGATTTTTTATGTCCCCCCCTCCGTCCGCTCACTACTCACATGTTTATAGGCCACAAATTAGAAAACGAATGTAGGCCTTTTTGCGAGTAAGAAAAAAGGAGGAGGGGAGGGAAAGCCAAAAGAGCGGAAATGAATTGACTTGTGTTTTTTTTTTCTGCTGCTCTCTTCAATTAAGCGCTCTCTCTATCTCTCTTCGAATCGATTTATGATGAGAGAAGAAGGAAGACAGCGAACAAAAAAATAGACGATAATAGAGATGTCGATTTTCGGGGCGAGATTTACAATCATACATATACATTTACATATATGTATACTATTAATAAAACACCAAGCAAAGAAAGACAGATGAGATGAGAGAACCGATGGTGATGATGATGATTGGAGAGAGAGGGGAAAAGTACCGGAAGCACAACAAGTGATAGACACGAATGGAACAGAAGGACAGAAATGGGGTTTTAAAGAACAAAACAGAAAAGGGATAGATTTAGAAAAAGAGAAAAAGAACACAAAATAAATTAGTAAAAAATCATCATTATTATTATTGAATCATTTTATCCTAGCACGGACTGCACGACGGGCGGCCAGTAGACACCCGCCACGTTGATCATCAGCCGAAGATCCGAGTGGTCGCAGCCGATGATCGAGCGAACGCGGTCCGGGGAGAGGTGTTGTTGTTGAGAGGGCGAGGTGACGGTGGGTGGATGGACGACGGGTGTAGTAGACGAGGTGGATGGAGTGCTCGGCGGCTTGGCTGCGGATGGAGCTGGAGCGGCGGCCGCTGGCCTCACGGGAGCTCTCTGTAAAGGCTGGGAGAGGTTGAGAAGAGTGGTCGAAAAAACACCTACCGCCTGATCCAAGCCTCTCACCAGCTCCACTAGTGTCGAGCTCGTGCCCACAATCTGCGCCAGATTATCCTCCAACATGCCCACCAGAAACTCCGCTGTCGACGTCATGCCCTCGTGTATCCCGACGAACTGCTCGAGAAGACCAACGACGGATTCCGACGGCGACGTCACCTCGTCCGAGCCCTCCGATGAGAGCACTTTGACGGTGCGCGCGTCGATGTCGGCGACGATGAGGAAGTTCTCGGGGATCACCGGATCGCCCATGGAGGATGTGGATTGTGAGGAGACGGACTGGTGGTGGATGGCGGTGGAGGTGGTCGAGGAGCGATGCGCCGGCGCGTTGTCGTTGCAGCGGACCTCGTCGAACATTCTGGAAAAGAGAGGTTGATCCTTATGATCTGTTGTAAAGGTTACGGGTCTGGGATTTCCAGGATCATTTGGTCTAGAATCTAAAGACCAAGGATCTCAAGGCTAGAGATCTCCAGGTCTATGATGCCCAGGTTTAGGGTCATTTTGAGGACCCTGATGGCTTAGGACCTCAAGGTCCAGGATCTGTGGATATGGACTAGAATCTTTGGGTCTAGGGCTTTTAAGCCTAAGCCTAAGCCTATCACCTACCTCGAGTAAACCTCGGTCATGTTCGCCTCGCTCTTCTTCACCGCCGACAGCACGAAATGCGTGCAAAAGTTGTCGAGCGGACCGGCGAACATCGATCTTCCCAGCGACTTTTCGTGATTCGGGCGAGACGTCCACATGTCGGCAGTCTCGGAGACGATCGGAAAGTCCCTCGGGGTGGAATCTGCCGGACGCGACGGTGCGGGTGTAGACGTGCTGGGTACTGGAGCATCGGAGTCTCGCGTGGAAGACGTGGACGGTGGTCCTGATGCTCCGGCAGCCGCCGCCGCCGCCTCCAACTTCTTCTTCTGCGCATTCTCCCGCAGCCGGGTCATCATGGCCTTCGACGAGGAGGCGCCCTCTTCGAGACGGTCAAGAATCACACTGGGCTGTGGGATCGTTGATGTTGATGGCTGGGGCATTGGTGGTTGGAAGAACGATGGTTGAGAAGACGTCGACGGACCGGGCATCGAGAAGAGTGGCATTGAGGATGAGCTGGATGGTGTGGAAGGTCCAGGGTTCGACGAGGTCGACGCTCCGTTTCGTTGCCGGGGAGTCGGATGGAGATGGGAGCATCCAGCGCGCGAGGATGCTGCAGAACCAGGCGAGCCGGAGACTTCGATCGGGGAGAAGGGCTGCTCGGTGGGGAGGTCCCAGATTCGTTGGTTGGTGTCGGGAGCTGAAATGAGGGAAGTCTAAGAGGTGTAATCAAGGGCCTATCAGTCTCGATGGTCAACTCTATGATTCTAGATGGTCTGACCTAGCTTCCGGTCCTGAAAACAGTCAAGGGGGTCTAATCATAAAGTCTAGACCTTCAGGTCTACCTTGTAGCTAGACTAGCTTCTAGACCTTTGCAGAATCGAGAAGACAGTATTCTAGCCCATCTACTCGGCTGGTCTAGACCTCGGCAGAGGTTGAATCTCGTATCCTTAACCTCTGCTTCTAGACCTCGGCCCAGGACTCACCAACATGCTTGACCGCCGAGCATCGAATGAAGAACGAGATCACCGATATCATCGACGCCATAATCTCCGCATCATCGCCCAGAATGCAAATCTTCGCCGATCGCACATTGCCACACGCTCCCGAGATCTCCAAATACTGCGCCATCAGCGCGTTGTAGCCAACCGTCGGCGTGCCACCGTCCTCCTTCGAAAAGTTGAGTTATAAAATGTGATAAAAAAACTAAGAGGGGTAGTTACCGTCGGTCCGAAGAGCGAGTTCCTCATTCGCGGGTCGAGAGAGGCGGCGAGGGGCGGGGCGGCGACACTGGCCACCCAGGAGAGATGGTGCATGAGGAGAGCCGAGAACAGGTTGGAGAGGAAGCTGGAAACATGGTGGAGGTTAGAACGTAGAGAGAGGTCTAAGATCGGACTCACTATCCAGCCTCCTTGCGATCATATCTCCGCACCAGATACGACAGATGCTCGCAAAACTCTACAGCCAACGTCTTCTCGTCCAACGCGCACTTCTCGTTCAACGCCAACCAATAGGGCAACTCCAAGCGCGGCGCGTTGTGCAACTCGCAAACGATCGTCGACAGCTCGGTGTGCAGCGTGTGCAAACTCCGCAGAAACGTTTTGGTGTCCGCGTAGGCCGCGACGATGCGCTCCTCGAGCCGCGTCATCTCCGCCTCGATGAGCGGTATGTGTTGAAGCATGAACGGGCGTTGCGCGAACGGCACAATGATTCCGAGAGCCACGTGTCGCATCTGTCGGGTGGAGAATGGGCGAGTGTCGTCGTCGGCGATTGTGGAGCTCATCGAGCTCATTCGAGACCGAGACTTTGGGTTGGACGGCACGGCAACGGCGGCTGAAATTAGTCATCATTTTTGAAGCCTTAGAGGGGTCTGGAGATCGTTAGAATCCACCACACAGACACACAGACACACAGACACACACAGACACACAGACAACTCCAAAGCACTCACAAGTCTCACTTAAGCTCGTCGTCACTGCCATCTGACGTCTTCTATACGACGATAGCCTGTGCGGTGGAGAGAACGCCCTGGGTAGACTATTCGAGCTGCCTGGGGATCCGCCGCCGACCACCACCTCCTCCTCGCCATCGTGCCCGATGTTCAACGACACATGACGCACTCGACTGAATCCCTCCGGCGTCGACATGATGCTGTTGGAGGTTCGCGGACGCCAACCGTCCAGCGACTTGATGGTGTTCTGCGACTCGGGATCCGAGGATTCGAGAAGACGTGAGATCGATGGTGGCGGTGGTGGAGCCAGGTCGTGGTCGCGCGACGAGGTGGCGGGCCGTTTCGACGCGTTGCCTCGACGGGCGGCCGGCTCTTCTTTGCGCGGGAAGCAGAACGTCTTGCTGATCACGAAGAGCTCGCAGTCTCTGGAAGGTTGAGGGTTGGAAAACGGGAGTTTTTGGGGCAAAACGGGGGTTATCTGGGGCCAAAAATGGGGATTTCTAGGTCAAAAGTGGGGATTTCTAGGTCAAAATCTGGCTTTTCTAGGTCGAAATTGGGATTTTTAGGTCAAAAATGGGGATTTCTAGGTCAAAATCTGGCTTTTCTAGGTCGAAAATTGGGATTTCTAGGTCAAAAATGGGGATTTCTGAGTCAAAATCTGGCTTTTCTAGGTCGAAAATGGGTATTTCTAGGTCAAAATCTGACTTTTCTAGGTCAAATTCTGACTTTTCTAGGCCAAAATTAGGGTTTTCTAGGTCAAAATCTGACTTTGAAAGGTCGAAAATAGGGTTTTCTAGGGCAAAATCTGACTTTTCTAGCCCAAAAATGGGGGTTTCTAGGTAAAAAATGGGGTTTTCTAGGTCAAAAATGAAGTTTTCTAGGCCGAAAATTGGGGATTTCTAGGTCAAAAATGGGGCCTTCTAGTTCGAAATCTGACTTTTCCAGGTCGAAATCGGAAATTTCACTCACTCTAGCACATGAATCCGGAACGTATCGCTATTCTTGGCACTGGGCACCGCCGCGAAAATCATCGAGTTCATTCGATTCGCGTCCTTCGATTTCTTCGTCAGCTGAAATCCTTCGCACGGCGAGAGCCGAGCGCCGGGAAGCAGCTCGTCGCCCGGTGTGTACAACACCACGCCTTTCGAGTCGAACACCACCTTCTCCGGACTGAATATGATCATGCGCACGTCGTCGCCGGTCAGTGTGACGTTGCTTTTGATGCTGGAAGAAATGGGTCGACGTTCAAGTTTTCTGGGTCAAAATCTGGGGGTCTAGGTTGAATTTTGAGGATTTTCGGGTCGATATCTGGATTTTCTAGGTGAAAATTGAACGTTTCTAGTAAAAGTTAAGTGCCAAACTTGGATTTTCAGGGGTGAAAATCGAGGATTTCTAGCTAAAAATGTCAGTTTTCACCCAATTTTCAAATTCAAAACTCACAAAGCACTCCTTTCAGCGAACTTTGGCGGTCTCGCCGACTCATCGTAGGGCTGCTCGATCGCCTTTCGCTTATTGTAGACGCGAGCGATGATCGCGGCACGACGGCTCTGCTGCTCCTCCTGATGCTGCTCGAGGTGTCCGGCTGGAACTGGTGGGTGGTTAGGATGATTTTTTCCTTTCAAATTTGGTCTCAAAAGAATCGCAGTGTTCTGTGGATTCCAATCAGGGCTGAGCGAAAAAAGACCTCCGAAAAAAAACGAAAAAAAAAATTTTTTTCGGTTTTTGGGGTACGAAAAAAATCGAAAAAAAAATTTTTTTCGTTTTTTTGGTCCGAAAAAAACGAAAAAAGTTTTTTTTTCGGAAATTTTGACCGAAAATACCGAAAAAAAAACGAAAAAAAAGTGTTTTGGGTCACCGGTCAAATTATGGTGTTTTTCCAACCAAAATATCGAATTTATCATGTTTCTGAAGGTTTTTCGTTATTTTGAACTTCTTATCATGAACTGAGTTCAAAATCATCCTGTAAATCGTATGAACTCACAAACCACACGAAATCTCAGAAAATTTACCTCAAAACCAAACAAAAAATTCGATTTTTTTTCGGTTTTGATGTCCGAAAAATTTTTCGCCCAAAATTTTTTTCGGTTTCATGCACCGAAAAATTTTTCGTTTATTTTTTTTTTCGGTCTTCAGTTCCGAAAAATTTTTCGGCCGAACTTTTTTCGGTAAATGACCGAAAAAACGAAAAAAAATTTTCGGTTCCGAAAATTTTTCGCTCAGCCCTGATTCCAATGAGCCAAAATTCGACTCTGGATCTTGAGATTTCCAACAGAACCAGGTGTATTTGGTATCAACAGAATCGCCATGTTCTGGGGAATCTAATGAGCCTAAAATCGACTCTGGAGCTCGAGAATTCAGAGAGATCCAGGCGAATTTGGTCTTAAAAGAATCGCCGTGTTCTGAGGATTCTAATGAGCCTAAAATCGAATCTGGAGCTCGAGATTTTCAACAGAACCAGGCGAATTTGGTATCAAAAGAATCGCCGTGTTCTGGGGATTCCAACAAGCCGGGATTCAGCTCCAGCACTTGAAATCGAGCAAACTTACGACTAGAATGCTGCCTACGATGACCCAAGAGCCCTGTGCCATCCGACGTCTCCGCACCACTCCATCCACTTGCTCTCATCCTCAGTCGCCCGGCGATTCCCTGTCGCATAGGACGAGAAGCGATTGGAGACGTCGCCGACGACGCCATCTGGAAGTCTCTCGAGTTTTGGGTCGACGTGGGGCTCAGGAAGGCCGATGAGCCGGAGCTGGACGCTCCTGACGTGGCGCCAGATGAAGACGTTGGGCGGGGTGGGAGTTGAGCGACGACGTCGATGCCTTCTTCAGATGTGGCTGGAAAAAATTGGGGTGAAATGAGCCGAAAATCAGAAAAATTGGATGAAATTTACTGAAAATAGCTCAAAATTTAAATTTTCAGATGTTGTCGTATTTCAGCCTGAAACCAAGCTTCTGGGGTGATTTTTGAAGGAAAATTCGATTTTTCGAATCATTTTTACCCTATTCGATTGCAAACTTCTGTAAAAATCGGAGAAAAAAATAAGCGAAATTCAAGATTTTTTAGATCGAAATTTTGTGGAAAAAAGTTGATTTTTCAGCCAAAACCAAGAGTCTGGAGTGTTTCTTGATGCAAAAATTGAATTTTTAAGTCTTTTTTTTTATGGATATAAGATGAAAATTGAGCAACGAAAAATCCAAAAAAAAATCAAAAAATTTTTCTTTTTTTTTTCAATTTTCCAATTTTTGGGTCTTTTCTTTCGAATTTTCCGTGTTCTGGGCTGATTTTCGCTGAAATTTTTAATTTTGCAAGTTAAAAATGACTGAAAAATGAGAGAAAAGATGCAAAAATTGAGTTTTTAGCCAGAAATTTCTGGATTTTCGTCGTTCCGATTTTCTCCCTTCAATCCGGGTCAATTTCCATCGTATTTCTCATTTTTCGAATAAATTTTCGACGAATTTTTCGAATTTTCCACTCATTCAAACACTCACAATCGGTTTTCCGCCGCTTGGCACGAAAAAACGACTTTACGTATGAAGCCATGGCTCGTTTTTGACGAGTAACTGGGTTGAGAGGGAATTCTCTGAAAACGAATTAAAAATTACATGAATTCTGTGAAAAAATCACAGAAAGAATGAAGAAAAATTGAGAATAAACGAGAGGAAACGAGAAAATGCATTTAAATGCGCGAGAGAAATGAGCTGAAAATTTGAACTGAAAGTTTTGGCGCGAAACGCAGAGATCGAATGAGAATTTGAATTTTTGGGTCATTTTTCTGTAATTTTCACGAAAAATTGGGAATTGATAAAGTCGAATCTGACGAAAAGTAACAGTTGGCAGAAAATTGAAGAATAAATTTTTAAAATATATCATGAAAAAGTTATTTCAATGGTGCAGATGACACTAAAAGTTCTAAAAGCAACAATAGGTTATTTCTAGGGTAAAATTAGCGATTTTTCAGGGTTTTTAATTTCGAAATCGACAATTATCAGGTCTAAAACCTCTGGTATGTCATTTTCAAGTGAAACGCTCAAAATTGGGACCTAATATCATCACTATTCTCAACTCTGGTAAACGAAAGGTTTAAAAAATAATTCTGGGCGAAAACCAGTACTTTTTAGGGGGTTTTTAACTTGAAAATCTGGATTTTCAGGTATAGAAACCTTCAAAACCACTATTTTCATCACCAGAAACTTGCAAAATCCAAAACACCGAATATCCCACTATTAGTCGTACTCCACATTGTTAGAGACACCATAGCAGGTTGAAGGTGTCTCTATGACCAAAATACATGGTTTTATAGGTTTTTGGAGGTGAAAAACATGATTTTCAGGTCTTGAAACCCTTAAAATCACTCTTTTTAGAGCTAGAAACGTCTAATAGGTGTCAAGCTATTCCTCGAAGCCCGAGGCGCCCACTCTGTCGGAGGCATCTTGGAAAGTTACAAGGGTTTCTAGGGTTAGAAATTGTGATTTTCAAGGTTTCTCGACCACAAAATCTTGATTTTCAGGTCTAAAAACCATTAGAATCTCGATTTCACGAGCTAGGACCCCAGCTGACCCTTGTACTCTTTCTCTTAACAATACACAACAAAAAAAAGCCATGATCTACATAAGAAGGGGGACTGACGTCCGTGTCTAGTCAAATAAAACATGGGTAACACCCCCCAGACACACACACAAATGTGTTCATTCCCATGATCATAAAGTTCGCGAACACCTTTGGTCATGAAAAAAATGAAAATCGAGAAAAAAAAGCGTCCACTATTATTCGCGGGGGTGGATTTGATTATGAAAAAAAAATGGTGGCGGGAATCGTCGTAATGGGAATGGGAATTGAGGATGAGAGATAGAGAGAGAGAAAAACGGATTATGCTGGCTGAGGGGAGGTAGATCATTTAGTGAGAATTATGATGATGATGTTCAGCCAGCAGAGTGGTAGGAGCCGAGTACCTGGCTCAACTTTGGAGCACCAGAAAGTGATGGATTTCATTTTGAAAAACGTCAATTTTTATATTTTCAAACTCCCCATAATCTCAGCTTTCTAATGGTACCAAAATCATGGTGACTTAGTTGACTCGCTAGTTGGATCATAAATTGTAATCTTTAGTTAAGCGACTCAGAAAAACTAATTTATCTCAAAAACTAGAAGAGCTATCAAAAAAGTGTCAACTACAAAAATGCTCAGCGTAAAATTTCACGTCGAATGATATTTATTTCAATTATGTAGCTTGACTGGGTCGTGAGATATAGTCGTTCAAACTTGACGCATAGAGAGACGCAGACGACGAGTGCGTCTGCGTCTCTCACTCTCTCGGGGGGTAAAACTTTAAAGGTCTGTAACTCGCCTCAAAATGGGTCTAGAGAAATGATTTTTAGACTGTTGGAAAGGAAATTTTTTGGTGATTATTTCATCATTTTTAATTTTTAAAAAACCTCGATTTTGACTCTGGGTATTTGAAGGTTCGGGGTCTCACGATTCTCAAAATTTGTCTCTAAGACCTTCTCAGCATGTGTCATGAAACAATGAATGGCACAAGCCACACAATCACCACTACTACTACTCCAATAAAAACAATAATTGAGGCCACATTGTCGGTGGCTCGGAGGGGAGAGAGAGAGAGAGAGGCGAAAAAGTGTTTGTGCTTGTTCTACAGTTGCTCTTCCCCCTACCAATTGTATCTTTCTCTCTTGCTTCTTCTTCTTCTTCTTGTTAAAAGTTCAAACATAGAAATATTAGTGAGGAGGGAGAGCATCAGAATTGTTTGCACAGTTGTGTGCGTTGCTACTGATGAGGTTGATGATGATGCTGGACATCGGAGGGATAGAGGAACAGGTCATAACTCTAGAATCGTCATGAATATCCGAGAAATGTTAACTGTAATATTGCTCAGCGTAAAATTTCGCGTCGAATGGTATAACTTTGAATGTTATAGCTTGACTAGGTCATGAGATATGGATATTCAAAGTTGCCCCTCTTAGGGGAAGAGTAGCGGCACGATTGAAATTTTCATATCTCAAGAACCAATTGAGCCATCAAAAAGTTGTCAACTGCAAAATTACTCATCGTAAAACGTAACGTCAAATGGTAAAACATTGAGCTTTGTAGCTTAAATGGGTCCTAAAATAGGGCCGGTCAAAGTTGGCGGCTCAGAAAGATCCCATGGTTCATCAAGATGTATCCATATCTCAAAAACCAAAATGGCTATCAAGAAATCGTTAACTACAAAACTGTTCAGTGTAAAATTTCCCAACAAATGGTGCAACATTAAGCTTCATAGCTTTACTGGTTCATGAGATACGACCCTCTAAAGTGACACCTGGAGAGACGCTAAGAAAAGAGAGACTTCGCTGGTCATATCTCGAGAACCGTTTTAGTTATCAAAAAAGTGTCAACAGCAAAATTGCTCAGTGTAAAATTTCACATCCAATGGTAAAACATTGAGCATTGTAGCACAATTGGATCCTAAGATAGAATCGGTCAAAGTTGGCGTTCAGAGAAGCGCAGAGAAACGAGAGAACTCTCGCTTCTCTGAGTCTCTTCTAGCAGGTGACAAGCTCAGAGTAGTTCAGGCTTAGGCTAGTAGATTTCTGTTCAGACCTTGTTTCTATATAGGTCCCAGAATACCACATTCACTGAATCTGTCCTAGAATCCGTCGAGAATCTTCAGACCCTTCATCAATGGATCCTCATAAAAATGAATAATAGAAGTACCCAAGACCCTCTTAGACTCACTTTGTGTAACTGACACCGAGGTTTCTATGACACATTCTCCTCCTCCTCCTCCACCACGTTTTTTCTTCAACTCCTACCATCACCCCCAGATGTGTCACCTTCTCTCCCTCATTCCCTCATTCAGACGGTCCACCACCAGGAGTAGGAGGTGACGGAGGCGATACCAGGAAAAAAAGTGAAACAGCTGAGTCACTACCACTACTACTACGACGACGGACATGACACTCGGAATCGAATCCTCTCAATGACATCATCGGAATTCGGCGCCGCCCGCGTTCCATGTGTGTGTGTATTTCGAAAGCAAACGAAACAAGCAAAAGCAACAATAATAACAACACACAGACAGACACAAAGCGAGAGAGACTAGGACACAAGCATGTGAGAGGCTCGAGGCTGAATATATATCGGAGAATCTGGAGATGTGTGAAATCTGAGAAGGTCCCAAAGAGGAGAAAGAGGGGTGAAAGGGCATGGAGAAAACAGTTGACCTGTCTGCAGTGGCACTCAGGTCTTCATTGAGATAGCCTCAGCCTAGGTTTAGGTTGGGGCTTGAGATTTTATCAGCCTAGGCCCAGGTTGGAGTCCAAATTTCGCGTCGAATGGTACAATTTTGGTTGTTGTAGCTCAATTGGTTCATGAGATACGGCCACTCCAAAGTTGCAGCTAACATGGGAAGGGTAACGGCCTGGTTGAAACGTCCATATCTCAAGAACCAATCTAGCCATCAAAAAGTTGTCAACTGCAAAATTACTCAACGTAAACTTTCACGTCAAATGGTAACACATTAAAGTTTGTAATACAACCGGATCGTGAGATAGGACCGGTCAAAGTTGGCGCCCACAGAGATCTCATGGTCCACCAAAGTGTAGTCATATCTCAAAAACCGAAAAAGCTTTTGAAAAATGGTCAACTACAAAATTGCTCAGTGTAAAATTTCCCGTCGAAGGGTGAAATTTCGAACCTTGTAGGTTTACTGGTTCATGAGATAAAGAGTTTTGTCCGATCCCCGGGCTGTCATACCTTGGGACCGCCCATCTTGGCCGACCTCGGGGCTCCAGACCCATTTGTTCAGACCCAGACGAAGTTTCTTAGGATAGACCTTGTAGACAATGTCTTAGACCCATCAGAAACTTCTCTTGATAGATCTCGTGGACCTCTTCTTCTAGACCCTTCTGTGGTCGAGGAATTGTGCCAAACACACCTCCGATTTCTAGGTCTAAACTCTAGCACCTCGACTTCAAAATCTCTCGTCTGGGACTCATCCTTACTAGAGGTCTACGGTATAAAATCCAGTCAAAGAGTCAAAGGAAAGATCATAATACACACATGCAAATACTAATCCTAGTCTAGCCTATACAAGAGCAAGAAAAAGGGCGGAGCTTCAAAAAAAGAAGATGAATATGAGGATAATAAGGACGGTTGGAAAGGGTGGGAATTTCGAAAAGTTTTCAGAGTTTTTTAAAGGGAAAATGACATTTGGAGAATGGTGAGAAAATGTTGAAACTATTCAGTCTTGGATTCTTCTAGAAACTCTCCAAAACAGCGAAACAAGGAGACAGAATACTGATACAACCACTGAACTGAAAACCCACCACAACCCAACAAAATCGACACGGCAACAAAAAAAAATCAAACGAGAGAGAGAGGCATAGAGAAGCAAAGTCTTTTTCTCGCCTCCCCTTGCGGCGGGTTCATCATTCTCGTACCTCGTGATCAGTCCCCCTATAACACAGGGCCCACCACCCCGCCTGACCAGGAGACAACCGGAGGAAAAAAAACTACAGACACACAGATGGATGAAGAGAGATAGAGTGAGACACAGAGAGGCAAAGAGAAAAAAGAGTATGAGGAACAAGAAAAATCAACAAGGAAATGAAAGGACAACCAGGGAGGATCCCCTGACCTTTGGAAATCTTACGATCTTCTGAAGTCAAGGCTTTCAAAATATTCAGAATGTTCAAAATAGTGAAACAACAACCTGAAAATTTCCTTTCCAACGGTCTAAAAATCATTTCTCTAGACCCACTTTGAACCGAGTTACAGACCTTCGAAGTATTACCCCCAAAGAGAGTGAGAGACGCAGACTAAACCTGGAACCTTCGGAAGTGTAGCTTTTCAAGATTGTCGACAAGTTCATAGTAGTGAAATAGCAATCTGAAAATTTCCTTTCGAATGGTCTAGAAATCATTTTTCTACACCCACTTTGAACCTAGTTACAGACCTTTAAAGTTTCAGCCCCGAGAGAGTGAGAGACGCAGACAAAACCTGGAACCTTCGGAAAACTAGATTTTCAAGATTTTCGACAAGTTCATAATAGGGAATTAACAATCAGAAAATTTCCTTTCCAACAGTCTAAAAATCATCTCTCTAGACCCACTTTGAACCGAGTTACAGGCCTTCAAAGTTTTTCCCTTGAGAGAGTGAGAGACGCAGACACCCTCGTCGTCTGCGTCTCTCCAGGCGACAACTTTGAGTGACTGTATCTCACGACCCAGTAGAGCTACACAAATGAAATTAGAACCATTCAACGTGAAATTTTACGCTGAGCAATTTCGTAGTTGACACTTTTTTGATAGCTCAATTGGTTCATGAGATAGGAGCGTTTCAAACAAGGCACTCCTTCAAAAGATCATAACTCATCTCGCATTGGTCCTAAAAAGACAGCCATAGGTTCAAAATGACCATGAAAACTAGAGCCCCTCCCTGGAACACCTCTATAACACATGACATGCCACCCCATAAACATACAAAGCCAAATCTCCTAAGGATTACAAGAATTATCTGCCTGCAGCCGGTGCTGCTGGAGAAAAACGAAACGGAAATGCTTGTTTTTTTTTGTTGCTAAAAACTCTAGAGGAAGAAGATGTGTATGTGTGTTTACGACTAGAGATTTAGAGTGGTCATCTGATGTTATGATGATTAGAAGGAAATGTGAGAAAATCTTTGGGTGGATGTTGTGTAGTAGTATCCCTCACTACATATTATGGGGCTATAATGAGTCGTCGAAGGAAATGTGAGAGAATTGAAGGGATATCCATGTGGGGGTGATACTTGAGGAGGGGAGGGGGGAGGAGTTATAGTTTGTGTACAGATGTCTAGAAAGGGGCGGGGTCTGAAATTGGGGGAAAAATGATTTGCAGGGGTCAACACAAGGGGGGGGGGGGGGGCCC
>LR543221.1:37506-83532 GCA_900536305.3 Caenorhabditis sp. 40 LS-2015 | reverse complement strand
GAATGGGAGTAAGTGGAAGAAGGAGAGAAGCAATCTCCAGAAACCACTGGCCCACTAGTCGGCTGAGTAAGATCGCACGCCAAAAGTCCTGGCAAATGACAGAGTGGATACGGTGTTAAATGAGACTGGAGAAGGAGAGGAGTTCTGAAAATCAAACACGATGAACCGAGTTATTAGCCAGCTCATAGGTTCTAAAGAACGAAGAGACAGGAGTGTCTGGATGAGCTTGCTAAGCTATCAGACCAAGAAGGAGAGTGTAGCTCCAAATCAGCTAATCTTGAGAGGTTTGAGAAGCTGAGAAGCTCACATGTCAATAGTCCTGACAATCTGGATAGGACTCCTGTTGTAAAAGAAGGACGAGCACTTCGGTGCTAGGCAAAGTCGCCATCAAACTGCAATATCACAGTAAGTTGTCAGAACTGAAACTACTCTATCTGACCCGTTTATGCATTGTAACCAAGCATTCAAAGGGAAAGAAAGGGAAAGACAGTTGCTCGACGTGGTATTGCAGGATTCCCCAATCTTGAGACCCCTCAAAAAGGTCTAGGATGGACTGGGAAGGCCGCGAGGCAAAGGCGGGTAACTCGGTCAGAAGCTAGTAGATCCTCGGATCCGACAGCCCTGACCATAGAGGAATCCTGGTAAACAGAGATATAGGCAACGAGAAGGATGTTCCGCAAGGATTACCCATCTCATAAGTAGGGCTGGTGATGGTTATAGCCTGGATTTGGAACCACTGTCTGCAACCATTAAACCAATGGTTATGCGGGTGGACTATTTTGAATTCGGGTGTTCCCATTGCTTGACTCGCCAAACTTTTTATACCGCTCTCAGAGCACATGTATAAAGGCCCCTCACTTATATAATCTCCCAAGCAACTGGTGGTCCTGCTCAGCAGGTTCTTGCCACTATTGCGCCCCAGGCTCGCCATTGAAACTGACCCAAAGAAATTTGGCGTTAGCTATAAATTTTGGAACGTCTCCTCTCGGGGAGACAAAAAAGCTAAAAAACTTGAAAATCGGTCAACTCTGTGCCGAGTTATGATCGATTGAAANATCGCCAGTAGTTTAGTTCCAACTTGTTCCAGCACTTGATAGTCACGTTCTAGGGTGACGAGGTTGAACTTCAGGACTCACTTCTTAGAAACTCGTGGATGTCCTGGGTCCTCGAGTAGGTCTAATAATTCTCACTTTCACGTAGTTTGCGGCGGCGTCGATCATTTCTGTTTCGCTCGGATCGGCGAACGTCCATGCTCAATCGCTCAATTCCATTGCCACTCGGTTGATGTCGATGCTGCTCTGATTAGTTCACGTAGATAGTTCAGTAGCTGTGATGCACCAATCCCCGGCGGCATTCGTGAGAAACCCAAGTTTGAAGTCGATCGACGTTGAGACCTCAAACTTGGGTAATTAAACCTTTATTAAAAGGAAAGAAATAACAAGTAATGATTAACAATGAAAGTATAAAATGAGGAAAAGAAAAGATTGAATGTTTCCTCTTGGCTTGTGCCTCCCTCCAAGAGGGAGGCTTTTATGTGGGGACTGTGGGTGGAGTCTAACAGTCTGATAAAAGGGATAGGAATGTGCGGGGGATCAGATGAATCATATAGTTTAATAATAAAGTGACGAATGGTGGGGAGAAAGTACAACAGATATCAAAAGATTAAAGAAAGGAACTCGGAATCGAGTACACTACTACGCCTCTACAAAATTGAGAGATACAAATTTAAACGAGAGCCTTATAAACGCACTGAAGGGAATACAATGGTCAGAATAAAGAGTTTATTGGAATGATCATAAATACATTGGTTGATAGAAAAGAAAGCAGACTGAATAATGAAACCTGAATGAGGAAAATCGCCCAAAGTCGCAATAGATCTCACAGAATACTGGAGCATTTTGGCGTTTTATGGAGATTGTTCCGCAGTGATCAGAGTTCGGTTTAGGGTTTGTTAATTATCAGAAAAACACGGATACCTGGCGCAAGAGAGAAGCAGACGGCGTTCTACTAAGAGACAACTCCGTCTTCAGGTTTTCACATTTTTTTGTGTTTTGGGCGGAAAATTTTCAGTTTTTCCGACGTCAAAGGATTGTTCTTATCATCACAGGTTGCTCCGAAAAAATTGGAAAAAAAATTTTCAAAACAAGAAGAAGAAATTCAAAATGTTCTCTAGCCTAAAAATTTTCCCGGTGAAGCGCGATTGCATTTCTCTTGCGTCAGATCTCCCTGGAAAAAAGACCGGCATAATTGAACAAATCAATCATCTGTTCTTAATTGAATTCATCATCTCTGAGCAATCGGAAATTGGTTGTGAAACATATCGAGGGGCTGATGGGGATGTAGATGTAGTTGTTGAAATAAACAAGTGCCTCCATTCCAGATTCTTTTTGTCGAATGAGGAAGCATTTTCCGTCGTCGAACACACGCTTCCTGAAAAGGAAATCTCCTGATTTTCAGATTGATTTTTTCCACCCACCAATTTCCCACTTCGACTCGTTTCACCTGTGTAGTCGGAACATTCTTGAAGATGGATTGGAAGTCGAAATTAGTGCAGTCGCACTCCAAATTCAATTTTACCTCTCTTAAACCATTTCTCCACTCGTTCAAAAATTGATTAAACACGGGAATATTCAGATACCCTTTGGTGGAGGTCCACAGCTGAACTTTCTCGACATTCATGAAACACCGAGTCAAGTGATCAACCGTCAACCAATTAGCGTTTTCTATAATTACATATTCTCCAGTGAATGGCTCCATATCAGCGAATCGAAAGTCAGCAGAGGAATATGCGCAAATACTCAACGTTTTCGCATCCTTGAACTCTTTCAGGATATATTTGTACATCTCATCGTCTCNTACTCAACGTTTTCGCATCCTTGAACTCTTTCAGGATATATTTGTACATCTCATCGTCTCTCACTCTGACACCGTAAACAACCCAATCGAACGGCAGAACCGTTTTTTCTTTCAGGAGCTCCGTCATATTCGTGACGTTCGTAGTATCGTAAAACCTGAGACCATTCACTTTCTTCGTGAACACATCGAAGAAGTAGAGAATCTCTTCCTTCATCGCCGCCCAGAAATCTTCTGAATGAGTGCTCAACGAGACATCATCAATCCGCTGTCTGATGCCCATCGGTCTCAACTCGCGATAAAAAGAATTCCGACAGCAACGATTTGAAATTTCGAGCGAACATAATGATTCGCGTGCAGTGATCTCGAAATAGTACTTCTGACGACGTGTGAACATTTTCACAGCATATCGACTTCTACGGGAACACTTGGACAGGCGGTATCTGGAAGTGGGGGAGAAATTTAAACATTCAGATTCAAAGTTGGATATGTTGACAGACTCGACTCACAATTCTTCGATTTGCATTTCCGAGAAGATGACATCATGGGCGAGAGATGGCAGGCGAAGAAGACGGAATGGTTTGGGGGACTTGTTCTTTGTGAAAAAAGAATCCCACAAAAACTTGAAAAAGGCTAGTATTGCTACTAGCACTCTCAGCAGTTCCATTGATTTCTGTAATTGAAATAGAGTTGGAAGGTGGAAGGTGGGGGCAGAAGAGGAATCGTCGTTCTCCTGCGAGTCAACATCCCATCTCCACCACATCTCCCTGTCCATAGTTGACCTCTCTCTTTCCCAATCCACCGTAATCCACCAGCAACACTCTGACTTGAATTTGGCCAGATGACGACTCTTTTTCTCCAACCTCAATCAATAATATCTGCCCCGACAACTTTCTAACGTAGTGGAAAAATGCGTTCAAACGACACGCCCCTTTATGAAACAAGTGAGAAAATTGAAAACAAGCGGATTGCAAAGAGAGGCGTGTCGCTTTGCAAACTGCGGCGCGCCGACATTTTATTGTACCGACAGTAAGGGAGAGAAAGTCGGGTGGTGTCACTTCCCTCTCACAGTAATTGCCGAGCCTCTACAAAATCCGACAATGTGAAATAGAACTGTTTGGAGCTTTATGGACGACACGAAGGGAATAAAAAGGGTCAGAAAAAAAACTTGAAGGAAAAATAGCTTAGAGGAAAAGAAAAAAGAAACGGTGGGAAGTTTGTGTAGGAGTAAAAGTGTAGTTTGTAGCCACTGATCCTCTCAAAAATTGAGAAATACAAATTTGAACTGTTTTAGAACGCACTGAAGCGAATACAATTGGCAGAAAAAATGGTTTATTGGAATGATCATAAATACATTGGTTGATAGAAAAGAAAGCAGACTGAATAATGAAACCTGAATGAGGAAAATTGCCTGAAGTCGCAATGGATTTCACAGAATACTGGAGCATTTTGGCGTTTCATGGAGATCGTCCCGCAGTGATCAAGGTTTGACTGTGGGATTTGTTTTCTCAAAAATTATCAGAAAAACACGGATACCTGGCGCAAGAGAGAAGCAAACGCGCTCAACTGGAAGACATATCCGTCTTCATTTTTCCAATTTTTTAAGTTTCGGGTGAGAATTTTCCAGTTTTCAGAAGTCAAAGGATTGTTCACCTTCTATTATTATCACAGATTGTCGAAAAACAAGAAAAAATTTAAAACGTTCTCAAACCTAAAAATTTTCCCGGTGAAGCGCGATTGCATTTCTCTTGCGTCAGGTATCCGTAGAAAAAAGGTAGCATAATTGAACAAATCAATCATCTGTTCTTAATTGAATTCATCATCTCTGAGCAATCGGAAATCAGTTGTGAAATAGAGCCTGTGGAAGCTGGCGTTAAAATAAACGAGTGCTTCCACTCCAGATTCTTCTTGTCGAATGAGAAAGCATTTTCCGTCGCCGAACACTTGTGTGCTGAAAATGAATTCTTCTGATTTTTGGATTGTTGTTTCCCTCTCACCAATATTTCAGCTCAACACGTGTCACCTCTGTTTTCGGAACATTCTTGAAGATGGATTGCAAATCGAAATTAGCACATTCCCACATAAATTCCAATTTTCCCACTTTCAATCCATTTCTCCATGCGTTCAAGAACTGATTGAAAACATGAACATTCAGATACCTTCTGGAGGAGGTCCACAGCTGAATTTTCTTGAAATTCATGAAGCACCGAGTCAAGTTGTCAACCGTCAACCAATCAGCGTCTTTTATCGATATAAAGTCTCCAGTGAATGGCTCCATATCAGCGAATCGAAAGTCAGCAGAAGGAGATGCGTCAATACTCAATGTTTTCGCATCTTTGAACTGTTTCAAGACATATTTGTACATCTCATCGTCTATCTCTCTGATACCGTAAACAGCCAAATCAACCGGCAGAACCGTTTTTTCTTTCAAGAACTCCGTCATCTTCGTGATAATGGTAATATCGTAAAACTCAAGAGAATTCACTTTTTTTGTGAACACATCGAAGAAGTAGAGAATCTCTTTCTTCGTCTCCACCCAGACATCCTCTGAATAAGTGATACACGAGTCTTCTGCAAGCGGCTTTCTGATTTCCATCGGTCTCAAATCGCTATGGAAAAATCCCCCCTCGAAATACTTTGCAATTCTGAGAGAATAGTGTGACTTGTCTGCAGTGATACTGAAATCG
Source organism: Caenorhabditis sp. 40 LS-2015 (assembly GCA_900536305.3). Classification (NCBI taxonomy): domain Eukaryota; kingdom Metazoa; phylum Nematoda; class Chromadorea; order Rhabditida; family Rhabditidae; genus Caenorhabditis; species Caenorhabditis tribulationis. The sequence continues at coordinate 77,992 of LR543221.1, read as the reverse complement.
TACTTCTGCCGACGTGCAAACATTCTCACAGCATATCGACTTCTAGTCGAACACTTGGATAGGTGGTATCTGAAAGAGAGGAGAAATTGAAAAAATTCAGGTTTGAAGTTAAATACGATGACCGACGCAGGGCTCTACTTACAAATCTGTGGTAGACATTTCCGAGAAGACTACATCATGGGCGAGAGATGGAAGATGGAGAAGACGAAATGGTTTGGAGGAGAGAGGGTTATTCACTAGACGAAGTGGTTTTGGGGAGTCCACCGTGAATAGAGCCCAAAGAAACTTGAAGAAGTTTAGTATTTCTATTAGCACTTTCGGCAGTTCCATTGATTTCTGTAATAGAATTAGAGTGGAAAGGTGGAAGGTGAGGACAAAATAAGAATCGTCTTCTGCTCTTCTCCTGCGAGTCATTACATGTCAACACTCCATCTCCCTGTCCACAGTTGACCTCTCTCTCTCTCTCCCAATTCACCGTAATCCCCATTCACCAGCTCACTGGAATTTGGCCAGATGACGACTCTTTTTTTCCAACCTCAATCAATAATATTAGGCAAATGGGAAAAAATGCGCCCGCGCTCCACCGAACTAGCCCATTCAAAACCCTTTCCTGTCAAAGCTGTCCCACCGTTTTTAGAAATTTTTGTGAAATAAATTATTATGAGCGAAGGCAAAAGACACAAGCCAAAAAAATTCAAAAATGATGGAAACTCTTTAAAAGTGCCTGTTCTTTAACGATGAGCGCATTTTTTCCCGTTTGTCTAATATCTCCGACAACTTTCAAACATACTTTGATGGGATTCTCGACTTTCTGGGTCAATCCATGATAGCTCTCACTTTTCATGGCACCTTGAAGGTACTGCGGAAGGCTAGCTGTCGACTTTCAGCAGCATATTTGGAAACGATCTGTAAATGTACATTAAACAGGACGGAGACCTGCTGTGGAAAGTTGCGGGGACATCCCGAGATACCACATATTCTTTTCTTTTTTCCGAAATGACTATCATCCGAGTATGTCTGTCTCACTTTGTCTACCTTTTCTTGGCTCTCCAAAAACCTTGAAATCTCCAAAATCGAGTAGTACAAATTTGAACTGTTTTAGAACGCGCTGAAGGGAATACAATGGGCAGAATAAAGAGTATTGGAATGATCATAAATAAATTGGTTGATAGAAAAGAAAGCAGGTTGAATAATGAAACCAGAAAGGGAAAAATCGCCCGAAGTCGAAGTGGATTCCACAGAATACTGGAGCATTTTTCCGTTTTTTGGAGATCGTCCCGCAGTGATCAAGGTTCGATTGTGGGATTTGTTATTCTCAAAAATTATCAGAAAAACACGGATATCTGGCGCAAGAGAGAAGCAAACGCGTTCTACTGGAAGACACATCCGTCTTCATTTTATCAATTATTATGTTTTGGGCGGAAATTTTTCTAGTTTTTCCGACGTCAAAGAATTGGTCACCTTCTATTATCATCACAAATTGTCGAAAAAACAAGAAAAATTTCAAATGTTCTCGAGCCTAAAAATTTTCCCGGTGAAGCGCGATTGCATTTCTCTTGCGTCCGTGGTAAAAAGACCGGCATAATTGAACAAATCAATCGTCTGTGTTTAATTGAATTCATCATCTCTGAGCAATCGGAAATCGGTTGTGAAACATATCGAGGGGCGGATGTAGGTGTATGTGTTGAAATATACAATTGCCTCCACTCCAGATTCCTCTTGTCGAATGAGAAAGCATTTTCTGTCGCCGAACACTTGTGTGCTGAAAATTAAGTCTTCTGATTATTACTAGATCGGTGTATCCCACTCACCCGCTTCTCACTTCAACACGTTTCACTTCTGTTTTGGGAACATTCTTCAAGATGGATTGCAAGTCGATGTTAGTAGCACAGTCACACTTCATATCCAATTTTCCTACTCTCAATCCATTTATCCACGCGTTCAAAAATTGACTGAGCACATGAACTTTCAGATACCTTTCGGAGTTGGTCCACAACATAATTTTCTCGGCATTCATAAAACACCGAGTCAAGTAATCAAACGTCAGCCAATCAGCGTCTCTTATCGCTATAGAATCTCCAGTGAATGGCTCCATATCATCAAATCGGAAGTCAGCTGAAGGATATGACCCAATACTCAACTGCTTCGCATCCTTGAACTCTCTCCAGACATACTTGTATAATTCGTCGTCTATCTCGCTGACACCGTAAAAAACCCAATCGACCGGCAAGGAAGTATTTTCTTTCAGGAGTTCTGTCATCTTCGTGACGTTCGAAATATCGTAAAACTCAAGAGAATTCACTTTGTTTGTGAACACATCGAAGAAGTAGTCAACCTTTTCCTTCGCCGCCGCCCAAACATCCTCTGCGCGAGTTCTGATGTTCATCGGTCTCAACACGCGATTGAAAGTTTGTTTTCCGAGCCGATTTGAGATACGGAGACAACAGTATGATTTGTACGCGGTGATATTGAAATAGTACTTCTGACGACGTGTGAACATTTTCACGGCATAACGACTTCTAGTCGAACACTTGGACAGGTGGTATCTGGAAGTGATGGGAGAAATTTAAACATTCAGATTTCAAATTGGATATGTTGACAGACTCAGGACTCGACTTACAATTCTTCTCGGAGAAGATTAGAGTTTGTTGTTGTTTTCTAGTTTAGAGTTTTGCTTTAACTGGTGTTTCTAACTGTTTTGTTTATCTTTTTGGTTCTTTTATTGCTCCTTTGTTCTTGGATTAGAATAAAGTAGAGACTTCTCGTACAAAATCGTGTTTTTTTGTCATTAAAAGGCCGCTGAACAAGGACCACTGGTTAACTCTTGCTGACAAATAATCTTCCAATTTTTCAAATTTTCATCAGGTGGTTGGTAAATACTCTTTCAGTTGCCTAAAGTTTACTATTTTCAACAAATTTTCCCTGAAAATAGTAAAATTGTATGTCTTACTGTATACCGAGTTGAAAGATCTAGAACTTACATATCTCCGATTTCCATATGCGAAAAGATGACATGACGAGCGAGTGAGGGAAGATTCAGAAGTCGAATTGGTTTGCGGAAGCCCACGGTGAACAGAATCCACAGAAACTTGAGGAAGCCTAGTATTTCTATTAACACTCTTAGCAGTCCCATTGATTTCTGTAATAGGAATAGAGTTGGATGGTGGAAAGGGGAGATGAAGAGTATAATCCAGCTGCCTGATTCCAATACTATCCGTAGTCTCAGGAGGAGACCTTATGTGTCCCCCCCATCTCCACCATATCTCCCTGTCCACAGTTGACCTCTCACGCCCATTCCACCATTAGCAGTCCGATTTGGACCTCGCCAGATGACGACTCCCTTTCTCTTTCTCCATCTGCACTCAATAAAACTATACAGACTCTTTCAAGAGCTCAAGAATGGAATAAAGAGGATTGTTGGAAAAAAAAAACATTTATTCAAAAGTCATTAATGAATTGGAAACATAGCAAATATAAGAAAAAATAGTTATAGCTGAGAGCAAGAATAAACGGAAGAAAAAACATACAGTACTTGCAATAATGAAGTTCCGGGGATATTTTCAGTGCAGAATGGTCAACTAACGAGCGATTTTGAAAAAAAAACTGATTCTATTGAAAACTTGTGGGTGTGTTAAACGATATCTTCATTTTTCAATTGTCGATTTTTCTCCTTTTTTCAACTGCCCAGAATTGACAATTTTGTGTGAAGCGCTTTAGAAGCCAGTGTTCGGTGAATTCTAGAGGAACATTGGACGGCTATTCCCGCCCAGATTTCACAGAGTTACAATAGAGTTTAGACGTTGTGCAAAGAGCGTAGGTTCTAGCAAAGGAAAACGTGCGAATAGAATGGGAGTGAAGTTGGTTATTCAAAAGTCAAAAGTCAAAAAGTCGCTAATCATTTCAAAAGGCCACCATCTGTCCTCGAGCAATCGGAAACCAGTTTTGAGAATGAACGATCCAGAAGTCATATATGCAATAGCTTCCACTCCGGATTCTTCTTGTCGAATGAGGAAACATTCTCCGTCGCTGAACCTTTTCTTCCTGAAAATGATCGCTTTGGAAAATCAAGTCTGAATTTCCTACTCACTTGTGAAAGACTTCAACACGCTTCACCTGAGTACTTGGAACATTCTCGAACATCACTCTCAAGTCGGCTTTGGTCCAATCACACACCACTTCCAGCTTCTCAATCCCCGATCCGTTCCTCCATGCGTTGAAGAACCGATGCATGAGAGCAGGGGTGATCAGAGACTTCTTTGGATTGAGGAATAATGTGACTATCTTGACATTCAAAAAAAATCGGACCAGGTGGTCAACCGTCACCCAATCAGCGTTTGATGTATATACATAGTCAGCGTGGCATGGCATTATATTGTTGTCTCGGAATTCCGAGAAATGAAGTGCGGCAACGTTCCCCACTGTCGAACTTTCAAACTCTTTCAAGACATATCTGCGCATCTTTTTGGGCATCATGGGAGCGTAGGACACCCATTCTACAGGTGAAAATGTTACTGTCTTCAGGAACTCTGTCATCTCAATGACTTTCGTGCTATCCCGAAAATGGAGATTGCTCACACGATCAGTGAATACATTCAGGCAGTACACAATCTCTTCTTTCGTCGCTGCCCAGTAGTCCTCCGCATTCGTGACATACATTTGTTCATCAAGCGGCTCTTCGCTGTCCAGTGGTCTCAAATCGTGAATAAAGGACTTCCTCCAGCAACGACTGGAAACCGCAAGGCAATAGAAGGATTTGCTGGCGCCGATTGTGAAGTTGTACTTTTGACGACGAGTGAACTTTTTCACAGCACACCAACTTCTACAGGAACACTTGGACAGATGGTATCTGGAACGAAAAGAATACAGAATACAATTTTTTCGAATCTTCCGATTTTCTGAAAATTGGTTGATTCGTTAAGCAAACTTTGATCTTTATTGTCTACTTGATAAGTTTAAAAAAACCGTTTTCAAAACTGTTAGATCGAGTTAAAACATTTTTTTAAGTCCAAAAAGTTGCTGAATTAGCACTCCGATTGGACATAATTCGAGGTCGCGCAACTTACATATCTGCGATTTCCATATGCGAAAAGATGACATTACGAGCAAGTGAGGGAAGATGAAGAAGTCGAAATGGTTTGGTGGAGAGAGGTTGATTCACCGGACGGAGGGTTTTGGGGAGTCCACTGGCTTCAGCGAATGCACTGTGAATAGAGCCTGGTTTCGGGGAGTCGATCGTGAATAGAGTCCACAGAAACTCGAAGAAGTCTAGTATTGCTACTATCACTATCGGCAGTCCCATTCCTGTAATAGAAATAGGGTTGGAGGGTGGAAGAAGGAGGCCAGGTTCAAATACTAGCAGTAGTCTTATAGTCAGGAGGAGGCCTTATGTGTGTCCATTCCCCCATCTTCACCATATCTCCCTGCCCACAGTTGACATCTCACCCCCACTCCACCATTAGCAGTCCGATGTGGACCTGGCTCTCTCTTTCTCCATCTGCAATCAATAAAACTACACAGACTCTTTCAAGAGACTCATTGCTATTGTCGTTATCTTAATCACCCCTTTCATCAAATCTCCGAGGTTCGATATTCGATTATAAACAGGCTCGATTTCATTGAAACCTGGTTTCCGATTTGTAGAGGGTCAGGGAATTTAGTAATTTGCAAGCCTGTACAAAATTCGATTTTAAGACTTTTGTATTGATTCTGTCTGTACAATGGCGTGCCGCAGGGTGGAAAACGCGGTCAAACGATACACTCCTCTATGAAACAAGTGAGAAAATTGAAAGCAAGCGGAATGCAAAGAGGGGCGTGTCGCTTTGCAATCTGCGGTGCGCCGACATTGTATTGTACCGACAGTAAGGGAGGGAAAGTCCGGTTGTGCCCGATGTTACACCCCTCACAGTAGTTGCTGAGCCTCTACAAAATCCGATAATGTGAAATCGAACTGTTGGGAGGTTTATGGACGTAACGAAGAGAATAAAGGGTCAGAAAAAGAGCTTATTGGGAAAAGAGAAACATTGGACGGCTGCTCTCGCCCAGGTTTTCCAGGGATCGTATAATCGTTAGATGCGGTATGGAGAACATAAAAAGCAGGTTATTGATGTACTAGATCAACTACGAAAAGGTTGACAAACGTCAAACAAAGTCGTGAACAATCGAGTCGATCCATGTATAAAGAAAGTTGAGGTCGACTATCCAATTGGTCGATCTCAATTGTATTTTTCAAAAGTCGACCAAAAACAAGCCCGGCCTGGTACACCACAGGTTACAGAGAAGGGAATCATCCAAACGTAATGGGAATGAAGTCATTTATTCAAAAATTATAAGATAAAAACTGTCCTCCTCATTGGAAACTCAAATCTGTCCTCAACTGGTTCATCATCTCTGAGCAATCGGAAATTTGTTGTGAAGCAGATCGAGTGGTTCATGAAGGTTTTGTTGAAGACATTCGTACAGTAATAATGAAAATAGACAATTGCCTCTACTCCAGACTCTTCTTGTCGAATGAGGAAGCATTTTCCGTCGTCGAACACTCTCTTGCTGAAAATGGAATCTACTGATTTTTAGAACGGTGTTTCTCACTCACTTATTTTCCATTTCAACACGTTTCACCTCTGTCGTCGGAACATTCTTGAAGATGGATTGCAAGTCGAAATTAGTATAGTCACACTCGAAACACAATTTTCCCACTCTCAATCCATTTCTCCATGCGTTCAAGAATTGATTGAACACTAGAATATTCAGACATCTTCTGGAGTTAGTCCACAGCCGAACTTTCTCGACATTCATGAAACACCGAGTCAAGATATCAAACGTCAACCAATCAGCGTTCATTATCGATATTTCATCTCCAGTGAATGGTTCCATATCATCAAATCGGAAGTCAGTAGAAGGAGATGCCCAAATTTCCAACTTCTTCGTATCCTTGTACTCTCTCAAAAGATATTTGTACATCTTATCGTCAATCTCGGTGACATGGTAAACAATCCGATCGACTGACAAAGTAGTTTGTTCTTTCAAGAACTCTTTTATCTTCGTGACTATCATATGATCGCAAATGCTAAAACAGTTCACTTTCTTCGTGAACACATCGAAGAGGTAGGCAAACTCTTTCTTTGTCGCCTCCCAGACATCCTCTGAATAAGTGAAAAACGGGAATCCATAAAGCGACTCTCTGAAGTTCACGAGTCTCAACTCGCAATAAAAACCTCTGCGCCTGGAACGATTTGAAATACGGAGAGAACAGAAGAATCCCCTTGCGAAAATCTTGAATTCGTACTTCTCACGACGAGTGAACATTTTCACAGCATATCGACTTCTACGGGAACACTTGGACAGGTGGTATCTGGAAAAGAATACAAATAAGAATACAGAAAAACAATTTTTTTCGAATCTTTTCATTTTTCTGAAAATTGGTAGAATCGTTAGGCAAACTTTGATATTTATTAGTAAAAAATGGCCATCTTCGGGAAATTGGAAAAGTTCTTTAGAATCTTCAGATTTTTCAAAAATCGTCGGGGGTTGCAAAGTACTCTTTCAGTTGCTTAAAGTTTACTATTTTCAACAAATTTCCCCTTAAAAAAGTAAAATTGTATGTCTTTCTGTATACCAAGTTGAAAGATCTAGAACTTACATATCTTTGAGTTCCATATGCGAAAAGATGACATCCCGAGCGAGTGAGGGAAGATGAAGAAGGCGAAATGGTTTGGTGGGATTACGAATTGGTTTCGGGGAGTCCACCGTGAATAGAGTCCACAGAAACTTAAAAAAGTCTAGTGTTTCTACTAGCACTCTCGGAAGTTCCATCGATTCCCGTAATAGAAATAGAGTTGGAGTGTGGAAGAAGGAGACGATGAGTAATTAGGCGACCAGATTCCAATACTAGCCGTAGCCTTAGGAGGAGGCACTATGTGTGCCCATCTTCCCCACCATATCTCCAGTTGACCTCTCACCGCTATTCCACCGCTGGCAGTCCGATTCAAATCTCACCAGATGACCACTCCCTTCCTCTCCCCACTCTCTCTCTCTTTCTCCAACTGCAATACTGGCTCGATTTCATTGAAACCTGGTTTTCGATTTGTAGAGGCTTAGGGAATTTCGTAGTTTGTAGTCCTACTACGCCTCTACAAAATTGAGAGATACAAATTTAAACGAGAGCCTTATAAACGCACTGAAGGGAATACAATGGTCAGAATAAAGAGTTTATTGGAAGGATCATAAATACATTGGTTGATAGAAAAGAAAGCAGACTGAATAATGAAACCTGAATGAGGAAAATCGCCCAAAGTCGCAATAGATCTCACAGAATACTGGAGCATTTTGGCGTTTTATGGAGATTGTTCCGCAGTGATCAGAGTTCGGTTTAGGGTTTGTTAATTATCAGAAAAGCACGGATACCTGGCGCAAGAGAGAAGCAGACGGCGTTCTACTAAGAGACAACTCCGTCTTCAGGTTTTCACATTTTTTTGTGTTTTGGGCGGAAAATTTTCAGTTTTTCCGACGTCAAAGGATTGTTCTTATCATCACAGGTTGCTCCGAAAAAATTGGAAAAAAAATTTTCAAAACAAGAAGAAGAAATTCAAAATGTTCTCTAGCCTAAAAATTTTCCCGGTGAAGCGCGATTGCATTTCTCTTGCGTCAGATCTCCCTGGAAAAAAGACCGGCATAATTGAACAAATCAATCATCTGTTCTTAATTGAATTCATCATCTCTGAGCAATCGGAAATTGGTTGTGAAACATATCGAGGGGCTGATGGGGATGTAGATGTAGTTGTTGAAATAAACAAGTGCCTCCATTCCAGATTCTTTTTGTCGAATGAGGAAGCATTTTCCGTCGTCGAACACACGCTTCCTAAAAAGGAAATCTCCTGATTTTCAGATTGATTTTTTCCACCCACCAATTTCCCACTTCGACTCGTTTCACCTGTGTAGTCGGAACATTCTTGAAGATGGATTGCAAGTCGAAATTAGTGCAGTCGCACTCCAAATTCAATTTTACCTCTCTTAAACCATTTCTCCACTCGTTCAAAAATTGATTAAACACGGGAATATTCAGATACCCTTTGGTGGAGGTCCACAGCTGAACTTTCTCGACATTCATGAAACACCGAGTCAAGTGATCAACCGTCAACCAATTAGCGTTTTCTATAATTACATATTCTCCAGTGAATGGCTCCATATCAGCGAATCGAAAGTCAGCAGAGGAATATGCGCAAATACTCAACGTTTTCGCATCCTTGAACTCTTTCAGGATATATTTGTACATCTCATCGTCTATCACTCTGACACCGTAAACAACCCAATCGAACGGCAGAACCGTTTTTTCTTTCAGGAGCTCCGTCATATTCGTGACGTTCGTAGTATCGTAAAACCTGAGACCATTCACTTTCTTCGTGAACACATCGAAGAAGTAGAGAATCTCTTCCTTCATCGCCGCCCAGAAATCTTCTGAATGAGTGCTCAACGAGACATCATCAATCCGCTGTCTGATGCCCATCGGTCTCAACTCGCGATAAAAAGAATTCCGACAGCAACGATTTGAAATTTCGAGCGAACATAATGATTCGCGTGCAGTGATCTCGAAATAGTACTTCTGACGACGTGTGAACATTTTCACAGCATATCGACTTCTACGGGAACACTTGGACAGCTGGTATCTGGAAGTGGAGGAGAAATTAAAACATTCCGATTCAAAGTTGGATATGTTGACAGACTCGACTCACAATTCTTCGATTTGCATTTCCGAGAAGATGACATCATGGGTGAGAGATGGCAGGCGAAGAAGACGGAATGGTTTGGGGGACTTGTTCTTTGTGAAAAAAGAATCCCACAAAAACTTGAAAAAGGCTAGTATTGCTACTAGCACTCTCAGCAGTTCCATTGATTTCTGTAATTGAAATAGAGTTGGAAGGTGGAAGGTGGGGGCAGAAGAGGAATCGTCGTCTGCTCTTCTCCTGCGAGTCAACACTCCATCTCCACCACATCTCCCTGTCCGCAGTTGACCTCTCTCTCTCTCCCAATCCACCGTAATCCACCAGCAACACTCTGACTTGAATTTGGCCAGATGACGACTCTTTTTCTCCAACCTCAATCAATAATATCTGCCCCGACAACTTTCTAACGTAGTGGAAAAATGCGTTCAAACGACACGCCCCTTTATGAAACAAGTGAGAAAATTGAAAACAAGCGGATTGCAAAGAGAGGCGTGTCGCTTTGCAAACTGCGGCGCGCCGACATTTTATTGTACCGACAGTAAGGGAGAGAAAGTCGGGTGGTGTCACTTCCCTCTCACAGTAATTGCCGAGCCTCTACAAAATCCGACAATGTGAAATAGAACTGTTTGGAGCTTTATGGACGACACGAAGGGAATAAAAAGGGTCAGAAAAAAAACTTGAAGGAAAAATAGCTTAGAGGAAAAGAAAAAAGAAACGGTGGGAAGTTTGTGTAGGAGTAAAAGTGTAGTTTGTAGCCACTGATCCTCTCAAAAATTGAGAAATACAAATTTGAACTGTTTTAGAACGCACTGAAGCGAATACAATTGGCAGAAAAAATAGTTTATTGGAATGATCATAAATACATTGGTTGATAGAAAAGAAAGCAGACTGAATAATGAAACCTGAATGAGGAAAATCGTCTGAAGTCGCAATGGATTTCACAGAATACTGGAGCATTTTGGCGTTTCATGAAGATCGTCCCGCAGTGATCAAGGTTTGACTGTGGGATTTGTTTTCTCAAAAATTATCAGAAAAACACGGATACCTGGCGCAAGAGAGAAGCAAACGCGCTCAACTGGAAGACATATCCGTCTTCATTTTTCCAATTTTTTAAGTTTCGGGTGAGAATTTTCCAGTTTTCAGAAGTCAAAGGATTGGTCACCTTCATCACAAATTGTCGAAAAAACAAGAAAAAATTCAATTGTTCTCGAGCCTCAAAATTTTCCCGGTGAAGCGCGATTGCATTTCTCTTGCGTCAGATCTCCCTGGAAAAAAGCCAGCATAAGTGAATCTGTTCTTAATTGAATTCATCATCTCTGAGCAATCGGAAGTTGGTTGTGAAACAGAGCTGGTTGTTTAAGTAGGGGGTTTTGAAGTTGAAATAAACAATTGCCTCCATTCCAGAGTCATCTTGTCGCATGAGAAAGCATTCTCCGTCGTTGAACAATCTCTTCCTGAAAATGAAATCTCCTGACTTTCAGATTGGTTTTTCTCCCTTACCAATTTCCCACTTCAACACGCGACACCTCTATCGTCGGAACATTCTTGAAGATGCATTGCAAGTAGAAACTAGCACAGTCACAGAACAAATCCAATTTTCCTACTCTCAATCCATTTCTCCATGCGTTTAAAAATTGATTGAACACGTGAACATTCAGATACCTTTCGGATGAGGTCCACAGCCAAACTTTGTCGAAATTCATGAAGCACCGAGTCAAGTTATCAACCGTCAACCAATTAGCGTTTTCTATCCTTATATCATCTCCAGTGAATGGCTCCATATCAGCGAATCGAAAGTCAGCAGAAGGGGATGCGGAAATACTCAACGATTTCACATCCTTGAGTTCTTTTAAGACGTATTTGTACATCTCATCGTCTATCACTCTGACACCGTAAACAACGAAATCGACCGAAAGAACGGTTTTCTCTTTCAGGAGTTCCATCATATTCCTGACGTTCGTAGTATCGTAAAACCTAAGACACTTCACTTTCTTTGTGAACACATCGAAGAAGTAGGCAATCTTTTCCTTTGTCGCCGCCCAGACATCCTCTGAATGAGTGCTCAACGAGAGCTGCTTTCTGTTGTCCATCGGTCTCAACACGCAATGAAAAGTTTGTCTTCCGAGCCGATTTGAAACATGGAGAAAACAGTATGCGTCGGATGCAGTGATATCAATATAGTACTTCTGACGACGAGTGAACATTTTCACACCATTTCGACTTCTACGGGAACACTTGGACAGCTGGTATCTGGAAGTGGGGGAGAACACGAAGAAACTTCTAGAAGAATCAGAACTTCACTTACATTTCTAAGATTTTCATTTGCGATAAGATGACATCATGGGCGAGGGACGGAAGATCGAGAAGACGGAATGGTTTGGGAGACTTCGTGGCAAAAGAAGTCCACAGAGACTTGAAACTGGTTACTATTTCTGCTAGCACTCTCGGCTGTTCCATTGATTTCTGCAGTAGAAATATAATTGGAAAGTGAATGGTGGGGGCAAGAGAGTAATAGTCTTCTGCTCTTCTCCTGCGAGTCATTTCATGTCACCACTCCATCTCCCTGTCCGTAGTTGACCTCTCTCTCTCCCCATCCACCAGCAACACTCTGACTTGAAATTGGCCAGATGACGACTCTTTTTCTCAAACCTCAATCAATAATTTCTGTCCCGACAACTTTATAACGTAGGGTCTCTACAAAATCCGTGAAATCGAACTGTTTGGAGGTTTATGAACGAAACGAAGAATATAAAATTATAAGGAAAAAAACTTATTGGGAATGTGAGACAGATTTGAAAGTACAAAAAGAACAGAAGCATAGAGGCTTTCGGCGACTTTTCTCGAACATGTTTCACAGAATTCATAAATTCTACAGCGATGTAGTAAAGGGGAACATACGAATAGAGTGGCAATGAGGTCAGTTATTCAGAAACTGTCAGAAAAAAGGTAAGAATAATCGAACTAACCAGGCATCTATTAAATACTTAAATAACGAATAAACGCAGGGCACTGAACATTCCAAGCTCATAAAAAAGAATAACAAGCACGTTTAAGGGTCAGGAAATGGAACGGGAACAACGACAATGAGAAATGCTTCCAGTTGATCCTCCTCTTGGAAACGTCTTCGTCGGAATAAAAGAAGAAATATCGATCAGAACTCATCATCAGAGAAATCTGAGTTATCGGAATACTCCTCATCCGATTCCTGATCCCTGAGCAACCGGAACTTTGTCGTGAAACAGAAAGCCCGTTCCGATTCTACTAAATCACAATAAACAACTGCCTCCGCTCCAGATGCTTCTTGTCGAATGAGGAAGCATTCTCCGTTTTTGAATACTCTCTTCCTGAAAATGAATTCTTCTGATTATTAGATTGGTGTTTCCCACTCACCAACTTCTCACTTCAACACGTTTCACCTCTGTCGCCGGAACATCCTTGAAAATGGATTGCAAGTCGATGTTAATATAGGCACATATCCATTCCAATTTTCCTACTCTCAATCCATTTCTCCAAGCGTTCAAAAATTGATTGAACACAGGAACATTCAGATACCTTTCGGAGGTGGTCCACAGCCAAACTCTCTCGACATTCATGAAACACCGAGTCAAGTTATCAAACGTCAGGCAATCAGCGTCTCTTATCGATATATTATCTCCAGTGAATGGCTCCATGTCATCAAATCGGAAGTTAGCAGAAGGAGATGCACTAATATCCAACTTCTTCACATCCTTGAACTCTCTCCAGACAGATTTGTACATCTCATCGTTTATCTCTCTGACTGCGTAAACAACCGAATGGACTGGTAGAACCGTTTTTTCTTTCAAGAACTCCGTCATCTTCCTGACGTTCGAAATCTCGTCAAACTTAAGCCAATTCACTTTCTTCGTGAACACATCAAGGACGTAGCCAATCTCTTCCTTCGTCGCCGCCCAGACATCCTCTGAATAAGTGAGAAACGGGAGTCCATAAAACAACTCTCTGACGTTTATCAGTCTCAACTTGCGATGAAAACGTTCTTTGGAACGATTTGAAATAAAGATGGAACAGAAAAATTTCCTAGCGAAGATCTCGAAATCGTACTTCTGACGACGAGTGAACATTTTCACAGCATATCGACTTCTACGGGAACACTTGGACAGGTGGTATCTGAAACGAAAAGAATACAGAAGCGTGCTGTCAGTTTGTTGAAAATGACAACTTTTGGGTAACCGAAAAAGTTCATTCGAATCTTCCGATTTTTCAAATTTTCATTCGGTTATTAGTGAGTACTCTTTCAGTTTCCTAAAGTAAACTACTTTCAACAAATACTCACTGAAAAAAGTCAAATTGTATGTCTTACTTCATGCCGAAAGAAAAGATCTAGAACTTACATGTCTTCGATTTCCATTTGCGAAAAGATCACATCATGAGCGAGTGAGGGAAGATTAAGAAGTCGAAATGGATTGGAGAAGAGAGGTAGACGAAGTGGTTTCGGGGAGTCCACCGTGAATAGAGTCCACATAAACTTGAAAACGGCTATTATTTCTACTAGCACTCTCGGCAGTGTCATTGCTGTAATAGAAATAGATTTGGAGGGTAAAAGAAGGAGACGTAGAGTATAATCCAGCGGCCAGATTCCAATACTAGCCGCAGTCTTAGGAGGAGGCCTTATGTGTCCCCATCTCCACCACATCTCCCAGTCCACAGCTGACCTCTCACCCCCATTCCACCATTAGCAGGCCGATTTGGATCTCGTCGGATGACCAATCACTTCCTCTCCCAACTTTCTCTTTCTCCAACTGCAATCAATAAAACTACACAGACTCTTTCAAGAGACTCATTGGTCCTGAGAATTGGGCAAACGGCGCAAAAAGCAACCGCGCCCCACCGCACTAGCATGTTGAAAAGAATGCGCCAAGCATGGTAAGGTTTCTCCACCGTTTTTGAAAATGTCTTCGCTTGCGTCCTTTGTGCCCGTCTCTTTTCTACGAATCTGGAGACATGTTAACTATTGTTACCTTTGCCTGTTCTTTCCCAGATCGAATCTAAAAAAAACTTGTATCCTCTCTTCTAGTCAACTTATCCAGCAAAGTTTTGCGGGAGAAACCATTCGACGAAACGATCGAGGAAGTTTTTCCCAGTCCAAAACTCGAGACGAAACGGGAAATCTCCCGCACAACTCTGCTATCCAGTCTGCTTTTAATACTATGCGTGATTATACAAGAAATTAGAAGAAAATGAATAGAAACGGTGCAAATTGAAAGAAGCAAAAATTTATAAAGGTTGTACCAACAAAGTCAATCGAAAATACAGAACAGAAATTGATGAAATAGTGAACAGCGAGTCTCAGTAAGAAGAGAGTTAATGGTTCCTACTTGAAACTCTTCTAAATTAAGTCATCATCTCCAAGAAATCGTAAACTCGTGAAATTGAACCACGGAACTTTCAAACTCTTTCAAAAGATATCTGCGGATATCATCGTCATCGACCGCCCAGTCCAAGTAGCACACACATTCTACATGTGAAGATGTTGCTGTCTTCAGGAACTCTGTCATCTCTCTCACTTTCGTGGCATCCAGCAGATAGAGATTGCTCACTCGATCAGTGAATACATCCAAGTAGTAGACAATCTCTTTTTTCGTCGTTGCCCAACAGTCCTTCGCATTCGTGACCAACAGCTCTTGATCAAGCGGTCCTTTGAAGTGCAATGGTGTCAAATAATGAAAAAATGTCATTCTCCAGAAACGACTGGAAATCACAAGGCAATAGTAGGATTTGTAGGCGATGATATTGAAATCGTACTTCTGACGACATGTGAACATTTTCACAGCACATCGACTTCTACGGGAACACTTGGACAGGCGGTATCTGGAAGGGATGGGAACGTTTAGGATTCAAATTTTTTTCCAGATTTAAAAATGAATGTTGTGATTTTTTGACCGACCTGGGACTCAGACACAGATCGTAAAGAATACAGTAGTGTGCTGTAAAAATTTCTAAAGATGACAAACTTTGAGCAACTGGAAAAGTTCTTTCGAATCTTCCGATTTTTCAAATTTTCATCGGGTAATTGGAGAGTACTCTTTCATTTGTTGCTCAAAGTTTACTATTTTTTTTGTTGCTCAAAGTTTACTATTTTCAACAAATTAACACTGAAAATCAACTTCTCTGTCTTACTGCATGCCGAGTTGAAAGATCTAGAACTTACATTTCTTTGATTTCCATTTGCAGAAAGATGACATCATGAGCGAGTGAAGGAAGACGAAGAAGTGGAAATGGTTTGGGGAAGCCCACGGTGAATAGAATCCACAGAAACTTGAGGAAGCCTAGTATTTCGATTAACACTCTCAGCAGTCCCATTGATTCCTGTAAAAGAAAGAGTTAAATGGTGGAAGAAGGAGTTTCCAATACTAGCCGTAGTCTTAGGAGGAGGCAATATGTGTGCCATTCTTCGCCATATCTCCCTGTCCACAGTTGACCTCTCACCCCCATTCCACCATTAGCAGTAGTCCCATTTGGATCTCGCCTGACGACGACTCCCATCCTCTCGTAGTTTGTTGTGTGAAGGGGTTGCTCCGGTGCCCTTCTGATGTGCTTAACATTTATCGAGGGGTCAGAACTCTTGCGGTGGACAAAAGGTTTATTCAGGTTGAATGGACGAGATGGATATAAGAAATAAGATACACAATCGGACCATGTTCAGTGCAAAATAGTCAACGTTGAGCAGTTGAAAAAGTATGTTCCAATCACTCGATTTCTATGAAAATTGGTAAGTGTATTAAGTAACTCTAGATCTTCATTTTTTGTAGCCAACTTTTTTTTGAAATTTTCTATGAAGTGAGTTACGAGGCGTTCATGCACACGGCATAAAACTTGGTGCAACTTCCAACTATTCGGACCAATGGTCTTAAACGCGACATAACTGACTTGATTGGGAATTTGGTGAAAAGTTGTCAACTACAAAAGTGAAGATCGAGAGTTGTTTGATACATTCACCAAGTTTTATAGAAGTTGAGTGATTTGAACATACTTTTTCAACGGGTTAAAGTTGAACATTTTGCATTGAAGTTGGTCGAATTGTATATCTCATTTGACGAAAGTGTAAGTTCAGTCTGAAGGTCACCGGGCGTTGTGTCCGCTTCCGTTGAGCAGGGGACTTGGCCGAGTTTGCTCCGTCTTTCTCTCTCTCTCTCTCTCTCTCTCTCTCTCTCTCCTTTCGACAATGTAATATAGAACTGTTCGAAGATTTATGGACGAAACGAAGGGAACAAAATGGTCAGGAAAAACAATCTCATAGGAGAAAAGTGTAACTTTGGACGGCTTGTCTCGCTCAGGTTTTACAGGGCTCATAAAGGCTTTAGATGCGGCACGAAGAGCAAAAAAGCGCAGACCGACTATATGAAAGTCGAGCCGATGAATAAAAAACACCTGGTACACTACAGGTTATAGAGAAGAAAAAAATGCGGATAGAAGGAGAATGAAGTGAGTTATTCGAAAATTATTAGAAGGAATGTCCTCATCATTGAAAAGGCCATCGTCTGCCCTTATTCATCATCTCTGAGCAATCGGAAATCAGTTGTGAAACATATCGAGTGGTCGATGAAGGTGTGGTGGAGGTTAAAATAAACTATTGCCTCCATTACAGATTCTTCTTGTCGAATGAGAAAGCATTCTCCGTCGTCGAACACACGCTTCCTGAAAATGAATTCTTCTGCTATTTAGATTGGTCTTTCCCACTCACTCATTTTCCACTTTGACACGTTTGACTTCTGTTTTCGGAATATTCTTGAAGATAGATAGCACGTCGAAGTTGATACAACCAAACAACAAATGCAATTTTCCTACTCTCAATCCATTTATCCATGCTTTCAAAAATTGATTGAACACAAGAACATTCAGATACCTCTTGGAGGAGGTACACAGCCGAACTTTCTCTAAATTCGTGAAACATCGAGTCAAGTTATCGACCGTCAACCAATCAGCGTCTTTTATCGTTAGATCATCTCCAGTGAATGGCTCCATATCATCAAATCGGAAGTCAACAGAAGGAGAGGCTCTAATGCTCAATTCCTTCGCATCCTTGAACTCTTTCAATACATACTTGTACATCTCATCGTCTATCTCTCTGACTGCGTACCAAACATAATCGACCGGCAGAAGATTTTTTTCTTTCAAGAACTCCGTCATCTTCCTGACGTTCGTAATGTCGTAAAAGGTAAGGCCATTCACTTTCTTTGTGAACAAGTCGAGGAAGTAGACAACCTCTTCCTTCGTCGCAGCCCAGAAATCCTCTGAATTAGTGAGAAACGGATATCCATAAAACCACTCTCTTATGTCCATCGGTGTCAACGCGCGATAAAAAGTGTTTTTTCCAAGCCGATTTGAAACATTGAGAGAACAGTATGATTCGTCTGTAGTGATCTTGAAATAGTACTTCTGATGACGAGTGAACATTTTCACAGCATTTCGACTTCTACGCGAACACTTGGACAGGTGGTATCTGAAACGAAAAGACTACAGAAGCGTGCTTCGGTTCGAGTGAAAGCACACTACTACAGATTTTCATCGGATGATTGGAAAGTACTCTTTCAGTTGCTCAAAGTTTACACTTTAATTTTCACGGAAAAAAGTAAAATTCTATGTCTTAATGCATGCCGAAAGTGAAGATCTAGAACTTACATTTCTTTGATTTCCATTTGCGAAAAGATCACATCATGAGCGAGTGAAGGAAGATGAAGAAGTCGAAATGGTTTGCGGAAGCCCACGGTGAATAGAATCCACAGAAACTTGAGGAAGCCTAGTATTTCTATTAACACTCTAAGCAGTCCCATTGATTCGTGTAATAGAAATAGAGTTGGACGGTGGAAGAGGAGGTTCCGATAGCCGTAGTCTTAGGAGGAGGCATTATGTGTAATCTGGCCAGACAACTGTCTTCTTCTCCCAAACTGTCTTCCACCTACTGCAATCAATAAATCTACCGATTTTTTCAAGAGCTCAAGAACGAAACAAAGAGGATGACGATTGTCTTAAAGAGTCATAAAGAAAAAAGTCATAATAGGTTCTAATCAGAAGATTACTCGTTCGATCTCTTCTTTTCATATTCTTGACAAACTATGAAATTTTCTAAGCCACTACATATAAACCGCCTTTTCTGCATTTTAATATGTTTCATTCATGATTTTTTTTTCTATAAAATGAGAATAAAGTCTTGTAGTTTTTAGCAAGCTCTTCGTTCCGTTCGACAATCCACACCGTCCACACTCACAACAAACGTTCGGGTATTGTAATGAGGGTACCACTTGAAACGAAGAATCTCATCCACCTCAGATTGCTGATGAATTTTCATTCTATTCGACGATTATTTAGAGAAATTTTGGACGGCTGTTCTCGCCCAAGTTTCGAACAAAGTCGTGCACAATTGAGACGATCTATGAATAAAGAAAAGTTTGTCAACTGGCCACTTCAACATGCTTTTTTCATAAATTGACAAAATAGCAGAGAAACAGTGACGTCACGTCCAAAATCGTTCTGAACTCACTATCGAAAAAGTGTCTACGAGGGAGTACTCGTTTCTCGAGTTCATAAAATTTGTTGTTTTTTTAAATGAATGTCTGTTTTGCTGTTGTAAATAGCCAAAACCTGCCTAACAGATAATTTAGCTTTGTAGAAACTTCAAAGATACTGTGAAAAAAGAAAAAAGATTATGTCATAAGATTTATAGTACATTTCACAAACATAATGTTCCCATCATTAAGAAAACCACCATCTATCAAAGATCTTCGTTCAATTCAGAATCCTCTTCTTCCTCAACAGCTGAGTCATTGTCGCTTTCAAAACTGTCCTCATCTCACTCATTATCTCTGAGCAGTCGGAAATTGGTTGTGAAACAGATCGAGCGGATGGGGAACTTGATGTTAAAATAAACAACTGCCTCCAGTCCGGATTCTTCTTGTCGAATGAGAAAGCATTCTCCGTCGTCGAAAAATCTCTTTCTGTAATGGGAATCTTCTGATTATTAGATTGGTGTTTCTCACTCACCGGTCTCCCACTTCGACACGTTTCACCTCTGTTGTCGGAACATTCTTGAAGATTGATGGCAAGTCGAAATTAGTAGTCCAGTAACACACCAAATTCAATTTTCCTACTCTCAATCCATTTCTCCATGCGTTTAAAAATTGATTGAACACGAGAACATTCAGATGCCTTTTGGAGTAGGTCCACATCCGAATATCCTCGACGTTCAAGAAACACCGAACCAAGTGGTCTACCGTCAACCAATCAGCGTCTTGTATCGATATATATTCTCCAGTGAATGGCTCCATATCATCGAATTGGAAGTCAGCAGAAGGGGATGCTCTAATATCCAACTTTTTCACATTCTTGAACTCTCTCAGGACATATTTGTACATCTCATCGTCTATCTCTCTGACTGCGTAGAGAACCCAATCGACCGGCAGAACCGTTTTTTCTTTCAGGAACTCTGTCATATTCGTGACGTTCGTAATGTCGTAAAAGTTAAGCCAATTCACTTTCTTCGTGAACACATCGAGGTAGTAGGCAATCTCTTCCTTCGTCGCCGCCCAGAAATCCTCTGAATAAGTGGCCAACCAGGCTCCGCCAAGCGGCTTTCTGATATCCATCTGTCTCAACTCGTGATAAAAAGTTTCCCGTCCGAGCCGACTTGAAACATTGAGAGAACAGTATGATTCGGATGCAGTGATCTCAAAATAGTACTTCTGACGACATGTGAACATTTTCACAGCATATCGACTTCTACGGGAACACTTGGACAGGTGGTATCTGGAAGTGATGAGAGAAATTGAAACATTCAGATTCAACATTGGCTATGTTGACAGACTCAAGACTCGACTTACATATCTACGATTTCCATTTGCGAAAAGATGACATCATGAGCGAGTAAGGGAAGATGAAGAAGTCGAAATGGTTTGGTGGAGAAATGTAGATTCACGAGACGAATTGGTTTTGGGGAGTCCACCGTGAATACAGTCCACAGAAACTTGAAGAAGCCTAGTATTTCTATTAGCACTTTTAGCAGTGTCATCGATTCCTGTAATTGACGTAGAGTTGGATGGTGGAAGAAGGAGAAGAAGAGTAATCCAGCGACCAGATTCCAATACCAGCCGTAGTCTTAGGAGGAGGCATTGTGTGTGCCCATCGCCCCATCTCCACCACATCTCCCTGTCCACATTTGACCTCTCACCCCCATTCCACCAGATGACGACTCTCTCTCTCTCTCTCTCTCTCTCCCTTCCTCTCCCAACGCTCTTTTTCTCCATCGGCAATCAATAAACCTACAGACTCTTTCAAGAGGCTCATTGTTCTTGTCGTCGTTTTGAATACCTCCTCCATCCAGTCTGCGAGATTGGGTATTTGATTATAAACAGTCTTCAGTGAAACTCTTGGAGACTATGGAGCTTCCCAAACCATTCCGCCTTCTTGATCTTCCATCACTCGCCCATGATGTTATCTTTTCGCCACTGAAACTCGAAGAACTGTGAGTACTTTCAAACTTCCCATATCCCAATTCATTCCCACTTCCAGGTATCACCTATCCAAGTTCTCAACTAGAAGCCGAAACGTTGTCAGAAGGTTCGCACGTCGTCAGAAGTTCAGCTTCGAAATCTACGCTAAACGCGGAAGCTTTGAACTGCGGATTCAGAGTCACTGCGGGAAGGAGCAGTTCTGTCACGAGTTGAGACCTTCAATCAGAAGATATAATGATTTCCCTGTGCAAAAGGTTACGAGTGCAATCGACTATTGGGGAGCGGCGAAAGAAGAGATTGTGTTCATCATGGATGTATTCAGTGGCCGAGTAAAGCGACTGTATATGGAAGTCAGGAACGCCTTGGAGATCGCGGAGTTTGTAAAATCAATCTCACTGTTTCCTGTCGAATCGGTCGTCTATACTAACAGCTTGTTTATTGACGATGAGATATACAAATATGTTCTGAAAGAGTTCAGGGATGCGAAGGAGTTGGTGATTGGATCATCCCCTTCCTCTGTATTCCGATTCGACGATATGGAACCAGTGAACTGTGAATACCTATGCATAGATGCCGCTGATTGGGTGACTGTAGACCACTTGGCTCGGTGTTTCTCGAATGTTGAAAGAGTTGTGCTGGATTTCAATCAAGCAAAGAGTCAGATCACTCCTCGGTTGATGCATCGGTTCTTTAAGGCATGGAGGAATGGATCAAGAATCAGAGAGCTGGATTTGGAGTGTGATTGGACTGACATCGACTTGCAAGCCATGCTTAAAAATGTTCCGAATACAGAGGTGAAACGTGTTGAAGTGAGAAGCCGGTGAGTGAGACATCCGGAACTTCTAATCCAAAGTTTTCATTTTCAGAAAAAAAGTGTTCGAAGACAGAGAATGCCTCCTGATTCGACAAGAAGAGTCTGGTGTGGAGGCAGTTGTTTATTGGGGTAGCCCACGAAAACTCTTATTCCCGAAAGCCACGCTCAGTTTCACAACGAATTTCCGATTGCTCAGGGATGATGAACCAGTTGAGAACAGACGGCGGTCTTTACCAATTCCTTTCTTTTTTTGAATAACTCATTTTGTTCCCATTCTATTCGCATACTTTCCTTTGCTATAACCTGCAATGAAGTTTAATCGAGATTTCTCTTCTGATTTTGACGAAGAAGTTCCAAAGGAACGCAGGCCAACCAGTTCAACCTCTCCGGCTCTCTTCTCTATTACTCGGGAGTTCTGTGAACAGGGATTTGACGATTTCAGTGGGTACCATTAGAAAGAGGAGGTCTCGAAACATTCTTACCATTTCAAATTACTTCTCTCGCCCTCTAGAAACTTCTAGAGGAGTTGCTGAAGTTCATAACATTCATCTCCCTATGTTCTTCTTTCCGCTCACAACGTGTCTCTACCACCATATCCCCCTGTCCAGAGCTGACCTCTTTTACCATCATCCCTCTCCACAGCTCATATTCACCTACGAGAACCAAAGAGCGATTTTGAAGAAAAGTTGTCACCTACAAAAAAATGAATTTTTGTGGACGAAACAAAGGGAAGAAAATGATCAGAAAAAAACTTATATAGAAAAGAGAAACTTTGGACGGCTTTTAAGCCGTGTCAACAAAAGCCCACCCGTCTTTTGTATGAAAAAAGTTGAGGTCGATTGTCCAGTTGGTCGACCTCAGTTTGTTTCTTCATGAGTCGACCAAAAACGGGTAAAATATACGGATAGAATAGGAATGAAGTCAGTTATTCAAAAATTATTAGAAACAGTGTCCTCATTATTGAAAAGGCCATCGTTTGTCAAGAATCTTCGTCCGATTCAGAATCTCCTTCTTCATCATCATCATCTTCTGAGTCATTGTCGCTATCGAAACTGTTCACAGCTGACTCATCGTCTCTGAGCAATCGGAAATCAGTTGTGAAACAGAGAC
Organism: Caenorhabditis sp. 40 LS-2015; assembly: GCA_900536305.3. Classification (NCBI taxonomy): domain Eukaryota; kingdom Metazoa; phylum Nematoda; class Chromadorea; order Rhabditida; family Rhabditidae; genus Caenorhabditis; species Caenorhabditis tribulationis. The sequence goes on along the minus strand of LR543221.1, from coordinate 54,869 downwards.
AGTGGTTGATGAAGTTGTAGTGTAGGGTAAAATAAACTATTGCTTCCACTCCAGAATCTTCTTGTCGAATGAGAAAGCACTGTCCGTCGTCGAACACACGCTTCCTGAAAATGAATTTTTCTGATTTTCAAAAATGCGTTCCTCACTCACCATTTTCCAACTTTGACTCGTTTCACCTCTGTTTTCGGAATATTCTTGAAGATGGATTGCAAGTCGAGATTAGCACAGTCACACATCAAATCCAGTTTTCCTACTCTAAATCCATTTCTCCATGCGTTCAAAAATTGATTGAACACATGAACATTTAGATACCTTTTGGAGTCAGTCCACAGCCGAACTTTCTCGACATTCATGAAACACCGAATCAAATTATCAACCGTCAAACAATCAGCGTTTTTTATCGATATAGCATCACCGGCGAATGGTTCCATATCATCGAATCGAAAGTCAATAGAAGGGGATGCGGAAATACTCAACGTTTTCGCATTCTTGAACTCTTTCCAGACATATTTGTATATCTCATCATCTATCACTCTGACATCGTAAACAACCCAATCGACCGGCAGAGCCGTTTTTTCTTTCAGGAACTCTGACACATTCTTGACGATCGTAATATCGTAAAAGTGAAGACAATTCACATTCTTCGTGAACACATCGAGGAAGTGGGCAATCTCTTTCTTCGTCGTCGCCCAGAAATCCTCTGAATGATAAGTGAAAAACGAGAGCAGCTTTCTAATGTCCATCGGTCTCAACACGCGATAAAAAGTTTCTCCTCCGAGCCGATTCGAAATTTCGAGATAGCAAAATGATTTGCCTGGAGTGATACTGAAATCGTACTTCTGACGACGTGTGAACACTTTCACAGCATATCGACTTCTACAGGAACACTTGGACAGGTGGTATCTGGAAGTGGAGAGAAATTGAAACAGATTCAAAATTGGGTATGTTGACAGACTCAGGACTCGACTTACATATCTGCGATTTCGATTTGCGAAAAGATGACATCATGAGCGAGTGAGGGAAGATGAAGAAGTCGAAATGGTTTGGTGGAGAAAGGTAGACCAACCAGACGAACTGGTTTCGGGGAGTCCACCGTGAATAGAGTCCACAGAAAATTCAAGAAGTCTAGTATTGCTACTAGCACTCTCGGCAGTGTCATTCCTGTAATAGAAATAAAGTTGAAGGGTGGGAGAAGGAGAAGAAGAGTAACAATCCAGCGGCCAGATTCCAATACTAGCCGTAGTCTTAAGAGGAGGCGTTCTGTGTGCCCATCCTCCCCATCTTCCCCATATCTCCCGGTCCACAGTTGACCTCTCACCCCCTTTCCCCTCTGCTCTTCTCTCCGCTCACAACGTGTCACCACCACCATATCCCCATGTCCAGAGCTGACCTCTTTCACCTTCTCACCTCCTGGATCCATCATCCCTCTCCACTAGAAAACAGTCTGATTTAAATAATCTGTTTCCTTTTCGTCTCACACCTCCTACACCTACGAGAATCAAAGAGCGATTTTGAAGAAAAGTTGTCAACTACACATATGAAGATCAGGAGCTGCTGCACTCTTCTCTGAGAATAAATTATCACTTGAAAATTTAAGGACTGTGTAGAGGCTTAGAAAAATTTGTAGTTTGTAGTCTCTAAGCCTCTACAAAATCTGACAATGTGGAATCGAACTGTTTGGAATTTTATGGCCAAAACAAAGGGAAAAACATGATCAGAAAACAGAGTTTATTGGGAAAATCAGACAGATGGGAAAGTATAAAAAGAACAGAAGGAGAAAATTGAGCAAAGAATCATGCCTCGAATGTCTCTGAAATCTGGGAAACCAGGGAGAGAACAATCATCAAAAGGGTCTCTAGGTTTCACAGAATCCGGAAGGTTCTTGTCGATTGATGCAGGTGGTCCCGCTAGTTTCAACTGTGGGATTTGTTACTTTTTGTGAACTCCAGAGGAACTTTGAACCGAATTTCTCGTCCAGATTTCACAGGGTTCAAATATATTTTAGATGCGGTACGAAGAGCATAAAAAGTAGGTTATTAATGTACTAAATCAATTACAAAAAGGTCGACAAAAAGATCGAGGTCGACTGTCCAGTTTGTCGACCTCAACTTTTGAAGTAGACTCGACCATTGAATCAAAAGTAGACCAAAAACGGGCCGACCTGGTACACTACATGTTATAGAGAAGGAAAATACGGAAAAGGAATGGGAATGAAATGAGTTAATCAAAAGTTATTACAAATAATGTTTTCATCATTGAACTCAATCACCTGTTCTTAATTAGATTCGCCGTCTCTGAGAAATCAGAAATTTGTTGTAAAACATATCGAGGGGCGGTTCATGAAGGTGAAGAAGAAGTTTATATAAACAAGTGCTTCCTCTCCAGATTCTTTTTGTCGAATGAGAAAGTATTTTCTGTTGTTGGACACATTTCTCCTGAAAATAAAACTTTCTGATTCAGATTGGTGTTTTCACACTCACCAATTTCCCACTTTGACACGTTTTACCTCTGTTGTCGGAACATTCCAGAAGATGGATTGCAAGTCGAAATTAGTACATCCCCACTCCAAATGCAATTCTCCTACTTTTAGCCCATTTCTCCATGCGTTTAAAAATTGATTAAACACGAGAACATTTAGACACCTATTCCGGGTGGTCGACAGCCGAACTCTCTTGACATTCGTGAAACACCGAGTCAAGTTATCAACTGTCAACCAATCAGCGTCTTCTATCGTAACAAAATCACTGGTTAATGGCTCCATATTATAAAATCGGAAGTAAGCAGAAGGAGATGCGCAAATACTCAACTCCTTCACATCCCTGAACTCTCTCAAGACATACTTGTATACGTTATCGTCCATCTCTTTGACTTCGTACCAAACCCAATTGACCTGCAGAGCCGTTTGTTCTTTCAGGAACTCCGTCATCTTTTTGACGTTCGTAGTATCGTAAAAGTGAAGACAATTCACTTTCTTTGTGAACACATCGAGGAAGTAGGCAATCTCTTTCTTTGCCTCCGCCCAGAGACCCGGTGAATAAGTGTTAAACGGGAATCCCTCATGCGGCTTTATGCTGTCCAACGATTTCCACGTGCGATAAACAGTTTTTCTCCCAAACCGATTTGAAATATTGAGGGAACAGAATGATTTGCTTGCAGTGATATCGAACCTGTACTTCTGACGACGTGTGAACATTTTCACAGCATATCGACTTCTACGGGAAAACTTGGACAGGTGGTATCTGGAAGTGATGGGAAATGGAAACATTCAGATTCCAAATTCGATATGTTGACAGACTCAGGACTCGACTTACAGTTCTTCGGTAGACATATCCGAGAAGATGACATCATGGGCGAGGGATGGAAGGTCGAGAAGGCGGAATTGTTTAATGGAGAGAGAAGGATTAACAAAGCGAATTGGTTTGGGAGAGTCCGCCGTGAATAGAGTCCACAGAAACTTGAAGAAGTCTAGTATTGCTACTAGCACACTCGGTAGTGTCATTGATTTCTGTAATGAAAGTAGAGTTGCAGGGTGGACGAAGGAGACGAAGAGTAATCCAGCGGCCAGATTCCAATACTGTCTTGGGAGGAGGCATTGTGTGTGCCATTCCCCCCATATCCACCATCTTCACCTGCCCACAGTTGACCTCTCACCCCCATTCCACCATTTGCTGGCCGATTTGAATGGCCACCCTTCCTACAGGGATGCGGCGATTTCTGTGTGTGTATCTCCATCACCATATGTAGGGACCGCAACGTGAGGGGGCGGAGCCTCGTTTTTTTTCTCCCCGGGGGTACCTGGCGTCTTTGAAGGCGTGTAACTCGAGTTAGGATGGAGCAATTTTAATGAAAGTTGGTCTCGTTATATGAATTGATGCGTAGAATCGAATGGGAGAAACAGTTTCACTCTTAATTTCATACTTTTCAAGATATTTTCGAAAAACTGGCGTTGGAGAGAGAAAAGTGCTCGGGAATTTTTTTAATGATACTGGTACGCATGTTTTTAAAACGGATTCTAATACTCCTTGAGTTTGTCTATGAAATGTATATGCTCAAATTGTGCACCTAGTTCCCGCTTTTTTGCAGGAATCAGTCAAACTTCAAGCAAAAAATGCGATTTTTTTTTTCAGCGATGACACTAGGTTTTTTTAAACTAAATCCGTAAAGCAACTCAACAGCTACTCTGAGAAAAAATTTGAAGGTTTTTGGACCAGTATGAATTAATCAAAATCTCATCGAAAAATGAGGCACCTTCCATAATTTGTGGTTTTTGCAAGTTTTGCCTGTCATGCAGGTCTGGTACGCATGTTTTCTTTTCACCAACAGATTCTACAGAAAAAATGCTATTCAATCATATATGCGGTTTCTCACCACCAGTTCCCGCTTTTTTGCTAGAAGCTGTTTTCTATCCGAAAATCGGAGAAAAATGCGTTAACATTTCATGTGCAGAAGTGGAGGTGGCGACCAGTTGATAACTGCAACCCGCCTCCCTCGTTGGAAGCGGCGCGGTGGTTGAGTGGTTAGCGCGCCGGATCGGTGGTGGCTGTCGTCGGGGTTCGAACCCACAGTTGATTTAGACGATTTTTTAACTGATTTTTCCTTGAAGAGTAACCGCGCGGCGCTTGCAAATCAAATCTCCGCCCCTCGCTCCGCCTACATTTCCGCGCACAATGCAACCACCGAGGAGAAAATCNTTCGAACCCACAGTTGATTTAGACGATTTTTTAACTGATTTTTCCTTGAAGAGTAACCGCGCGGCGCTTGCAAATCAAATCTCCGCCCCTCGCTCCGCCTACATTTCCGCGCACACTGCAACCACCGAGGAGAAAATCGAGGAAAATGGGGGTCATAAACAGGGCTAGAACTCGAGAATGGGCGAACGTTTTTGAACGAAATTCTGGGAATGTATCAATATTGATATGGGGAACCGAATGGTATTGATAGTTTTGAGCAAAAACGTGTTTGAAATTTTCGTTGTGGTGCCTACCTATAACCCTACAGTAACCCTTTTGGTTACGGTATAACTTGTGATTGAGACACTAGAAACAATAGTTCCTTTCGTTTTTCCCACGTTGGTATACTGGCAATGAATCTTTCTTCTGTTTCATGAAAGATATACTCTGCAAAAAATGTGAGAAACAAACTGACCCAAAACAAGTTGTATAGATTTTTATAGTATTCTAACAAAAAATTTCAAACAAAAAAACCACAAGAAAACAATCATAACAAAGAACTCTAGAGCTGTGAATCCGATATCTGGGCAATGTGTGATTTTCATTTCTGCCCTCCAGAAACGTATTTCTGGCGATGCTTCCGTATAGCTTCTCTATCGAACACATTCCGACCTTCTGGATTCTCACATCGCTCACCAAAACAAGAGCATGGTCCGCCTACAGAATCAATTTGGCATTCGATTCCATTCAAAGAACAGTTGCAAGTGTCCGGTAGACACCATCCGTTCGCGCAAGTGCACCCGCATTCTTTCAGACTGTCTCTCAAAGATTTCAGATTCTCATCTTTCTTGATTTCGACTCCACTGCTCTTCAGAAGTTTGTTGCGAGCTTTCGAAGCCACTCTTTTGATGTTTCGCGCGGATGAGTAATCTTCTTCTCGAACTATTTCCGAATCGTAATTCAGATTGGGTCTCGTTTCAGTATCGAGGGAGAAAGTGTGGGTGACAAAGTGGGTGGACTCCATATCAAGGCACACCTCGCCATTTTGTGGTATCGTCCCGAACCCTTGCGTTCTTCCAAAATAATAAACTTCCAGTTCACCACATTTGACTTGTTTCTTGACATCTACTTTGTTCTTCTTGACGCTTGGAGATCTATTGTTCTCTGTCGAACGCTCTTTTTCTTCAGATCCCATCTGAGAAGTGCTTGGCTGCAGTTCATCCTCTTCGCTTTCTTCTGATGTGGTCGCCTGAAGGCGAATTGAATCGACGATTGCTTTTCTGGCTTCAGATTTTAAATATTCTCGCCAATACTTCTTAAACTGATCCAAATCTGTGTAGTGTGCACGGAGGTGGACCTTCAAATTATTCTCCCATTGTAACTGTTTTCCACAGATCGGGCAGTCAAATTTCACGTCCATATGGGTTCTCTGATGGACGACCAGGTACCGCTTATATTCAAAAAATTTGTCGCACTTGTCGCATTTGAACAGTTTCACCTTGGGTGACGCATTTTTCGGTTCCATTGTTTTCTGAACAAATACAAATACAGGGTGATACCAGCACGAATTGAAGGGCGAGTACGCCAATTCAAAATTGAAAGTTTTTGGCAAGATTTTCATATGGAAGGATGCGGCTTGGAAACCTGGAAATGAAATGTTCTGACATAAGGCCACGAAAATCGGTCAGTCAAGGAAAATAGGTCAAAAACAGCTAACAAAAGTGAACGTAGACCGATCAAATTTCACCACTTTGAGGAGAGAATTTCCTAGGCCGATCAAACATGAATAATAGTAAAACCGTGAACCCATCTTTTTCAACAGTTTTTTCAACAGAAAGAAAGTTTCACGGTTCATTATTATTTGCGCTCGATTGGTCTAGGAAATTTTCTCCCCAAAATGGTGAAATTTGATCGGTCTACGTTCACTTTTTTAGGCTGTTTTTGGCCTATATCTTTTGACTGGATGATTTTCGTGATCTGGTGTCAGAACACTACCTTTTCAGAGTTTCAAGCTGCATCTTTTCGTTTAAAAATTTTGTCGAAAATTTTCAATTTTGAACTCACGTACTCGCTTTTTAATCGTGATTCGAAAACTAGACTACCAAAACACATGAAACTACTAGCGCTATTTTGTTCTCCCTTTCGCGCTCCACCGCATCCTTCAGATTTTCTAACGAGGGCCAAGTGAAACAGAAGAAATGAACAATATTTCCACTTTTTAATTTCAATTTTCGGGGTCCCGATTATTAAAAAACCCAAAAACCTCAATTACTTCGACTTTTTCACTTGGTTAGCGTTCAAAAAGCGAAGAAATGGAGCGCTAAAGGGAGCACGAAGTCGCGCTAATATTTGTACATGGTTGTTTTTCTTATCCTAGTGAATAGTTTTTTGTGCAGTCACGAATAACCCGACTTTTTTCGTCGATGGTTGAGAAACCGAGAGTAACTGTTCGTGTTTGTACTGCCGAATTGTGCCACTCTGCGGCTGCGGTATTTTTCAGTGACTCGAAATTCGGAGGCCGTTCAGATAAACCTAAGCCTTCAAGACCTCAAAAACATCATTGTATCACGGGCTCATGTTAGGCGAATAGATATTTCAGGTAAACGTTGGTAAATGAGTGTCGCACTAGAAGTTTCGAGTTATTGTGGGTGGGCAAAGGCACCGTCCTACGGGAACACCAACTGACTTTTAGTCATACATACAAAATAAAGATTTTCAGAATTTTTTGAAATTTTTCAGAATTTTTTGAAATTTTTCAGAATTTACGAAATTTTCAGAGTTTTTTGAAATTTTTCTGAATTTTTGAAAATTTTCAGATTTTTTTGAAATTTTTCTGAATTTTTGAAATTTTCAGAAATTTTTTGAAGTTTTCAGAATTTTTTGAAAATTATCAGAATATTTTGAAATTTCGGCTGAAAATGATGAGATAAAAATCAGCTCACCTTAGGTTCAAAAAACTCGTCCGAAAGGTTCAGTCCAATTAGTCGCTTTTTAATCACCACTCTCCTCTATGCCCACAAGCGAAGGGAATGTCGATGGCAGCGTTGTGTAGATGGGAAGAGAGATACCTGTCACAAAAATTTTTGATGAAGAGATGAGAAAGATAAAGAATAGACGGAGACTAATTGGTGCGACCAATGTTCGCGTTTGGTGCGTTTTCGACACCATAACATGGGAAAAATACTTTGATCATGCTCTATAGGACGCTATATTTGAAAAAAGAGAAGAAGCAGCAAATTTTTCAAAGCGCAATGCCATGGAGATTCCCTACGCTTGAAAACATGATGGGGGAAAAACGATAAAGCTGTCAGAAAAAGTTTTGAGTAAGTCTTGAGGCAAGCTTTTATGCTCATGATAATTATGTAACAGTGGTATATGGTTTTGAAGTGAATATGAGAAAAAGAAAACAGAAGAGAAAGAAGGAAGAATGAAGGAAAATTCGTATGTGGTAAAATCAATGCGACTGTGTAGGAGATGTCTGAGCAACTGTTCTCTCTTCTTTGTTTGCAACACATCTGGACAGTCATAAATCGCGACCATTGCAACATCACAGTGAGGGGGTCTTGGTCCCACAATAGCACAATCTGTCAGCCAATACCCGCGTGCCAACACTAACCGCAACCTGCGACTTCTCCGAGCTTCCATCGAAATAAGTGGAAATCGGATGACTCATGAATACTATACTAAAAAACTATTTGTTAGCGACCAAAAAATATATTGACAAGTTTCAAGTGTTTTGGCTAATTGGTCCTTGTACCCCTACGATACATTTGTCCAGGTAATTATGGACCACTGTGTATACACAATTTGACTTTTTCCCGGCGACCAGATTATTGAGGTGCCTCCTACAACCATTGTCATTGTTTTATGGTTCTGCAAGTGTGTTTTAACAAGAGGATTTAGGTGTGAGTTGTCCAGACTATTGTTTCTTTAAAAGGTCGATTGGCCCCTTTCGAATGATTATAGTGAGAATTGGGAAAGATGTCTAGCAGCGCATCTGAACAAGAACTAGAACTAGATAAAATTTTTGACGATATATCATTTTCATGTTCTGTTCATACACCGCAATGTGAAATTTTACAAATTGAGGTATTATCACATTTGCGCCATTTTTTTCTGAATTTCAACGCTAACCGTTATAAAAAACACCATACACTCAAAATTATATGCCACTCAGAAAACCTGGAAAGGCGAAAGAAATCTAGTGACCTTACCCAGGAGAAAACTGTTGCCTGTATAAAACAAAACGATAAACGAATGTATTCTCTTTTTCCTTTTCTTTATCTCAATATTTCATGTTATGCCAATTCAATCTTTCTGTGAAATCGCACCATTTATTAGTTTCCAACTATTTTCATAATTAATTTAAATTAAGAGTTCATGATGGTTAACTTTAGACACAGTATTGGCCATATTTCGATTCCCTTTGGTTAGTTTAAATGCAAAATGGTCAGTTTTGTCATTTCGAGCTTTGGTTGATTTTCGTGCCAATATCAAAATTTTTCGGTAAAACTGACATTCTAGAGAATTTTTAGAAAAATTGTCAATAACAAAATTTGGAGCTGCTCGAGAAAAAATTGCGGAAAAAAAATCAATGGGACTCCACCAAAGAATTATGGCCAGCACTGTCAAGTTCACTGACTGACTGGTGAGTAAAATGATAAGAAACAAAAAGATAAGAATACAATTACAATACTGTAGTTAAATTGAGGCAATTCATCCATACTCTTGAGTCTTCTCACCTCCATTCACATCATAGTTAATCTTCTGTCTGTCCAAATGACTCCCAATTTCCCGGTTATTGGAGATGAACCAGCTCAGAAACCAAGTGACCAGCACAGTGTGGATGAGAAGAGTTATGAAGATGTAGAAGAACCATCTGGAAAAATGTATTACCAAAAGTCAATATAAAAAAAACATACTTGATGACCCAAGAAAAATACCGGACTGCGAATCGGATGATTGGCAGAAACAGAACAGAGTTTCTGGCCTCCTCTCGTCTGCGTTGTTCCGCAAGCTCATTCAACTGAAAAAAAGAAACATGTTTGAAGAACCTTTATGAAAAATTCCAACCTCATTCAGAAACTCAGCCATCTCGATTTCATTTTCCGGAAAACTCATGTTGGAGAAATGAGAATGCCACTAAAATGAGAGAAGTTGTCATGAAATGAGCAGCATTTGAAGAAGAAAAAGAGAATCCATGAGGGACTTAATTAGTAGGTGGGCGTTGCTGTTGACAACCATTCATTCCTAGAAATGTGAGTCAGAATCACAAAATTTCGTATAGTGAAATTTGATTCGAAAATCCGAAACTGGGAAATGAAAAAGGAAACTGTAAAAAAATGTACGTCTTAATCTGAAAAAAAAACCCCGAAAAATTGATGGGAATTAGCACTTCTGGGTAACCAGAATCAAATTTTCAATTTTTCTGAAGTATCTATACAACCAAGGCAAACTTTCAGATTGACCAGCTAAAAGCTCACGATTTTTCCAAAAAGTAGAAAAGTTAATTTTCTTTTGAAAAACAAAAAAAAATTCGAAAGAAGTATACAGCGGGAAAATAAGTGTATTTCTGCAGCAAGAAAAAACTTTTTTTTATGTATTTTGCCCTTTCATATTTTTCACTCAAAGCGTTCCCTGGCAACAAAAATGAAAAGAGCCTGAAGAAAAAGAAGGAAAATTTTGCGAGAGGTAGAATAAATGTGAAGTGGATTGAAAGAAGTGTTTGGGGCTCCCAGAAATACCGAAGTCCGCAATCATGAATATCAAATTGCATAGTTGAGTGAGAAACTTTGGAAAACAACAAACTTTTGAAACGAAAGATTGGAGAGTGATAGATTTTTCACATTTTTCACATTTGAGGCAATTACTCAGTACGAAAAGCGAGAAAAAAAATGCAATTTCAGTCACCAGCCTTCAGGAGAAAATGAATATTGTTTCCGAGAAACTTGGTAGACATTTACATACATGTTTGTAGACATTCGCCAATTACTTTTATGGGCATACATGCTAGTTCTCAGATGTAGATTGGATATAAAAATCAGTTGTCTGGAGACCAAAAATGGCAAAGAGGATAGCAGTGAACTGGACTATGCATTATCTTTTCAAATTTTGCTATTAAATCAAAAGGTTGAATTTTTTTGTTTTTTAACAGAGATCTGCGGAATTTCAAATTCCTCATACTTTTTTCCCGGAGTTAGTTTAAAAGGAATTAATTGCAGTTCTGGCTTAAAGTAAATGAACTTGGATATTTTCGTTGCAAATTAGTATACATTGAAAAGCTGAAAAATTTGTTCCAACCATCCAATTTTTCTCAATATCGTCTAAAGATCTTTGCTCAGTTGAATTCTATTTTCATTCAGAGGTCCGAAGAGTTCTGTTCCTTTCAGGCCTATTTTCGTCCAAATGTTTAAGAACCTTTGCTAAGTTTAGGCATTTCGTCCAAAGTTCCGAGAAGCTCTGCTCAGTTTACGCCTATTTTTGTCCAGACGTCTTAGGATCTTCGCTCAGTTCAGGTCTACTTTGGTGTTCATCCCAAAGGCCATTTGAGATTACCAGATAGTCGACAGGTGTGAATAAGGGTTCTCTTCAACACATCAATTAGTAATTGACAGGTGCAATAGTGGCCTTTCGATTGTCTCTCTGTTTGACCTCCCCAGCACCCATCCTCTCATACACCCTCTCTTTCGTCGTTACATAATACATATTGTTTCTACCATTTACCTCTCTTTTCCTCTCTTTCCCTTTTTATATCCATTTTGAGTGAATTCAATAATATTTTCGAATATTAGCTAGTTTCAGTGTATCACCATGTTTCAAGACGAATATCTTGCGAGCATTGAGAAGACGATGGCCGAGACAAAAATGAAGCCTCCACCAAAAGTGTTGGAGACGATGCGAGAGATTGAAAGGCTGAACCGGTTGGAGAAGGAAACTGAAACTGAAATCCAGCAACTGAAAGCTTCGTTTCTGGAATTCGCGGAAAAGAACGAAGGTTTCACTATCGCACAAATCAACGAGAGGCAGAACGAATTGATTGTGAGTAATAAAAAAAAACTTGAAATTTTCTCAATGGACCCAGAATTTCGCAAAAATAGTTCAATTTGATCATACTTTTCAAGTTCTCAAAATTGTCCATGTTGCTTTGAAAATCACCAACGTTCATGTTTTTTTGCCCAGTATTGTGCCTCAATAGATTAGGGATCCCATCTTTTTTGCCACCCAAAACTTTAATGAACCCCTGTAATGAGCGTAGAGAAATATGAAATCAACTGACGATAGCAGATCTGTTTTTTGATTTTGCAGCGGGCAAATGAGAATAGAGATGTTCGGTTCCAAAATTGAGACCCTTAACCTTAGTTTTTTTCTCCCATATTCCTACCAGATTTCACTGCAACTCCTTTTCATTCAGATTGCATAAGCGCCTGGTCAGCGAAATCAAAAAATTTTCAAAAAAAGATCATTTTTTTCAGGAAAAACTGGAAACCATTGCCAGCTACGTTGATCGGAAAAGAGATTTAGCCAAAGAGCTGAAAAACCTGTTCGCTGCCATGTTGGAGGCTCACCAAAGAAAACACCCCAAAAAGGAGACGTCAGATGTGGCACCGCTCGCCGAACCACAACCAACTGCTGGCACTCCGGTAAAGAACACCCGTCGTTGGAAACAAGTGACCAGTCGAAGCGTTCAAAAAACGGATCCAATCTCGGAAGACGATGAGGATGAAGTCAGCAGCGCCGCGGCTGATTCGGAGCAAATGAACATCAGCCTCGACGATGAAAAGCCGAAGAGAAAGCGAGTTAGTGAAATGGATGGGTTGGTGGAAGCGGTGCCAGAAGTAGTGGAGAAGAAGAAAGAAGAGAAAAGAGAAGAAGACGACAGCAAAGATCGGGACGAAGAAGGAAGGTTCTACTGTTGGTGCAAATTGGTAAGTTTATCGAAATTTGAACTCCAAAAGTGCCTTTGAATGTCACAGATTTAGAGGTTCTGAGATTCCAAACAGTCGAGATCGAAAAGGGCTCTCTGAAAATCATAGCAAACTTTCGAAAGGTGCTTATGAAATTTTGATGATTCTAGAGAGTTTTATAAAACACTGCTGGATTCTGCGGAACTTTATAACCTTCTGAAAATTTTTAATGAAGTTAAGATGGGTTCTGAAGAGGATGAGTTACCAGTCTCTTCAGATTTCTGAAGAAGAACACTCGCATTGTTCTGGTGAATTTTGAGAGTACCTGAGCATTTTAAAAAAGAGCACAGAAGAGGAAGGAGAGCTTGAAAATATCAGATGATTTCGAAATATTCGAAGGATCCTCCACACCTGCTAACAAGTAAAAAGAATTATAGGGACTATGAGAGTTTTTGAAATTCTGAGAACCTTGAAGGTTACACATCAGTTGTTTACAAAAATTCCTAAACTGTGAACTTTGAAATTCCCAACTTTCAATCACTGAGTTTTCCATTTTCAGGAGCAAGACGATGAAATGATCAACTGCGAGTTCTCCAAGTGTCCCTACGAGTGGTTCCACTTCAAATGCATCGGCATCACGGAGGCACCGGATGGTGACTGGTATTGCAGTGATTTCTGCAAAGCAGGAGGACTACAGGAGAAGGGCGTCAAAGAAAATGAAGCCGAGAAGAAACCGAAGAGAAATTCAAAGGGGAAGGGTAAATGTCAGAGGAAGTCTCTATAAAAGAGTCAGCTGCTGATTAGCCATCGCTATTTTATGATTTTCTGTCATTTTTCTCCTCCTGAATTTTATCTCGACGCATCCTAACCTTCTCCTACGTCTACCTGTCTTTCAATTGTCAACCATTCTTTGGAATTTTCAGAATGATCTTTTTTCCCTGTCTTTTTTGTTCCCAATATTCCCACCATTGCATGCAAAATTCAAAACTTGAACTTTTACCCTCATGTCATTTTCTTTCTACCCATGTCATTCAAGATCGTTCAATTCCATTTATGCTTTATTCAAAACTCTAAATAAAATTTTCCGTTTCATTTTCATCCGAATACACTCCATTCCAACACAAGCAATAAAAGTTTCATTGAAAAATGTGTCCGGGTAAAAATTTTTTTCGCATATATATAGATATAAAACGCTTGACAATTTCTCCAAGTACTCAAAAAATTGCTACGAAATAATCATTTTTAAATTATTTTGACGAGACCAGGAATAGTTACAATTCAAAAACTGCACCTACAGTACCGGACAAAAAGATATCACATTTAGTGATTTTTAGTTTAACTGGTCAACTTTGAGCAACTGAAGAATAGCTTCCAGCGTACCAATGTCTTTGAAATTTAGTGACTTTGTCAAGCAATCCTAGATCTTTATTTTCTTAGTTGACAACTTTTCACAAGAACTGAAAATAAATTAGTGAGGTCGCCATGAATTTGAGAGGCGGCGAAATGCTCAAAATTAACACTAACGTGAACCGAATTTCTGGGGTTGTGTCAAATTCGGCGATCTATCTAATTTGTCAGTGATTACCCAGAAAAGTTGTCAACTGCAAAAATGAAGACCTTGGATTGTTCAACGAACTCACAAAATTTCAAAGAAATCGGAACACTGGGACCACTTTTTCAGCTGCTCAAACTTGGCCATTTTGCACTAAAAATTACTAAATTTGGTATCTTTTTGTCCGGTACTGTACTCTGAAATTTGAAATTTGTCGCTCACTAACTGGCCTTTGAATCGAAGTGTCTCACTCTGTTCGGAGGATCAGCCTGAGACGTGGATGGACCTGCTACTGAGGGTCCTGGCTGGTGTCTGATAACGTAGAAATCCTTTGGGAGCAATCCGGGCCTCCGGTACTCATGGTCTGGTCTGGCGTTCGAAACTTGATCGAGTCTCTCTTTCTTTCTTTCTTCAATTTCTCCATGGATCTTCGCTAATGACGTCAGCAAGCAAAACGTGAGTCCAAGGATCTTTTGGGCTGACATATCATTGTATACGATTATCAGTTTCTCCAGTCTCTGCCGCAAAGATGCCTCCAAGATCGGATTGCGTAGTTTTTCCTTCTGAAATTCTGAAGATTATGAATTCCGAATGAAGTTCGAATGTGTACCAATATTAGCAATACTGCCTCGTTTCTCTGCTCCTCATTTTGAGGCAAATTCAGCTTAATGGCGAGTGCCTCAGCTTCTGAATCTGTCATGGTTTTAGCGTTGTGATGTTTCGTTTTGAGAGCTTCCGACGCGATCCCTTCAAAACCAAGATCTTTAAGAAATTGCTCAAGGCTCACGAATGGGCCTATCTCGAGTTTGATCTTTTCCAAAGAAGCTGCGAGATCATTATCAGTTTGTTTTTGTTGTTTTTTGTTGAAGAAGAAGGTCATCTGAAACAGAGACTATAAAAAAAAACGGATACGATGAAAACTTGGACGAAAAGAAAGCGAATTTGAGAAGCTCATAGCTTGACTTTTGGTGTTTTTTTTGCGAATTAAAAGCGTGAGTACACGTTTCAGATTATGCCTTTTTCAATGATACCTAATAGGCAAACGGGAAGTCCCCCACTGGACGCATTGATGAATTTGAATTTCGCGGGCGCTGGCGCCGCGAAATTCTAGCGAAAAAATGAGGATACCTTTTTTATACGAACAATCAACATTTGCGATAATTTGTTGCGAAAATTTCGCGAAAAAAGATAAAAAACGAAGCGAAAAATTCACTGAAAACAGCTCATGCGTTTGAATTTCGCGGCGCCAGCGCCCGCGAAATTCAAATTCATCAATGCGTCCAGTGGGGCGCGGGCGCAGAACTTCCCGTTTGCCTAATATCATATACCGAAGCCCCAGTGAGAGAAACCACAAATCCCGAAAATCATATAGTCATGGCATTTTTTGATTAAGTTGAAGATGGTGTGTAGGAAAGGAAGAAAATTTCGAAAAATAAGGATTATAAGCGATGATAATTATAGAGGGGGAGAAGGGGGAAAGTGCAGGTGAGTCACATGAAAAAGTATCGAAATATGAATCAAGAGATGTTGGAGTTTAGAAACATCAAATATCTCGATTTCGAATTCGAAAACTTGAAAAGATGGTCAATGATTGCTGGATTTTGCCAAAAAAAACTGGAACTGTTCTGTTGCCGAAATCGATTCGAAAGAATTTATGTGTTAAATGATTTTTTATGAGATAGATTTCTGTATCAGGTATTACCCAAACGCGAAAAAACGCAACCGCGCCCCACCGCACTAGCACGTTAAAGACCTTGCGGCCTCAAGGGTTTTGCACCATTTTTGAAAATTATTGAGCAAAAATTGCTCCGAATAAAGGCAATGTACACAAACGAGGAAATTCTCAAAACTGGTGGGGAAACCTTAAAGGCACATGGTCGTTAACGTGCTAGTGCGGTGGGGCGTGGTTGCGTTTTGTCACGCTTGGGTAATACCTGATACAGAAATCTTTCTCATAAGAAAATGTATGAGTAAAAAATGGAGGCGAAAAATAGTGTAAAGTCGCAACCTCATACAATTATCAGCAGAGTCCAGAAAAGTAAAAACGCAAAGCTATCCTTTTCATTAGTAGTCATCTGGCTGCTAGAAGTAAGAGGGAGAATATGGATTAGAGAAAGTGATGATAATTAGAGATAAATGTGAAATAAAAGTAGAGAAGGAGAAATGTATGTGGAAATCATGAGACACAGAAGTGTGATGAACGAAAACACCAACCTCGTCTGGAAAACAATTTAATGAAGGTGTGCGGAGGGAAAGAATATGAAAATCAGAGAAGGGCGGCTTGAGTTAAGCGGATAATTCGAGGGCCATGAGAAATGTAGAAAAAGGAATAACAAATGGCGGACACTTTCAAAAATGAAAAGCCGAACTACAAATAGCGTTATGAAAACTATAGAAAAAGGGTTTGAGAATATTCACATTTTTTAATAATTCATGGATACAAATTAAAGTGTGCTTCTGTTTTTTCATACTTTTCTGTAATATTCAAAAATTCAGATTTGGAATTATTTTGACCAGGAAATCATTTGGAGGGTCGAGTTGAACCATCTCTCATGATTTGGGTCAATGTGAAATCGACCCTGCAGATTCAGATTCTGGAATGAAAGTCGGCAAAATTCGGAGGGCCTTTGGTAGACCATAACTCGAACCAAGTGAGCATTCCGCTTGCAACCTGAGGACACTTGGTTTCTGTTTAACAACCAACGGTTTTCATGCCACCCCAAATATTTGAAAAATGAAATCCTCAATCTATCTTGTATTGAAGTCTTGGTAGACTGAGGACCGTATCGTTTCATTCAAGATTCTAACATACGTAATCGTTTGATCAAAATCATTTATTGTGCAGAACTGGAAAAGAAATAAATAACACAAGATGAAGGGCAACGAAACTTCGTAAGAGTATGTAGGTTGATTGAGAAAGATTAAATAAAACTATATGAAGGCACTTGAAATTTGAAAATGGAAGTGGAAGTGGATGAATATAGAGAATCGTGATATCAGACAGACGGCTCGGACAAAATGGAGACCAATATGTAATGAAAGAGGGGTGTGAAAATCGGGCGGCCAACTGTCTTTGACTTATATATAAAGTTGTCAAAAACTTACATCAAAAAATGGCTTGATAAATGGAGAGGATGGAGAACTACTCGCGATGAAGAAATCAGGTGTGAAACACACTTGTAGCACATATAGGGCATACTAATTGACCCTGATAATAGAAACCAGGGGGGGGGGGGG